>CM055124.1:164191621-164621621 GCA_029206835.1 Rana muscosa | reverse complement strand
GGAACAAATTACAGAACTGACACTTAGGTGGTTATTTATTAAAACTAGAGAGTTAAAAATCTGGTGCAACGCTGCAAAGAAACCAATCAGCTTCCAGGTTTTATTGCCAAAGCTTAATTGAACAAGCTCAAATCAGAAGCTGATTGGCTACCATGCACAGCTGCATCAGATTCTGAGTGCATCAGTTTTAGTAAATCAACCCCTTAAGCCCTGTACACACGATCAGATTTCCTATGGATTCTAATCCAATGGATTTTTCCATCGGAAATCCGATGAAGCTGACTTCCATCAGTCTTGCCTACACACCATCAGTCAAAAATCCGACCATCCCAAACGCCGTGACATAAAACACTCTGACAAGCCGAGAAAAATGAAGTTCTATGCTTCTGAGCATGCGTCGACTTGATTCTGAGCATGTGTGGGTTTTTTGTCCGATGGAGTTCCACACAGACGATCGGAATTTGCGATCGTTTTTTTTCCCATCGGATAAATTTAAAACATGTTCTATTTTTTCTCACCGATGGAAAAAAGACCGATGGGGCCCATACACGATCGGTTTGTCCAATGAGAAAAGTCCATCGGACTGTTTTCATCGGTAAAACCGATTGTGTGTACGCGGCTTTAGTGTTCTAGATTGAGACAGGTACACACTATGCTTTGTTCATATTTCATGTCAGAGGTTTACAACCACTTTAGTATATGTTACCAGTAGAAGTTATATTCATTCAAGACCTAATTTTTAAAACATTTTCTTATAGCATTTTCTACGGTTGTCTGTATATTTACCCATCTATCCCTTCCATAAATAACTCGTACACACAAATTTATATACAAAAAGGCAGCCAATACATTAGTCAGTTTTTTTTCCTTCAGCCAGGAGGTTGAGGGAAAATACTGACTCAAATTTCCCCATCCACACATTTGAGGTGGATGGAGGAATCCTCCACGCTGAACTTTTGTATTCTGATGGCGGAGAGACTTCCTGCCATCAGAATGCACTGATCAGTACTGCAGACTATAGCCTGCGGCGCTGATTGAGCAGAGAAAATCCAACCGAGTGGTTGTACAAAAGTCAATCAGTAGATAGACTTCTATACAACCACAGTGCCCATACATGGATCGAAATACGTCTGTTCCCAGCTGAACTGCCTGAATTTCGATCCCTGTATGGTGAGCTGAATGTGGATGTAAACCCTTACCCAGTGAAGTGAAAAGCCTCAGGTGATACACAGAGATGAAACAAATCTTCCTACATACATTTTACATGTATATCTGCTGTCTTCATCTGTATATATCCTTTAGAAAATGCTTTTTGTGTTCAACTTTTTCTCTTCCTGGTTAGCACTAGGAGTGGATTATTGGCATACAGCCAAGACAGCTGATTGGAGGAAAGGCACACACCCCCTCTCCTCATAAGTGAAGGGAGAAAGGAATGTGCAGAGCTCTGTTCTTAGATGGCAAGCTGACTGCTAATCTATTTATAGCAACCTCTCCCGACACACATCTCAGGGAACATGTGAGAAGTTATCAGGCTGATAACAGAGCTACGGAGCAAGAGACAGCTATGGCACACAGTGCTTTGGAGAGAGATAAGAAAACACTACAGATATATGTGCCCAGCTCAAATTTCATGAATTGGGTTTACATCCACTTTAAATATTTGGTTTGCTTTTACCCAGTTCTTTACCTAGCAGTTTGATGTTATTACTCGGAACCTGTGATTATGTGTTCACATGAGAGGCTCCTGAATAGAACCCTTCTGTGTCAGATGACCCAGATGAACATTACTGGCAATTCCCTATCATTAACCTGACTATTCACTGTAAGAAACAACTCTCTACATGAATAGCAACAGGTAAGTATAGGGCTAATAACACATACTTATTAAAGTTACATTCCTGTGTTACAGCCAAAGCCCCCCATTCACTACAAAGCTATATTAAGGTCAAAAAAACACAACAATCACAAACGGTTCATGTTATTCAGTGTGACTGGATACAACCAACAACCAGTTTCATTTGTAGAACCTACAAGGATCTGAATACTGACATTGCTGCTTTCATGTTATTTGCCATAAGTGGCTCCTAAAGGGGTATTATAGCATATATTTGGGGAGTACATATTTTGAGCTATTACTGCTACTAGGGCCCATTTAAACATATGCACTGCAGTAATATGTAAAGTGCGTGTTACTGCAATGAACAGAAAAACATGTACCCCAGTGTGCTGCAGTACCATCATAAAGCACTAATACAGTAGAGGACTACACGCCCAAAGTTCAGGGCTGCATTTAAAAAAATAAAATTATGAGTCTTTGTTTTTGGCTGCATTTTGATTCAAAATGAATGGCCTCCCTTAATGAAACTCATGAGGCAATGCGCATTAATGCACCACAATGCTAAAGTATATCTAGTATCCAGCGATACTGATGGTGGGAATGGTGGAGTAAAGTAGATAAAACTATATTCATCTTTTTGTCCCAAATGCTCCAATATGTCGCTTGAAAACTTCAGACCAGGAAAGTCTTTTGGGGTCTGAGGTGTATGCTATGAAGTCTTAGGCCCCTTTTACACATGCGGACCGTTTGTCAGTTTTTCATCCATCTGTTGAAGAATGAAAAAAAACGGACATCTATGTATCTCTATGGAAAAATGGATGTAAATGGATGATCATCCATTTACATCAGTTTACCATCGCCTCCGCCAACATGCGTGTTTTGGAACGGATCAAAGCCCTGGTTCACACTGTTGCGTTTTGACATGCGATTTGGCATGTCAAATCACATGTCAAAACGGCGGTATTTGCCGCAAATTGCCGGCAATGGCACCGTCCTAAATCGGTGCAATGCCGCATCTGCGGCGCTGCACCGATTTCAAAAAGTCGTTTCTGTACTACTTTTTGCGATTTTGGCCCGCGATTTACATTGACATCTGTGCAGAAACCTGCACAGGTGTCTCTGTAATCGCGGCTGAAATCGGGACTGACAAGCGGGAGTGAAATCGTGCGAGTTCAGCTGAACTCGCACGGTTTCACTCTCGCAGCCCAGTGTGAACCTGGGCAAAGTCAAATTTTTCTTCCGTTAGAAAAACAGATAGGATGAAAAACGTAAGTAAAAAAAAAACCTGGACAAACGGTCAGTATTTTCATACAAAAATGCCTTCGAGCCGGTTCACACCAGGGCGGCACGACTTGTGGGGGCGACCTCGGCGGCGCAATCTCAAGACGACTTGAGACGCCCGCCGAGGCGATTTGCATAAGACTTCTGTATAGAAGTCAATGCAGGTCGCCTTGGGTCGCCCCCAAAAGTAGTACAGGAACCTTTTTCTAAGTCGGAGCGACCTGA
The DNA here is from genome assembly GCA_029206835.1 of Rana muscosa. Taxonomy (NCBI): domain Eukaryota; kingdom Metazoa; phylum Chordata; class Amphibia; order Anura; family Ranidae; genus Rana; species Rana muscosa. The sequence continues at coordinate 164,618,278 of CM055124.1, read as the reverse complement.
GTCGCTCTTACTTAGAACGGTTCCATTGAAAAGCATGGGACGCTACTCGTCAGGCGACCGAGTCGCCTGACTGACGAGTCACCCTGGTGTGAACCGGCTCTTCAGGACTCAGGTGGTTAAGAACTCTAGCTGGAGGATGTAAAAAAAAAACGGATGTAAAAAAAAAAACGGATAAAAAACTGAAGACAATCTGATGAAAAACTTCATCTGTTTTTTCTTTGAAAAAAACGTGACTGAACTGATGAAACGAGGGGTCCGCATGTGTGAAGGGAGAATTATGGTGTGTAGATTTCCACATAGACTTATATGGAACCAACAATCTCATCTAAGGGGCCTGCTATGAACTGCACAGGTTGAGGTTAGGCCCCTTTCATACATATGGACCGTTTGTCTGTTTTTCATCCATCCGTCGACATCTGCTTTCCCATAGAAATACATTGGCGTCCATTTTTCATGCGTCAACGGGTGGATGAAAAACAGAAAGACAAATGGAACGCCAGTGGGAAAGGGGCCTTAGGACAGTTTTCATCCGTTTACAATCGGTTAAAATGTACTGTGTACAAAATAAACTGGCGAAGAATGAGGCAGCACAGTGGCTTAGGCCCCTTTCACACATATAGACCGTTTGTCTGTTTTTTATCTATACGTTGATGGAGGAAAAACAGAAATCAATGCATCTCTATAGAAAAACGGATGTCAATGGATGATCATCCACTGACATACGCTTCCGTTTTTTGGAACAGATCAAAGCTCTATTTTTCTTCTGTTAAAAAAACAGATCGGACAAAAAGCAGATGTAAAAATGGATAAATGGTAAGTTTTTGCATTGGTAGTGGATGTAAAAAAAAAAAAAAAAACCTGATGAGAAACTAAATGAGCAGCTGATGAAAAACTGCGAAAAATGTCATCCGTTTTTCTTAGAAAAAAACGTGACTGAACTAATGAAATGAACGGGCATGTGTGAACAGGGCCTTAGACCCCTTTCACACAGAGGAGTTTTTCCAGGTGGTTTAGCGCTAAAAATAGCGCCTAAATACCGCCTGAAAACTCCTGCCCCTGTAGTCTGAAAGTGAAAGCACGAGGGCTCTCACACTGAGGCGGTGCGCTAGCAGGACCGCTCCAAAAGTCCTGCTAGCAGCATCTTTGGAGCGGTGAGAGGAGCGGTGTGTTTACTGCTCCTTCCCATTGAAAGTAATGGGAAACCGCGGTAATACCGTCGGCAATGCGCCTCTGCAGAGGCGCATTGCCGGCGGAATTAACCCTTTTTCGGCCGCTAGCGGGGGTTAATACCGCACCGCTAGCTGCCGAAAACAGCCGCAATTCCGACAGTATAGCGTCGCTAAAAATATCGGCGCTATACCGCCACCGCCCCAGTGTGAAAGGGGCCTTCGTGTAATTGAGGACTTCATGAAAAACTGTAAATTATGAGCACCTGTGACACTCCTTTTCCTAGATCCCATGTTTTATAGGACATGGGTGGTACACTTACGGAATTCACATGAAGTGCGGAATTCACACGAGTTTGTCTTTAATCACTTGCCTACAGGGCACTTACAACCCCTTCCTGCCCAAGCCATTTTTCAGCTTTCAGCGCTGTCACACTTTGAATGACAATTGCGCGGTCATGCAACACTGTACCCAAATGAAATTTTTTACATTTTTCCCACACAATAAGAGCTTTCTTTTGGTGGTATTTGATCACCTTTGCATTTTTTGGTTTATAATTGGAGAATAAGGATATTGTTTATCATCACTTTATTTTAGTAAATCCATTAAAATAAGCCTATCATGTGCAAAACAAAGAATAAAAACATAAAGGCTGCTAAAGAATGAAAATTCACTGGATGGCACGGCATGTCACAGCACAACGCAGCATGCTGCTGTGAAGTAAAACTTCAAATAAAGTTTGAAAATAAATAAATAGAAGCAGTGCGATGCACCGTTCCCCGCCAGACTGACACTAGCTTGCGTGGTAAAACATTCTGTGAGCTAGTGTGAACCTAGTCTAAAAGTTTGATATGCTTTGATATGCAAAGTGAGCATCTGCTATACCCCTCTGCCAATCCCTGCATTGGCTGTCAGGACTCTGTGCAGGCCACTCAAGTTCCTCCACCCCAAACTCGCTCATCCATGTCTTTATGGACCTTGCTTTGTGCCCTGGTGTGCAGTCATGTTGGAAAAGGAAGGGGCCCATCCCCAAACTGTTCCCACAAAGTTGGGAGCATGAAATTGTCTTGGTATGCCGACGCCTTAAGAGTTCTCTTCACTGGAACTATAGGGCCAAGCTCAACCCCTAAAAAACAACCACACACACCATAATTCCCCCTCCACCAAATGATTTGGACCATTGCACAAAGCAAGGTCCATATAGACATGGATGAGCGAGTTTTGGGTGGAGGAACTTAACTGGCCTGCACAGAGTCCTGACCTCAACCTGATAGAACACCTTTGGGAAGAATTAGAGCAGAGACTGCGAGCCAGGCCTTCTTGTCCAACATCAGTGCCTGACCTTACAAATGCGCTTCTGGAAGAATGGTCAAACATTCCCATAGACACTCCTAAACCTTGTGGACAGCCTTCCCAGTAGAGTTGAAGCTGTTATAGCTGCAAAGGGTGGGCCATCTCAATATTGAACCTTACAGACTAAAACTAGGATGCCAAAGTTCATGTGCGTGTAAAGGCAGGTGTCCCAATACTTTTGACAATATAGTGTCTCAAAAAAGTATTCATACCCCTCAAAATTTTCCACATTTTGTCATGTTACAACTAAAAACCTAAATGTATTTAATTGGGATATTATGTGATAGACCAACACAGTCACATAATTGTGAAGTTGAATGAAAATGATGAATGGTTTTTAAAATGTTTCACAAATAATATCTGAAAAGCGTGGCGTGCATTTGTATTCAGTCCCCTTTACTGTGAAACCCCTAACTAAAATCGAGTGAAACCGAATGGCCTTCAGAAGTCACCCAACTAGTAAATAGAGTCCACCTGTGTGTAATTTAATCTCAGTATAAGTACAGCTGTTCTGGGAAGATCCTCAGAGGTTTGTTAGAGAACCTTCGTGAACAAGCAGCATCATGAAGGCCAAGGAACACACCAGACAGGTCAGGGATAAAGATGTGGAGAAGTTTAAAGCAGGGTTAAGTTATAAAAAAAATATCCCAAACTTTGAACATCTCACGGAGCACTGTTCAATCCATCATCCGAAAATGGAAATAATATGGCATAATAGCAAATCTACCAAGACATGGCCATTCCCCTAAACTAACAGGCCGGACAAGGAGAGCATTAAATCAGAGAAGCAGCCAAGAGGCCCATGGTAACTCTGGAGGAGCTGCAGAGATCCACAGCTCAGGTGGGAGAATCTGTCCACAGGACAATTATTTGTGCACTCCACAAATCTGGCCTTTATGGAAGAGTGGCAGAAGAAAGCCATTGTTGAAAGAAAGCCATAAGAGGTCCCGCCTGCACTTTGCGAGAAGCCTTGTGGGGGACACAGCAAACATGTGGAAGAAGGTACTCTGGTCAGATGATTGGCCTAAAAGCAAAACGCTATGTGTGGCAGAAAACTAACACTGCACATCACCCTGAACACACCATCCCCACCGTGAAACATGGTGGTGGCAGAATCATGTTGTGGGGATGCTTTTCTTCAGCAGGGACAGGGAAGCTGGTCAGAGGTGATGGGAAGATGGATGGAGTTAAATACAGGCCAATTATAGAAGAAAACCTGTTAGAGTCTGCAAAAGACGAGACTGGGGCGGAGATTCATCTTTCAGTAGGACAATGACCCTAAACATACAGCCAGAGCTACAATGGAATGGGTTACAATGGCCAAGTCAAAGTCCAGACCTAAATCCAAATTGAGAATCTGTGGCAAGACTTGAAAATAACTGTTCATAGACACTCTCCATCCAATCTGACAGAGCTTTAGGCCTCTTTCACACTGAGGCGCTTGAAAAACTGCCAGTAAAACACTGAGTGCTTTTCAGGCGCTTTTGAAGCGCGTTCAATTCATATTCAATGGAGAGGGGCGTTTTTTCAGCGCACTGCCCCAGTGTGAAAACATTAATTGATTTTAATGGAAATACATTTTCGTAAGCTTTTCAGATGCTTTTTTTTAGCATGAAAGCGCCTGAAAAGCGCCTCAGTGTGAAAGTGGTCTTAGCAATTTTGCAAAGAAGAATGGGCAAAAAGGTCACTCTCTAGATGTGCAAAACTGGTAGAGGCATCCCCAAAAAGACTTGCAGCTGTAATTGCAGTGAAAGGGGGTTCTACAAAGTAGTGACTCAGAGGGGCTGAATACAAATGCACGCCACACTTTTCACATATTTATTTGTAAAAAAAATTGAAAACCATTTATCATTTTCCTTCCACTTCGTGTTGGTCTATCACATAAAGTCCCAATAAAATACATATACGTTTTTGGTTGTAGCGTGACAAAATGTGGAAAATTTCAAGGGGTGCGAATACTTTTTCAAGGCGCTGTGAATATCTCTTCAATCCCAGAAGATGTCTCTTACGGGAAAAGGCATCGGGTGGAGTCAGGTCTGCAACGTCATCACGCCGAAGCTGCTCGGATGACACCGCGGCAAGGCTTCAACATTAAGCCGTCGTGTTACATGCTTTTCTCTTTTCATTTCATGTAAGTGCATTGCCTATCTAATAAATAAGTGCTATCAGGCGAGTAGTGATAGGAGATCCTCTTCTTTATGTTTATTATCATGAGTGTCGGAGTCTATCTGGAAGGTGTATAGAGGCTTAATAGATGGAAACTGGGCCGTCGGGTCATCCACAGGTGCCATTAATTTGAACAGCATTCTGTTGCTTTTGAGTGTCAGCTCTCTGGATAAACACATGCGCTTTTGATCTCCATCATTTGAAATCTGGGTCCGTAAGAGACTGCATTACCTCACGGGCACTTTTGGAGCACCTTTCTAATTGATTGTTTACAGCAAAGCACAGCAGCACCTTTTTATATGGACTTTACTTGGTATGATGATTTATGCATGTTTGCACCTAGGATTCACATTAATGTGTAGCATATTTTTACAGAAGTGAATCATGTTGTAGATGTAATTTTTTTATGCAGTCATGCATTGCACAGTGTGATTTTTGTAATATTTAAAGGAGACAGCACTTTTTTTTTCTAATCTAATTTACATATACAACATATAGCTACCAGGAGTACAAAATGAATACATTACAGAATACTAGTACAAAAACAAACTACAAAACAAGCGTATTTTAAAACTACTCACATGCCCTGCAAGGGAGTGTTCCGACCAGAGAGTCGGGCAGCTTCTAATGAAAGAGATCTTTGGTACCTCAGATCTTTGTAGCTCTTTAATACCTGTAGAAAAAAGAAAAAAAAAATACACAAAAAATAATAATCTGCCATTGTAGCCTCTGTACAAGGAAACGGACGAACTTTGTTACTATCACTGTAGTCACGTACATGGTGGGTGCCTCTAGCCATTGCCCATCTTCTCCAGAAAGGCCTGTAGTGTACACAAACCTGCGGCTGTACAGCAAGGTCTTCATAGACCGCTCCTCATTATTCCTTCCAGACATACTGTACCTCCTAGTCAAGCTGTATTAGATCATAGACATCACTAGAACTATGACACTCTCTGTACATCACAACCAATGCAATCCTTGTACAGTCACCTGTACTGATTGGAGTCTCATCCCTGTCTGCAAACTCCCCTGATTAGCCAGGAACCATTAAATAAATAAATATCTGTTGTTGCACTCTGTATAGTTTTACTGTCAATAATGAAACTTGCAATTCTGCAAAGTACACTAGTGGAAGTTGGTGTTCTGCTTTCTGAAAAGGATCTACTGCAAGCAGCACTCGCATTGAAGGTGCACAGCCAAAGCATGCTGGAGGGATGCATTCCTTAGTGGTCTTATTATCTCATGTCAACGGGGGGGGGGGGTGGTGACCCCCATATGCATTGGGCTGTGTACAAGACAAGGTCATTTGCCTTATTACCAACAAGTTTAGTTAAAACAAACATGCTGCACATAAAAAAAAAAAAAAGGAAGAGGACAGGTTGCATTTCTTGTGCAGAGCAGCGTGACACACTACATCACACGTGTTGCAGTGCACAGAAATGAATGGAATGTCTTTGTGACATTTAAAAAAAATTAATAAAAAAAAAAAAAAATGGTGTAATGCCTTGTGACAATGCATTGCACAGCCCCTACATAAGAGCAGACGTGCGTTATAGGGAGTATAACTTGCTTGTACCACTGGTGTGAATGGGCCCTTAGGAAAGCTGCACTGCACAAGTATTAGATGCTCCTGGGCACACACGACTCCAGTCTCTACTGACACACATTCAATAAGGGCCTGTCCACGTCTAAATGTGCATGAAAATACATCAAAATGCTTGAAGAATGGATGTGCATTGCCTTCCATTGATGTGAATTAAAGTACATTTTAACAAGCATTGACATGTATTAAATTTCCATTTATTTTGCTGGTTATTTCCTCTGAGAAAGATGAACACATTTTTGTTTTTGGAGAGGCTTTGGAAAACGGGATGTCTGGCTTACAATCTCATCAATTTCTCTATACCCCCGCGACTAAGACAAATCACTGGCCAGCTTTCCACTACACACTCTCTGCTTCCCCTCTGAGACATTTTACATGCCTTGTGTTGTGTTAAAATGCATACATGTAGCATTTTAAAGTGGTTGTAATCCTCAGACATGAAATACGAACAAGGCATATTCTTCTATAGCAGTTTTTCAACTGAGGTGCCGCAGAGTCCTCAGGGGTGCTGTGGCCACGTCCTCAGGGGTGCCGCAGAGTTCTCAGGGGTGCTGTGGCCACGTCCTGGTCTGAGCGCTATTTTGTGTTAACTCTCGCGCACTGCCACTCTGCGAGGGGAGAGAGCACAGCCCGTGAACTATTGCCGGCAAAAGCAGAAACCTGTGCTGGCCACTCACCCGCGCCTGGGGATTTGAGGGGTTTGTGCTATAGGTGGGAGGGAGGAATTGGTAGGGGGATTGGGGGGGTGCTAGGAGGGGGGGGGATTTGTGCTAGAAGAGAGTTACAATCGAAGACCACGAACTCCGCACAGACTAAATTTTATGGCTTCTTTACACCAGGTGCATTGAGGTAACGTGCAAAATCGTTTTACCACACCAAAATGCGCTGCCTTTTGCAGTTGCACGTGGGTGCCATTATTTCTTAATGACACCCCCTGCATCTAGCAAATATGTGCACATGCTCGGACGCACCTCCCGGTGAACTAGCCCTCAGACTGTTGTGCCCTGGGACTGTGCACAGTTCTAAAGGTTGCCTTGACTTAAAAAAAGGTTGAAAAACACTGCTCAATAGTGTGTACTCTCAATTAACAGCACTGCCATTTCTGTCTGCTGCTTCATTCCTCTGCTATCAGCATGAAATCACTTCTGAGAAGTTTTCCTGAAACCAAGAGAAACATGGTGGCAAGGGAGGGACCTCCAACTGATTGGCAGCCTGAACCTTGAATGGATGTAGAGAGGAGAAGACTGCAAATAAACAGGCACAACTTCTATAGGAGGATTTGTTTTATCTCTGTGTATCACCTGAGGCCAGTCACTTCACTGGGTATATCCACTCAGCGACCGCCTGCCCACAATATACTGTGAAGGAGTGGCCGCTGTAGGCAAATCGACGTACCCGTACGTCGCTGTCTACTTCTGGGTTTAGGGTGCGGGCATATGCACCCCTCACCCGTTGGGATTGCACACAGCGGGAGCTTGTCTGCAAGTCCCAGCCAATGATTCACGGCCAGGACCTGCTGATCGGCTGTGTGCAATCACAGCCCAGAACTCTGTGTTGGTAAACAATACAGAGCTCTTTCCAGAGGGAGCGATCTGTCAGATTCTCATCCTTGCAAAACAGGGATGAGAATCAGAGATCTCTTAGTGAAAGCAGCACACATTACACACGGTTAGGCACATAGTTAAAGTGGTTGTAAACCCAAAAAAACATTAAAAAAATTAAGTAAAAAAAACCTGCAAGACAAAAGGCATAATGAGCTAGTATGACTAGCATACTAGCTCATTATGAATTACTTGCCTTAGATCGAAGCCCCCGCAGCGACCCTTGTTCCTCTCCTCCGCCATGATATCCGGAGTGACTTCCGGGTATCGCCGCTTCGGCGCTGTGACTGGCCGGAGTGACGATGACGTCACTCCCGCGCATGCGCGCGGAACCGGCACAATCCCCGCGTTTCCGCGAACCTTCCCATTCAAGACTCGCCACGCTCAGTGCGCCGTAGACATCGGTGCCCGATTTTCTGCAAATATCTCCTTAACCATGTAGGTTAAGGAGATATTGCAAGCACCTAAAGGTAAGCCTTAATGTAGGCTTACCTGTAAGTGCAAGTAGTATCAGAGGGTTTATAACCACTTTAACCCCCTTGATCACCCAAGATGTAAAAGGAGAAGTCCACCTTTGGAAACATGTTACATGTTCGTTTTTAGGGTGGAACATGTAACATGTTCCCAACGCTGCAGCTGCTGCCCGCTGAAATCCATGCGTCCGGCGCCGTGCATGTAGTTTAGGGGCCAGGCAAATAATCCAAATTAGACAAACATGACAGACAGTAAATGTACATGCTGTCCCACTTCTAGCCATTCTTATTGTTCACTATTTACCTTGGCATGGACTTGGGTAAGTGAGGCCAGTTCCTTGCTCAGCTGCGTCTTCTGCTCCTCCAAACTAAGAACTAAAAAAACAAAAAAAAACACAAGCAGATGCATTTTATAACTCATTGTTGAAAGAGCTTACTACCAAATACTATCACACAATGGGTTACTCATTGTGATTTTTAAAGGAAAGGAAAATGATAAGCTCAATGTATGACCTATACAAAATATACAAAAACAGAAAAGCTGAACTGTAGGCAAATAGATAAGCACACAGAAGACATACATATATGGGAGTTGTTTTACTTTCTGAAGGATTTGTATTTCTGCCCATCCAGTCCTGAGATTTACACAGCACAGCTCCATCTAGAAAGGCACTTGATTTGTCTCTGATGCAGTTCAGTAACACTTACAGGTTTTGTACCGCTCCCAGCCTGTGACTGGACAGCGCAAAAGAGAAACAGCTAGGTGATCCCTATCACTCTGCTCTCTACTCTAAACAGCATACTTATTTTAATGCCGCACATCCGATTGGCTCTTTGTGTGCTTTTCCCATCCCCAGTCTGAATGCGGTTGTACAGAGATTGCAGAGGCTGATATCAGCTCAATTTCAGGTACTTACACTGATCACATTTAATGAGGTATTCCTGAAAACAAAGCTGCACTCATTCGTGTATTTTGCATCTGCCTATCATTTTTGCCTATTCAAAGAAAGTTGATCATCAGTGGGTACAGAGGGTGAAGGGGGTGGTCTATCAAGATAAACCTGCTGGATTTATCATTTAAAAACATATATCCCCTTTGGCCTTAATGTTGATTGGGACGTTAATTGTTTAATAGTTCATTTTTGTTCCGATATTTCAATTTGACTGATAACTCTTTGATGGATATTGCGGGTTTTTTTTAGTAACCTTTTAGTATTATGTTATTTATAAAATATTTGAATTTTTGTACTTGCCGTTCCTATGGTCTTCCGAATGAAAATTTCATAATTTTATTTTCCATTTTTTATTGTACAATTATTATTTCCCCAATAATTTTTTGGGGAACATATTTGCAGAATAGGTACCGTATATTAATATCAAGTGCTTTCATCTCATTTTGACGCTAGATGGCTTCTTTTTTTTTTCCAGTTTACTATTGGTTCCCCTATGGTAATTAATGTACACTTTCCCTGCAATTTGCTTCCTGCCCAGTGTTGGTACTGAAGCTACCGCAATAGAGTGTTATTTATATATTATTAAGGACAATGCTGCCTGCAGGTAAAATGGCATGGTGTCTCTTTCCTATTAGAATTAATGATTATTATTCTTGCAGTTTAGCCTCCTGTTCTGTGGTGGTGCTGCATTTACTAATAGTGGGTCATCTATGAACTGAGGGCAACGCTGCTCTCATTAAATATGGTGCGGCAGCCCTATATATAACGTTGGTGCGTGGTGAGCTGTCCTTGCTGCTAGTCTCCAGGACGATGTGATCCATGATAAAAAACGTGTAGGGTGTGGCCTAAGACAGTGACATCATCACACACGTGGTGTCTGGGACTGATGACTGGGAACGAGTCGTGTAAGCCCGTAGGAACGCCATATTATACATTGGATGCTTGTAATGCCATTGTGGCATGGTTTTAAATGGGAGTGATACTTTAGTACTAAATAAACTTTCTTTCTCGTACATCACGGGACACAGAGCGACATAGTCATTACTAATGGGTTATATAGATACCTTCAGGTGCTGGCACTGGCAACTTCCAAAACCGTAAGTACCCTCCCCTATATAAGCCCCTCCCATCCGGGAGCACCTCAGTTTTTTGCCAGTGTCTAAGGTGTTGGCCAAGAAGTAACATGTGTTTTTCACTGAGCTTGCGTACAGGTTCTTTTGGGCCTCAGTAAGCTATTCCGGATCCGACCAAAAAAGCTTCATAGCTAAACGGTCGGTACCCGGGCCTTGCAGAGAAGAGCAAGGTTTTGCCTGTAATGCTTCTCTTAGGAGAGCTGGACCCTGGGATCCAGAGCTCTGGTCATACCCACGACCAAGATGTTTTCTGTGCAGGGTGCTATACAGGTCCAGGGGAGTGGAATCCTTGGGAACCCGGTCCCTGAAGGTTTAATTACAATGCCTGCCGTGATAGGTGAAGTTTGGGCTTCTGTGGACCAAACAGAGTCCTGCGGCGGGGAAAAGGTAAGTGGGGGCCCCTCAGGAACTTGGTTCTATTGAGGGGACCCCCAAGCCTAATATGTCTTTCTGCCTGTTACCTAACGGTATTCCCGCTAAATATTATGCATGCCTGTAACTACTAAAAAATGTAATAATTTTAATAGTGGTCAAGAAAAAAAATATATATATATAGACTGCGGTACCTGTGTTAATCCACTAGAGGCCGCTGTGGAACGTTTCTTGTCATGTGGACTAGTTTCTTTTCATCAGAGCAAGTCCAGGCAGATGGTGAGTTCTCTTGTGGGAAACTGCTTCCTCTGCCATGTTGCAATGCTCGTCCATCCCCCGGCCTGCGGCAAAAGGGGCCCTGGCTCTTGTCCCTAGTTTCCCTTTTCAAAATTAGCGCCGAAGGCGCACGTGGCCGCGCGCGTGCGCGTGCACGCGCCTCTATATATAGAGGTGAGCTGGGAAAGGGGGCGGAGCTTGGGGGATGACGCTCTGTGCGCGCCGCAGCGCTTCTGCGCATGTGCGGGCATCCCAGCATGTTAAAAACCACAATTATGTGTTGTGAGCTGGCTATGGAGTGCAGAGACAGAGCTGGCAACATTTAAAAAAGGCATACAGCAAGCGGTTGATGCAGGCATCCCCATAGAAAGGCACATTAGTAGACACCAACTGTTTTTATAGCAGCATTTGTGCTAGACTATTGTCAGTAAGTGGTGTATTTCGGCTGGAATACCTCAGCTTTGGGCTTAGGAATATGGCGTCTAAAAACTCCGGGACTAAAAATCCCAGGAAGCATAGGGGGTCTCCATCGGGCTCTGAGGATCTTGGGCATGCTTTGGCTGCACCAATCTCCCCTGAAGAATCAGAGGTTAGTGACCGTAGAGCACCCTCAGGAGTACCTGGTACTGTGGCTGTCCTCAGTTCACCTGCTCCTGTGTATGTAACAGAGGAGGTTTTTTCCTCAGCTCTGGGAGGGCTGGAAGAGAGATTGTCAGCATTGATCGCTGCTTCCCTGTCACAGGAAAAAAGCGCTCGATCTCCGTCTCCTCCCTCAGAGTGCCTGTTAGCGGAGCAACAGTCCCATACAGGGATCGACCTACCTGAGGGGATCAGGATGAGGTCGATTCTGTTGTAGAGGAATCAACAGTGGAAGAGCCATTCTCAGCATCACATGCTGAAAGATTATGGGTTCAGTCCCTGACTAACATGGTCCGATCAGCATTTAAAATGCCCCTTGCGGAGCCATCATCCACTTCTGTCTCCTCGTTGGGGTCGCTAAACGCTCCCCAGACGGTTTGTTCCTTTCCGATCCATCCTTTACTGGAAGGGCTCATTTACCAGGATTGGGAGCATCCTGATAAAATATTTACTCCTCCCAAGAGATTTCAAGTGGTCTATCCCATGGAGGATAAGTTCATCAAAAAATGGAGGGTCCCTACAGTGGACGCAGCCATCTCTTGTGTGAATAAATCACTGACATGTCCAGTGGATAATGTCCAAATGTTCAAGGACCCAATAGATAAAAAATTTGAGTCCTTATTAAAATCTGCTTTTGCTACAGCAGGCTTGGTGACACAACCAGCAGTGGCAGCTATTGGGGTCTGCCAAGCAGTGAAGGATCAGTTGAAACAGGTCTTAAGGGACTTGCCAGATCAGCAGGCTCTTGCCCTAGCTGATCTACCTAGAGCCTTAATGCTTTGCGGTGGACGCTATAAAGGATTCAATCCATCAGGCCTCCCGCCTTACGCTGTCTGTAGTACATATGCGCAGGCTTTTATGGCTCAAAAACTGGTCTGCTGAAGCTCCCTGTAAAAAATTGCTGGTCAGCTTCCCATTTCATGGTGAACGCTTATTCGGGGAAGACCTGGACAAATATATCCAGAGAATTTCCAGCGGTAAAAGTACACTTTTGCCGGTTAAAAACAGAGTTAGAGGTCCCTCTTTTAAGAGGCCTGCTTCTCCAGTCCCTAGGACATCGGCTGTGAAACAGTTCCGACGGCCTCCTCGGTCAAATCCCGGAGGTAAAAATCAGGGACAATTGCAGGGTAACAAGAAGCCCTGGAGCAGGAGAGGTACAAAACCTCCCCCAAAGTCAAATGCATGAAGGGTTGCCCCCACTCAATCGGGTGGGGGGGAAGACTTCAGTTGTTCACAGAGACCTGGCGGGACACGATCAGAGACAGATGGGTGCTCTCTGCAGTAAGTCTGGGATACAAATTGGAGTTAAAAGACTCCCCTCCTTCCCACTTTATAAGGTCAAACGTGCCAAGGGATCCCCAGAAGAGAGGATCCCTCCTGTTGGCACTAGAACAATTATTGCTCCAAGCAGTAATTATAGAGGTTCCCCTGGAAGAATGGGGGTTCGGGTTTTACTCAAACCTCTTTACAGTCCCGAAGCCAAACGGGGACGTGAGGCCCATATTAAATCTAAAAGGGCTAAACAAATTCCTACATATCAGGACTTTCCGGATGGAGTCGATCCGATCGGTGGCCACTGCCCTACAAGGGGAGGAATGGTTAGCCTCGATCGACATCAAAGATGCTTATTTGCACATTCCCATCTTTCCAGCCCACCAAAAATTTCTACACTTTGCGGTAGAAGGGCACCATTTTGAGTTCAGAGCCTTACCCTTCGGTCTGGCCACAGCACCACGAGTGTTCACAAAAATTCTGGCCCCATTATTGGCCAATCTAAGAACACGAGGTGTAACGATAATGGCATATCTAGACGACTTGTTGCTGATAGACCACTCAGTGGAAAAACTAGAAGTGGTTGTTCACGAGACAATCAAGTATCTGGAATATCACGGTTGGATTATCAACCGAGACAAGTCAGCCCTAAAACCAGTCAAAAGTCTGGAATACTTGGGGCTAAGGCTGGATTCAGACCAGAGAAAAATTTTCTTGCCTCAAGAAAAGGGGTCGTCTTTGAGAGATTTGATCCACCTAGTGGGTACAAAAAGACAGCCATCCATACGCCTGTGCATGAGGCTGCTGGGAAAAATGGTGGCATCATTCGAAGCAGTACCCTACGGTCAATTCCATTCAAGGAATTTGCAAAGGGCCATACTGTCAGCCTGGAACAAAAAAGTTCAGGCCCTAGACTTACCAATGTCCTTGTCCCCTTCCGTTCGCAAGAGCCTCCGTTGGTGGTTGGTTACCCAGAATCTGGAAAGAGGGAAATCCTTCAGTCCGATTTCTTGGAAGGTGGTCACTACAGATGCCAGCCTTATAGGCTGGGGAGCAGTACTGGAGCAATGGTCTCTCCAGGGCAGATGGTCGGATGCAGAAAAGGCCCTGCCCATCAATCTCTTAGAGATACGAGCAGCCCGGTATGCCCTAGCAGCATGGACATCCAAACTCCAAGGGTCCCCTGTCAGAATTCAATCGGACAATGCCACGGCAGTGGCATATATCAATCATCAGGGTGGCACCAGGAGTCGTGCAGCCCAGAGGGAAGTAAATTGCATCCTGAAATGGGCAGAAAGATATGTCCCAGCCATATCTGCGGTATTCATTCCAGGAGTGGAGAATTGGAAGGCGGACTTTCTAAGTCGCCAACAATTATGCCCAGGGGAATGGTCCCTTCATCCCGAGGTTTTCCGGACAATATGTCAGCGGTGGGGAACACCGGATGTAGATCTGCTAGCATCTAGATTCAACGCAAAAGTGGACAGGTTTGTCTCTTGGACAAGGGATCCCCTAGCTTGCGGCTCGGATGCCCTAGTGTTCCCTTGGGATCAGTTCAAGCTGATATATGCATTCCCACCGCCACAATTGTTACCTCGATTACTCCGCAGAATCAGGGTAGAAAAGAAACCAGTGATTTTGGTGGCTCCAGCGTGGCCCCGAAGAGCATGGTACGTGGAGATTGTAAAGATGTCTGTGGGGAGTCCTTGGACCCTCCCACATCGTCCGGACCTGCTTTCGCAAGGACCGATATACCACCCTTCCTTACCAGCCCTAGGTTTGACGGCCTGGCTATTGAAGCCCACATTCTAAAAAAGAGAGGGCTCTCTAATTCTGTGGTATCTACCATGATCAATGCCAGGAAGCCGGTATCCAGGCAGATCTACTATAGAATCTGGAAGGCGTACATCGCCTGGTGTGAGGCCAAGAAATGGCATCCACGTAAATACGTAATAGGTAGGATTCTGGACTTCCTACAATGGGCTGTAGATAGGAAGCTTGCCTTGAGTACTATCAAGGGTCAGATTTCGGCCTTGTCAATATTTTTTCAAAGGCCCTTGGCTTCGCATTCACTAGTCAAAGCCTTTATACAAGGAGTGATGCGTATTAGTCCTCCGGTTAATATTCCCATATGTCCATGGGATCTAAACCTGGTTCTGTCGGTTCTACAGAAACAACCATTTGAACCATTACAGCATATTTCTTTGGTTCTTCTCACCAGGAAATTGATTTTTCTAGTAGCCATTTGTTCGGCTAAAAGAGTGTCGGAATTAGCAGCTATGTCCTGTAAGGAGCCATATCTGGTTATCCATAAGGACAGAGTAGTGTTACGTCCTCATCCAGCCTTTCTTCCTAAGGTGGTATCGAGGTTTCATTTGAACCAAGATGTGGTTCTTCCTTCTTTTTTCCCCAAACCTACTTCGGTAGAGGAAAAGTTATTGCATTCTTTGGATGTAGTAAGAGCAGTTAAAGCTTATCTAAAAGCCACTGCTCAGATTCGCAGAACGGATACTTTGTTTATTCTGCCGGAAGGCCCCAGAAAGGGTCAGGCAGCATCAAAATCTACTTTAGCCAAGTGGATTCGACAGGTCATAATGCAAGCCTATGGCTTGAGAAGGAGACCGCCTCCGTTCAAAGTTAGAGCGCACTCCACGAGAGCAGTTGGAACTTCATGGGCAGCGCATCACCAGGCCTCCCTGGCTCAAATCTGTAAGGCCGCAACATGGTCTTCAGTACACACGTTTACTAGGTTCTACCAGGTGGACGTTAGAAGTCAGGAGGATGTCGCCTTTGGGCGCAGTGTGTTGCAGGCCGCAAAAGATCCTCATGTCTGATAGCACTCAGCTTATGTATGGTGTATCCCCCCCCCCCCCTCGTTGGGCATTGCTTTAGGACATCCCATTAGTAATGACTATGTCGCTCTGTGTCCCGTGATGTACGAGAAAGAAAATAGGATTTTTATAACAGCTTACCTGTAAAATCCTTTTCTTGGAGTACATCACGGGACACAGAGCTCCCGCCCCTCTTTGGGGACACTTATTGCTTTGCTACAAAACTGAGGTGCTCCCGGATGGGAGGGGCTTATATAGGGGAGGGTACTTCCGGTTTTGGAAGTTGCCAGTGCCAGCACCTGAAGGTATCTATATAACCCATTAGTAATGACTATGTCGCTCTGTGTCCCGTGATGTACTCCAAGAAAAGGAGTTTACAGGTAAGCTGTTATAAAAATCCTATTATCAACATACAGTCTACACTATGAGAGTGCTTTTTACATCTTGTTTTTGAGTAAATCTGGTGGAAGATCTCAGATTGGCTCTGATGGAGGAGGCTGATTGGTTAAAGGGAGATCTTAAAAGGGGTTGTAAAAGTACATGTTTTTTCACCTTAATGCATTCTATGCATTAAGGTGAAAAAAGATTTGACTATTAGCGGCCCCCCAGCCCCCCCGTTTACTTACCTGAGCCCTCGAAAGTCCCGCGTCATGAACGTGCTGGCTTCTCGACCGAGCTTCTTGGCTCATCCACTGGATGATTGATAGCAGCGCAGCCATTGGCTCCCGCTGCTGTCAATCAAATCAATGACGCAGCGCGCCCGGCCGAGTGATACAGTCGGAGGCTACAGCCTATAGCCGCTGACTGCATCACTGTATCACGGGTGCGCGCCTGCAAGCTAACACCCTTGGGAGAGCGCTTCCCAGAAGGGGGTTAGCTGATGCAGGGAGGAGCCGAGGCAGCCGCCGAGGGACCCCAGAAGACGAGGATCGGGGCCACTCCGTGCAAAACAAGCTGCACAGTGGAGGTAAGTATGATATGTTTGTTATTTAAAAAAAAAAAAGGAACCTTTACAACCCCTTTAACTCTGATGTTTGATCATCTGTTGTACAGGGGTCAATTCCTTTGGGTAAGGAGCTGCATTGTACTTCTGGTTGGTCTTCAACAATTCACCATTAGGAATACCATCATGGATCTTTCACATTGTGTCTTTTGCTACAGTCTTCCTTTTGGATATTTTTATCTGGACTTTGAGAACACTTTGGACTTATTAGTATTTGTATTATCTGATAAGATTATATGTATACACCATTCTTTGTACACCTTTATTGTTTTATTTTTAGTGCCGCTTTTATCTTATTATATCAAGACAAAGTGACAGGTTCACTTTAATGTTAGAAAACAAAAAGAAAATGAAGAACTAGAGGGAGTAAAGGGAACATGTCTCTTCTGTGTGATGGGGCGACTGAGCTGACCTCTACAGCACTCTTTTTACTGCTATTGTCAGGAATGTCATTGTGAAATGCTGCAGCAGTATTGTTTCCTCTGTCATTTATCAACCTACCATATATACTTGAGTATAAGCCGACCCGGAAAAAACCTGAGGCACCCAATTTTACCACAAAAAACTGAAAATTTATTGACTCGAGTATAAGCCTAGGGTGTCCATCTGCATGACTCACTTTGCCTCACTGTGTCCATGTGCATGCCTCACTGTGTCCAATCTCGCTACCTGATCTCCGGCGCTGTGTGACTAGACTGACGCTTAACATGGGAGTCTATGGAAGGGGTGCTCGGCTTTGAAAAATCGGTGCTCCCCGGCCGTAGGTCCCCTGGACAACAAACTTTGCACACTTGTAGGTGAAGAGTTGGGCTACATGTGTGCAAAGTTTGGGGTCCAGGGGACCTACGTCTGGCCGGAATCAGGCGCACAAATTTGAAGATGGACACAGACTCGAGTATACTGCAAGCCGAGGGGGGCATTTTCAGCACAAAGAAATGTGCTGAAAAAAATAGGATTTTTTGTACTCACCGTAAAATCCTTTTCTCTGACATCCATGGACTGACACGGTGTCTCTTTACACTTTACACGTGGTTATGTCCCTGCTTGCAGGAGAAGACCTAGGCAGAATGTGAGATGTTATACATACATTCTAAAAGCCAGAGCTGAACAGCCCCACCCAGGGGGCGGTCCCTCCGGGCATAACCCTCCCACTACAGTCAGCAGACTTCAGTTCGTAACAAAGCAGTACAAACTTAAAAGGAAGGGTGGGTGCCGTGTCAGTCCATGGATGTCAGAGAAAAGGATTTTACGGTGAGTACAAAAAATCCTATTTTCTCTTATCATCCATGGACTGACACGGTGTCTCTTTACACTTTACACGTGGGATGTCCCAAAGCAGTGTCAAGAGGGATGGGAGCAGTATAAATGGAAAAACCAAACTTTCACTCCAAGAAGGCAGATCTCCTCAATGGAGGAGTCACAACTTTAAACAGCGGCCTGCAGCACCCTGCGGCCGAAGGAAGCATCCGAAGATGCAGCCACATCAACCTTATAAAAAACTTAAAAGGCATGAACAGACGACCAGGTCGCCGCCTTGCACACTTGTGCAACCGACGCTTGATGTCGGAAAACCCAGGAAGCACCAATTGCCCTGGTGGAATACGCCGTAACCGGAAAGGGAGGCGCCCGCCCTTTGAGAGCATGGGCTTGAATGACGGTTTGTCTGATTCCCCTAGAAATGATGGCAGACGAAACCGCTTGGCCCTGTTATGGACCAGGGACAGTCACAAACAGTGAGTCGGACTTCCGAATAGAAGCAGTAGCAGACAGGTACACCCGCAAGGCTTGTACCACATCCAATATGTGCAGCGCAAACCCTCTGGGATGCGATGGGTGAGGACACAAGGACGGGAGGACAATGTCCTCATGTAGGTGAAAGGTAGACACCACCTTTGGCAAAAAGGAAGGTCGCGGATGCAACACCGCCTTATCTTTATGGATGACTAAATATGGCGACTTGCAGGACAAAGCCGCCAACTCAGACACTCGTCAAACAGAAGTGATTGCCACTAAAAGGCCACCTTCTGAGACAAGACAAGAGAGGAATATCCCGGATATACCCAAAAGGAGGTTCCTGGAGGACCGAGAGCACCAAATTCAGATCCCACGGTGGGAGAGAAGGCTTGACAGGAGGGAGCACATGGCGAACCCCCAACACAAGGTGCTAACCAAGAAATGACCCGCTAGAGGTCGCTGAAAGAAGACGGCCAAGGCCGAAATCTGATCCTTGATGGTACTCAAAGCAAGCTTTTGGGTCACTCCACACTGCAGAGGACGCAGGATTCTGGGGACGGAATACGTCCGAGGACGCCAGTCCAGCGCTTTGCATATGGCGATATAAGCATTCCAGGCACGGTGATAGATCTGCCTGGAGGAAGACTTCCGTGTCCTTAACATGGTCAAAATGACAGAGTCCGAGAGACCTCGGTCCCTCAACACCTGGCTTTTAACAGCCCTGCCGTTAAAGCCAGAGACTGTAAGCCGGATGAAACATAGGACCTTGAGACTGAAGGTCCTCCCTCATCGGCAACCGCCAGGGAACGTCCGCAACGAGACGTACCAGATCAGCGTACCAGTGACGCTGAGGCCAATCCGGAACAATTAGGATCACCGGAGTTTATATCAGGCGATAAGGACCCTATGGGGCCACCAACGCATCGCCCAAGGATCCCTGGATCTGGCCACAACCTCGACCCTTGCGACGGAGTCGAGAGGCCATCAGGTCCACATCCGGCGTGCCCCACCGTCGGCAAAGGAGTTGAAATATGCAAGGACCACTCTTCCTGGTCCGGCGTCTGGCAATTGGCGACTCAGATAGTCTGCCCCTACAGAGCCGGCACGTTTCTTCCGGCCCACTTCAGGATACGGACTACCCCGTAAGCCGCAGCTGAGCTCCGAGTCCCCCCGTGACGGTTTACACACGCCACCGCCGTGGCGTTGTCCGACTGGCTCCTGATGGAGCGACCCCGTACTCTCTCCGACCTGAGCAGAGACACAGTCTGATGGCCCGTATTTCCAGAACAGTGATTGGTAAACGGGCCCGTCCGGAGTCCAAGGCCTTGAGCCGACAGGACTCCCCAGACTCCACCCCAGCTCGTCAGGCTGGTGTCCGTCGTGAGTACCGTCCATTGGATGGGAGGGGAACGACTTTCCGGACCGAAGAGCCGAGGGTCTCAACCACCATGTCAGGGACGCCCTGACCAGGTGAATCACCTGGATCCGAAGATCCAAGGACAACGGGGATTTGTCTCAGGTGGACAAGATCTCCTTCTGCAATGCCCTGGTGTGTGATTGGGCATACGGAATGGCCGCGAAGGAGGCCACCACGAGTCCCGGGACTCTCATGCAAAAAACGGATTGACAACCATTTTCGGGATGTCAGCACCCGCACCGCAGACTGAAGTGTCAGCAACTTCTCCAGAGGTAGGATACCTTTGCCTCCAAGGAGTCCAGAACCAGAACTAGATACTCCAGACACTGAGTCGGGACCAGGACTGACTCCTGAATGTTCAGGAACCACCCGAAGTCCCTGAGGGTTTAATTGACGATAGTCACCTTTCCTCTAAGTCTGAGCCACTTTTTGCTCATAGCAGAAGACCGTCCAGATAGCCCACGACAGCAATACCTCGCTGTAACAGAAGGCTAGAACCGGAGCAAGCACCTTGGTGAACACCCTTGGTGCCGAGGCAAGGACGAAAGGAAGAGCCACAATCGATAGTGGACTTCGCTGATCGCAAGGCGCAGAAACTTCTGGTGACTTGCGCAGATCGGAACATGCAAGTAGGCGTCCTTGAAGTCCAAGGACGCCAGAAGAAAATCCCTTTGGTGGAGTGTAGCGATCACCGTGCGAATGGATTCCATGTGGAATTTCTGCACCTTCTCGAAGGCATTCAGGGCCTTGAGGTCCAGGATAGGTCGAACCACGTCCTATTTTTGGGACGACAAACAGATTCAAGTAGAATCCCTCAAAACTCTCCTGTGACGGAACCGGCACAATCACTCCGGACCTGATCAAATCCTGTACAGCCCCCAAGAGGGCTGCCCGACAGGTAGGAAGGAGAGGAAGATTCAAGGGAAAGAATCTGTGTGGGGGCCAGGTTTGGAATACTATCCTATATCCTGAGGTGACCACCTCGCACACCCACCAGTCGGAGATTCGGGAGGTCCACCGATCCGTGAACCTGCAAAGTCGTCCCCCCACCCCAGAGTCGGGCGGAGGCAAGACTTCACGCGGAGGCGGGCTTGGGAGCCGCTTGTTTGGCTTACGCACCCAGGGGCACTTGTGCCCACCAGCCGCACTGCCGTCAGTCTGAGAGGGCCTACCTGTGGACTCTGACTGACGAAAAAACCCCGTTTTGCTGGAAAGGAAGGCCCCTGTTTGCGGCGGGCCTCCTCACCCTTGCTAGTCTAAGGAAGAAGAGTGCGTTTACCTCCCGTGACAACCATGACAATGTCATCCAGAGCAGCACCGAAAGGTCTACCGCCTTTAAATGGTAGATCCGTCAGGAGCTTCCTAAGGCTAGGTCAGCAGACCAGCATTTCAACCAGATAAGACGACGCAGTACCACCGCCGAGACAGAGGCCCTGGATATTAAAGGGGCCGCGTTCAGCGTGGCGTCGCACACAGAAACCAGGCCCTGAACCAGTTGGTGGGCCAGAGCAACTGTGTCTGGAGGAAGAATATGCTCCTGTACAGCTAGGTGCAACATTTTTGCCCAACCTGTAAGTGTTTAAGACACAAGGGTCGCCGCTACCACAGGTCGTAGGGCGGATCCCAACAAGGCAAACATGGCTCTGCTCACCACTTCTGACCTCCTGTCAGTGGGGTTCCCAAATGCAGGAGTCCCCTCCATCGGGAGAGTGATGGCTTTGTTCAACCGGGCGACTGGAGGGTCGACCACTGGGGGAGAAGCCCACTTTTTAAGTAGGGCATCTTCAAGGGGTATCTGATAGACAAACGCCGCGGGACCATAAAAAAATTCTTCCGCGGCTTTTCCCAGACCTTATCAATGAGCTGGTCAAAGAAAGTACATATGGAAAAACCTCTTTAGAAGGCCTGGCCTTAAAAGAACCAAAAGGAGACTGTATCAGCCTGAGGTTCTGCATCCGCAGCATTTTAGCCTGAGAGTGTCCCTCACCGCAGTCATGAGTACACTAACAAGCGCCCTGTCATTTACTGACTCAGAACTGGAGTTTTCCACATAAGGAATGTCCTGTTCAAAACCATCCAATACATTCAGAACTAGGGTCCTGAGCGGTAGTGGCTAGGCCCATATCTGAATCAGCGCACTGCCCTCATGTAGTAAAGTGGGGAGAGGGCGCTTTTTGCTCCCTTGCACTTGCACACAGCTCCCATCCTGGTCAGAAATGATTCCAGGACTGCCCACAACTGGTCCCTAGGGACCGCAGGTGCTGAAGCACTGCCTGTTGTCCACTGACATTTAGGGGAAGCTGGTGACCGAGACTCCACATTGCCCCCCTCTGAGACTCCTCAGATAAAAAGTCCACCCACAGGCTGTGCTGACTGAGGAGGGGGCGCCCAGGGGACTCACCAAACCGGACCAGGGACCGCTCAGTTCCGCTGTCTGTACCGCGCAGTGTCAGCGCTGGTAAGCTGTGAGGAGATTGTGAGGAGATTTGCGCTGTTACAGCAGCGCTAGGGGCCAAAACTAGTGCTGAAGAGCGCGCGGGCTACAAGAAAATGGCCGCCGCACTTCACTGAGGCGATCCGCGGCAAGATGGCCGCCATGACGCAGCTAGAGTGAAACAACAGCGCACACACACAGCGCCACTCGGCGCTCAGGCCCCAAAACTCACAAAAAAAGGCCCCAAGCATGTCTGCAGACCAGCATGAGCCCCTCCAAGAACAGTGTGACCCCCAGGCACCCCACACAGCACAGCGCCAGCAATGGTGACAGAGAGTGACAATGAAATACAGGGGGAGACAGGGAACATCCCCCACAGAGAAACACACAGCTTTTTGTACTCACCTGCAGGCAGGAGAGACTACTTACCCGTCCCGAGGGACCCACTGGTGTGTTTCTGACAGGACTATCACAGTGCAGTACTGAGTAGCTGTCGGCCCGGTCCACCGCGAAAGATACAGTCAGTCAGGAACTGTTCAGTCTTGAGAGGACCGTGGGAGCATGAAAGCAAACCCGGCCACCCCTGGAGTCATGGGGCCTGTCGTGAACTGAGTCTCACGCACACAAGGCGAGGATCAGCACGCTCGATGGTCGGACAGGGAAGACTACGAGGATATCTTGTACCCAACCTGTTGCCCAGCCGACAGTTGATAGAAGATTCTCAAATATAAAATAAAAAATAATTCCAGAAAAGGAATAAAAAATAGGTCAGGAGACTGGCTCCTGAGAGAGCCACGTCTTCTCCTTCTGCTAGGCAGAAAAAAACTGAAGTCTGCTGACTGTAGTGGGAGGGTTATGCCCGGAGGGACAGCCCCCTGGGTGGGGCTGTTCAGCTCTGGCTTTTAGAATGTATGTATAACATCTCACATTCTGCCTAGGTCTTCTCCTGCAAGCAGGGACATAACCCACGTGTAAAGTGTAAAGAGACACCGTGTCAGTCCATGGATGATAAGAGAAACTTGGTTTATACTCGAGTGTATACGGTATTTGTTTACCAGCATATGAGCAGGTTACAAATTCACTAAAAACTTTAACAAGAAAAAAAAAAAAAACTGTTGGAATTTAGTGACAGCAATATATGGCATTGCCTAAAGGGATATTAAAGTCCCTTTAATAAAAAAATAAAGAAAAAAAATTAAACATGTTCTACTTACCTGCTCTTCTCGGGTCCCTTGCCGGTGCTCTTAGCCCCTCCATCCGAGTGCCCCCAATAGCAAGCAGCTTGCAATGTGGGCACCCAAGCAGACTCGCTCCCGAGCCGCGGCTCTGCGTGTCCATTCGTACACAGAGCAGCGGCCCGATCCCACTCCCTCTCTCTCCTGATTGCCTTCTCATTGGCTGAGACAGCCAATGCTGTCAGAGTCCCCGGAGAGCCGAGGCATTTCTGCACATCGTATGCATGAAGGTGAAAAACCTTGAGCCTTTAGAACCACCTAAATATAGAGGCAACAAACCAAATCCACTGGATGGACTTTAGCAGAATAAATTGATTGGCTGCTCTGGGTCACTGCATTGAATTTGCAATATTTGAGATTTAAAGAAATTATCCTTACTCAACAGATTCACCAAAACATTTCAGTTTGGTTTTAACCACTTGCTGACCAGACCCTTTTCTGACACTTGTTCTTTACAAGTAAAAATCTGTATCAGTAAAAAAAAAAAAAAAAAAAAAATTGTGCTTTTTTTTTTCTTTTTTAGCAAAAGGCCTTGTTTACATGGAACCGGAACCGGACGTGATCTCATGACGTCGCACCGGTCTTCCTAGGCCATAGAGATGAGCAGAGGCCATCTATCCTCTGCTCATCCCAGCCGTCGCCAGCTTGGATCGGTTTCCTGGAGCTACCGATTGTAAGCCCAGAAACCCTGGAAAGCAGTGGGGGGGGGGGGGGGGGGGGGGGGCTGTTGAACCAGGAGCAAATCTGCCACTCAGATCACTTTTATCAAGAAACCCAGGGCCTGAGGGCAAAAAATGATACAGGGTTATGGCATCTAGCTGCAGCCATAACCCCGGTATTTAACATCAAAGTCATTACGTATTTTCCCAGTAGGCGGTCAGCAAGTGGTGCCTTACCTTCATTCTTGCACAGCTGTATCGGCTACTCTCCTGTAATTAAATAGGTTAATCTCATATTGCTGCACACCGCGAGACTCCCCCAGTTTGCATAAGAAGCTAGAGCAAGTCAATACAGCTTGCCTCCTTTCCTGGATACCTGTACTTAAGATTGTAGTACTAAACAGGAGTGTACACATAGTGGAGATCCCAGAAGGCACTGTTAGCAGCTCATTTAGCAAAAAAATTAATACAATTTATTTAATATCACTTTAAACCTACAGGCATACGATGAGTTAAGTCTAACAAGGTGCCTGCCACATCATAGACTTATCTCTATTATTCACATCTAACAGGTTTATTATGCTCCAGGAAGACAACGTCAGAGTTCTGATGCTGCTCACTGTGGTCTCAGTTTCTTCAAGAGCAAAGTCGCTGGAACTGCTATGCCCACTCTCCCCTCCTGCCCATTTACAGAAGCCTTTGTATTATGTAAACTCATTCACAAAATACAAAGGCTTCTGTGAATGGGCATCAGAGGGGAGGGGAGGGCAAAGGTGCTGTGTGCTTCTTTCCTCTCACAGCCAGAGTGTGTGCTCTGGGACTGGGAGTACAATAAACCTGTCACATATAGGTAGTGAAGATAAGTCTGGGAGATGACATGCAGTTAACTGGACTTATATCATAGTGTGCTGATGCCTTTTATTTAAATCTTTAAACACAATTTAAATTTTTTTTTAAATGTCCGTGGACCGGGTGCGCGTGAATTCATCATGTGCACTGACGGGCTGGACATTTAGCAGCGGCGGGCCGGGTGTGGCCCGCTGGCCGTAAGTTGCCGACCCCTGGCTTAGACGTTGCACTGTACTGTCAAACTGGGGGCAGGATTAAGCTACATATGGCTGTCCCATAGGAACCAGAACATGCAATGCTCTTCATACAGCAAGTATTGTTACTTACTCTGGTCAGCACAGCTTCGGGCCTTGGTCTCCATGTTTTTAGTTTGGGCTTCAACGTTTAGCATATTGGCTTTGAAAAGTTTCCTTTCCTGTTCAATACCATCTTCCATTTCCATACATCTCTAAAAAAACAAACAAGGAATGTACAAAAGTCAAACATATAGTACAGATATAATGCATGCACCATATATACTGATTATACTGAATTAAAAATAGAACTATAGGTAAAACTTTTTTTTTTCCATTTTGGATAGAGCAAGGGAAGCTTATAACCGCTGTCAGATTATTATTTATTTTTTGCCATCTGTGTGTCATTGGGGAGATTTCCCTTCAGTTCCTGTCCCATAGCCAAACAGGAAGTGAGAGTAAATCCCGGCAAATTAAGGGATTTTCATGGGGACCCCCAGGTCACTGAAACTAGTGTCCCCTTTGGAGGATTTCCACTTTATTACTTTTCTGGGGACAACCAATGTTTTCTTTTACTTTCACCTTTCAATGCAATGATAATGGTAAACAGGACAAATAGGGAGGCTGAATCTCCCAAACAGGGGCACAGACAGCAATAAAAACTGACAGGTGATTTAATCCACTTCCACTCTATCCAAAACTAAAAAGAAAAAAAAAAAAAAAAGTTTGCCTTTAGTTGTACTTCAGGTCTGCAACCTTCAAGCCTCATGCACACTGGACGTTAAAATAACATTGTAAAAATGCCAGTAGCTTTGCAGTGAGTTTTTCAACATTTTTGCAATAGCGTTTTTTAGCGTTTTTTTTGAAGAAAAAATGTATTCATTTTTTTCAATAGATCAAAAAACTTTAAAAACTGCTGGTGAGAGACGGTTTTCAGCGTTAGAGCGTTTTTACAGCTGAAAAACATCTCTCAGAACCCACTAGTTTTTTTTACTGCTCAAAAACACCACTGCCCAAAACTGCTGATAACAGCCTATGTGTGCATGGACACATAGGATAACATGATAGAGAGTTTAATGACTGTAGAAAAATAGGATTTTTATAACAGCTTACCTGTAAAATCCTTTTCTTGGAGTACATCACGGGACACAGAGCGACATAGTCATTACTAAAGGGTTATATAGATACCTTCAGGTGCTGGCACTGGCAACTTCCAAAACCGGAAGTACCCTCCCCTATATAAGCCCCTCCCATCCGGGAGCACCTCAGTTTTGTAGCAAAGCAATAAGTGTCCCCAAAGAGGGGCGGGAGCTCTGTGTCCCGTGATGTACTCCAAGAAAAGGATTTTACAGGTAAGCTGTTATAAAAATCCTATTTTCTTTCTCGTACATCACGGGACACAGAGCGGCATAGTCATTACTAATGGGATGTCCTAAAGCAATGCCCAACGAGGGGGGGGGGGATACACCATACATAAGCTGAGCGCTATCAGACATGAGGATCTTTTGCGGCCTGCAACACACTGCGCCCAAAGGCGACATCCTCCTGACTTCTAAGGTCCACCTGGTAGAACCTAGTAAAACGTGTGTACTGAAGACCATGTTGCGGCCTTACAGATTTGAGCCAGGGAGGCCTGGTGATGCGCTGCCCATGAAGTTCCAACTGCTCTCGTGGAGTGCGCCCTAACTTTGAACGGAGGCGGTCTCCTTCTCAAGCCATAGGCTTGCATTATGACCTGTCGAATCCACTTGGCTAAAGTAGATTTTGATGCTGCCTGACCCTTTCTGGGGCCTTCCGGCAGAATAAACAAAGTATCCGTTCTGCGAATCTGAGCAGTGGCTTTTAGATAAGCTTTAACTGCTCTTACTACATCCAAAGAATGCAATAACTTTTCCTCTACCGAACTAGGTTTGGGGAAAAAAGAAGGAAGAACCACATCTTGGTTCAAATGAAACCTCGATACCACCTTAGGAAGAAAGGCTGGATGAGGACGTAACACTACTCTGTCCTTATGGATAACCAGATATGGCTCCCTACAAGACATAGCGGCTAATTCCGACACTCTTTTAGCCGAACAAATGGCTACTAGAAAAATCAATTTCCTGGTGAGAAGAACCAGGGAAATATGCTGTAATGGTTCAAATGGTTGTTTCTGTAGAACCGACAGAACCAGGTTTAAGTCCCATGGACATATGGGAATATTAACCGGAGGGCTAATACGCATCACTCCTTGTATAAAGGCTTTGACTAGTGAATGCGAAGCCAAGGGCCTTTGAAAAAATATTGACAAGGCCGAAATCTGACCCTTGATAGTACTCAAGGCAAGCTTCCTATCTACAGCTCATTGTAGGAAGTCCAGAATCCTACCTATTACGTATTTACGTGGATGCCATTTCTTGGCCTCACACCAGGCGATGTACGCCTTCCAGATTCTATAGTAGATCTGCCTGGATACCGGCTTCCTGGCATTGATCATGGTAGATACCACAGAATTAGAGAGCCCTCTCTTTTTTAGAATGTGGGCTTCAATAGCCAGGCCGTCAAACCTAGGGCTGGTAAGGAAGGGTGGTATATCGGTCCTTGCGAAAGCAGGTCCGGACGATGTGGGAGGGTCCAAGGACTCCCCACAGACATCTTTACAATCTCCACGTACCATGCTCTTCGGGGCCACGCTGGAGCCACCAGAATCACTGGTTTCTTTTCTACCCTGATTCTGCGGAGTAATCGAGGTAACAATTGTGGCGGTGGGAATGCATATATTAGCTTGAACTGATCCCAAGGGAACACTAGGGCATCCGAGCCGCAAGCTAGGGGATCCCTTGTCCAAGAGACAAACCTGTCCACTTTTGCGTTGAATCTGGATGCTAGCAGATCTACATCCGGTGTTCCCCACCGCTGACATATTGTCCGGAAAACCTCGGGATGAAGGGACCATTCCCCTGGGCATAATTGTTGGCGACTTAGAAAGTCCGCCTTCCAATTCTCCACTCCTGGAATGAATACCGCAGATATGGCTGGGACATATCTTTCTGCCCATTTCAGGATGCAATTTACTTCCCTCTGGGCTGCACGACTCCTGGTGCCACCCTGATGATTGATATATGCCACTGCCGTGGCATTGTCCGATTGAATTCTGACAGGGGACCCTTGGAGTTTGGATGTCCATGCTACTAGGGCATACCGGGCTGCTTGTATCTCTAAGAGATTGATGGGCAGGGCCTTTTCTGCATCCGACCATCTGCCCTGGAGAGACCATTGCTCCAGTACTGCTCCCCAGCCTATAAGGCTGGCATCTGTAGTGACCACCTTCCAAGAAATCGGACTGAAGGATTTCCCTCTTTCCAGATTCTGGGGAACCAACCACCAACGGAGGCTCTTGCGAACGGAAGGGGACAAGGACATTGGTAAGTCTAGGGCCTGAACTTTTTTGTTCCAGGCTGACAGTATGGCCCTTTGCAAATTCCTTGAATGGAATTGACCGTAGGGTACTGCTTCGAATGATGCCACCATTTTTCCCAGCAGCCTCATGCACAGGCGTATGGATGGCTGTCTTTTTGTACCCACTAGGTGGATCAAATCTCTCAAAGACGACCCCTTTTCTTGAGGCAAGAACATTTTTCTCTGGTCTGAATCCAGCCTTAGCCCCAAGTATTCCAGACTTTTGACTGGTTTTAGGGCTGACTTGTCTCGGTCGATAATCCAACCGTGATATTCCAGATACTCGATTGTCTCGTGAACAACCACTTCTAGTTTTTCCACCGAGTGGTCTATCAGCAACAAGTCGTCTAGATATGCCATTATCGTTACACCTCGTGTTCTTAGATTGGCCAATAATGGGGCCAGAATTTTTGTGAACACTCGTGGTGCTGTGGCCAGACCGAAGGGTAAGGCTCTGAACTGAAAATGGCGCCCTTCTACCGCAAAGCGTAGAAATTTTTGGTGGGCTGGAAAGATGGGAATGTGCAAATAAGCATCTTTGATGTCGATCGAGGCTAACCATTCCTCCCCTTGTAGGGCAGTGGCCACCGATCGGATCGACTCCATCCGGAAAGTCCTGATATGTAGGAATTTGTTTAGCCCTTTTAGATTTAATATGGGCCTCACGTCCCCGTTTGGCTTCGGGACTGTAAAGAGGTTTGAGTAAAACCCAAACCCCCATTCTTCCAGGGGAACCTCTATAATTACTGCTTGGAGCAATAATCGTTCTAGTGCCAACAGGAGGGATCCTCTCTTCTGGGGATCCCTTGGCACGTTTGACCTTATAAAGTGGGAAGGAGGGGAGTCCTTTAACTCCAATTTGTATCCCAGACTTACTGCGGAGAGCACCCATCTGTCTCTGATCGTGTCCCGCCAGGTCTCTGTGAACAACTGAAGTCTTCCCCCCACCCGATTGAGTGGGGGCAACCCTTCATGCATTTGACTTTGGGGGAGGTTTTGTACCTCTCCTGCTCCAGGGCTTCTTGTTACCCTGCAATTGTCCCTGATTTTTACCTCCGGGATTTGACCGAGGAGGCCGTCGGAACTGTTTCACAGCCGATGTCCTAGGGACTGGAGAAGCAGGCCTCTTAAAAGAGGGACCTCTAACTCTGTTTTTAACCGGCAAAAGTGTACTTTTACCGCTGGAAATTCTCTGGATATATTTGTCCAGGTCTTCCCCGAATAAGCGTTCACCATGAAATGGGAAGCTGACCAGCAATTTTTTACAGGGAGCTTCAGCAGACCAGTTTTTGAGCCAAAAAGCCTGCGCATATGTACTACAGACAGCGTAAGGCGGGAGGCCTGATGGATTGAATCCTTTATAGCGTCCACCGCAAAGCATAAGGCTCTAGGTAGATCAGCTAGGGCAAGAGCCTGCTGATCTGGAAAGTCCCTTAAGACCTGTTTCAACTGATCCTTCACTGCTTGGCAGACCCCAATAGCTGCCACTGCTGGTTGTGTCACCAAGCCTGCTGTAGCAAAAGCAGATTTTAATAAGGACTCAAATTTTTTATCTATTGGGTCCTTGAACATTTGGACATTATCCACTGGACATGTCAGTGATTTATTCACACAAGAGATGGCTGCGTCCACTGTAGGGACCCTCCATTTTTTGATGAACTTATCCTCCATGGGATAGACCACCTAAAATCTCTTGGGAGGAGTAAATATTTTATCAGGATGCTCCCAATCCTGGTAAATGAGCCCTTCCAGTAAAGGATGGATCGGAAAGGAACAAACAGTCTGGGGAGCTTTTAGCGACCCCAACGAGGAGACAGAAGTGGATGATGGCTCCGCAAGGGGCATTTTAAATGCTGATCGGACCATGTTAGTCAGGGACTGAACCCATAATCTTTCAGCATGTGATGCTGAGAATGGCTCTTCCACTGTTGATTCCTCTACAACAGAATCGACCTCATCCTGATCCTCTTCAGGTAGGTCGATCCCTGTATGGGACTGTTGCTCCGCTAACAGGCACTCTGAGGGAGGAGACGGAGATCGAGCGCTTTTTTCCTGTGACAGGGAAGCAGCGATCAATGCTGACAATCTCTCTTCCAGCCCTCCCAGAGCTGAGGAAAAAACCTCCTCTGTTACATACACAGGAGCAGGTGAACTGAGGACAGCCACAGTACCAGGTACTCCTGAGGGTGCTCTACGGTCACTAACCTCTGATTCTTCAGGGGAGATTGGTGCAGCCAAAGCATGCCCAAGATCCTCAGAGCCCGATGGAGATCCCCTATGCTTCCTGGGATTTTTAGTCCCGGAGTTTTTAGACGGCATATTCCTAAGCCCAAAGCTGAGGTATTCCAGCCGAAATACACCACTTACTGACAATAGTCTAGCACAAATGCTGCTATAAAAACAGTTGGTGTCTACTAATGTGCCTTTCTATGGGGATGCCTGCATCAACCGCTTGCTGTATGCCTTTTTTAAATGTTGCCAGCTCTGTCTCTGCACTCCATAGCCAGCTCACAACACATAATTGTGTTTTTTAACATGCTGGGACGCCCGCACATGCGCAGAAGCGCTGCGGCGCGCACAGAGCGTCATCCCCCAAGCTCCGCCCCCTTTCCCAGCTCACCTCTATATATAGAGGCGCGTGCACGCGCACGCGCGCGGCCACGTGCGCCTTCGGCGCTAATTTTGAAAAGGGAAACTAGGGACAAGAGCCAGGGCCCCTTTTGCCGCAGGCCGGGGGATGGACGAGCATTGCAACATGGCAGAGGAAGCAGTTTCCCACAAGAGAACTCACCATCTGCCTGGACTTGCTCTGATGAAAAGAAACTAGTCCACATGACAAGAAACGTTCCACAGCGTTTCCCCGGAGCATGTGACTGTGACGTCATGGGAACATGTGACTGTGACGTCATGGGAAGCCTATATTAATGCGGAGCGGAGAGCCAGTATTACAGCGGGAGGAAGCGACGCGTCAACATCGAGTAGGAGAAGAGGGAAGAAGAAGCCGACGGCGATGACGGGAAGACCGACCCCTCCACTAGCGAAAGAGCTACCAAGAAGTTAGTGGAGGGGCCGGCAGAAGGACAGCGGAGAGCCGGACGAGACAACGGGAAGACCGGGCCTCCGTTAGCAAAAGAGCTAAAAAGAAGTTAGCGGAGGCCCGGCGGAAGAAAGAACCGGAGAGCGTGGAGACGACACCGGAGACCCCCGAAGTCGGAAAAGACCCCCGGAAGTCGAGCGCCGGAGTCGGAAGAAGACCCCCGGAGCTGTGTAATAAAATTACTTTAAAAACCTGTGTAGTGTTTTTTTATTGCAATTTTTTTCCACCAGGTGAATGGGTAGGGGTACGGTGTACCCCATACTCATTCACATAGGGTGGGGGGGCCGGGATCCGGGGGCTCCCTTATTGAAGGGGGCTCCCGGATTCCGATAAGCCCCCTGCCCGCAGACCCCGACAACCAACGGCCAGGGTTGTCGGGAAGAGGCCCTGTCATCAACATGGGGGCAGGGTGCTCTGGGGTGGGGGGGCCGCAGGTCGCCCCCTGCCCCAGAGCACCAACCCCCCATGTTGAGGGCATGTGGCCTGGTACGGTTCAGGAGGGAGGGGGGGCCGCTCTCTCGTCCCCCCCTCTTCCCCTGCGGCCTGCCAGGTTGCGTGCTCGGATAAGGGTCTGGTTTGGATTTTGGGGGGACCCCCCACGCCGTTTTTTCGGCGTAGGGGCGCCCGTTCAAATCCAGACCAGACCCAAGGGCCTGGTATGCCTCTGGAGGGGGAACCCACGCCGTTTTTTTTTTATTTAAAATTTGGCCTGGACTTCCCCCTCAAGATTCATACCAAACACAGTGCCTGATATTGGCGGGGATCCAAGTCGTATCCCCGTTCATTGAAAGTCGGACATATGTCGGCTTCATGTCGCAGGGCAAAGTCGGATCCAAAGTAGGACGGATGTCGTGTCGCACTAGTGTGAACCCAGCCTCAGGTGATAACTTTTGAAACAAAGTCCTTGGCTTGCAAGTCGGTCAGACAATCAAGTACAAGTCTAAGGAGCTTAGTGAATGTCCTAGTTCATGTATCTCCAGTAACAAGATTATAGAACGCAGTACATTGACACACTCACACAACTTGCACTGCTTGATGTTATTACACAACCTATAATATATAGGTATGTAAACAAGGCTAAATTGTAATTTTACCATGTCAAGGCGCAAAATTGGTAGAGTGATTACTGTTCAGCCCCTACTAGCATAAACAAAAACCTTTTCAATCAAGACGATTGAAAAAAAGAGGAGGCTCATGAACAGTTAGTACAAAAAATATCAAAATAGATTTATTGGATAATGTAATATGACATGGTAACGTGGACTATATCCAAGGAACTGGACAACCTGTACAAAATGACCAGAATCAAACACTGATGCATGCACACACACACACACACACACACAACAGGACAGACACGAAATGACTATAAACAAATAAGACACGTCCGGACGCCAGGTTATTTAGGGGGAGGTCTCAAAAAATGCAATAATCAAAAAATCAAAATAAATGGCAACAGCACAAGGCTGTATATGTGCCAAGAGACCATCCACTAAAGGCCCTGGAAGCTCGAGCCCTAATAATTGGATGATGTGGGAGGAAAGGGGGGGGGGGTGGAGAGGAAGAGGGACCAGTTGAATGGATCCACTGGGGAATGGCTGAAAGCTGAAGTCCTGTATCACCAATAAGTGATATGGTGGAGAAAAAAACCACGAATGAATGAAAACAGTCTAAATGTTGAAATGCTATGTCCATCAACTATGTTCCTGGAGGCGTGCAAAGGACATGTGCAAAGTTCAAACTGGGGACAATTATGCTGCAGACAGAAAACGTTCTCACTAGCAGTAGTGGCTGAATACACTGGGATAGCCTGCTATCAAGAGTGGAGAAGTATAAAACTGCAAATCAGGAGTGTAAGTAGAGATATTACCCCTTCTCCGATGCTCCTATGCATCCACATGTGAACACTTTACTGCTCCTTCTCAGCATCTTCATAGTGCATATAGATAGAGGGATGATTCCCTGGTTGAAAACACTATAAAGTCCCGCAGCTCATATGAACATATGTGCAGCCTGCCATATGAAGATGCTGAGAAGGAGCAGAAAAGGAGCAGTAAAGTGTTCACATGTAGACGCATCGGAGTATCGGAGAAGGGGTAATATCTCTACTTACACTCCTGATTTGCAGTTTTATACTTCTCCACTCTTGATAGCAGGCTATCCCAGTGTATTCAGCCACTACTGCTAGTGAGAACGTTTTCTGTCTGCAGCATAATTGTCCCCAGTTTGAACTTTGCACATGTCCTTTGCACGCCTCCAGGAACATAGTTGATGGACATAGCATTTCAACATTTAGACTGTTTTCATTCATTCGTGGTTTTTTTCTCCACCATATCACTTATTGGTGATACAGGACTTCAGCTTTCAGCCATTCCCCAGTGGATCCATTCAACTGGTCCCTCTTCCTCTCCCCCCCCCCTTTCCTCCCATATCATCCAATTATTAGGGCTCAAGCTTCCAGGGCCTAAACACCCTGAAGCCTCGTACACACGACCGGTTTTCTCAGCAAGAAACAACAAGAAAACTGCTGGCAGAGCTTTCTTGCCGAGAAAACCGGCCGTGTGTACGAGGCTTTCAGGTTTCTCGTCAAGAAAACTGCCCAGAATCTCGACGAGAAAAATAGAGAACCTGCTCTTTATTTTCTCATCGGGATTCTTGTCGGCCTGTTTCCCGATGAGAAACCCGAGAGTGTGTACACTTACCTGTCGCCGTGGAAACCCACGCATGCTCGAAATGACTTTGACGCATGAGCGGTAGCTTCCTAGGCATAGGTAGGGTGTAGTAAGATGGCGGCGACGGCATCGAATGTGACGAGCGCACACACGTCGTAGTCGATGACATCACCGCATTCGTGCCATTCAAAAGAACGGCGGTTCTTTTGAATGGAGTGTGTGTACACTCGGCCGGGACAAGGTTCTTGTCAAGAATCTCGTCAGGGAAAAAACAACGGGTTTTTTCCTGAGGAGATTTTCGGTCGTGTGTACTAGGCTTCAGTCTTAGGACTGCACATGGAGGAGCAGCAGTAGAAGGATAAAATGATCTCTACGCACTGGCCTCCTGTGGGAAAGAGAAAATATCCAGTGAGCAGCCGTTGTGTGGATGAAAATGCCTTGATGTCAAAGGTCAGAGGAGAATGGGCAGACTGGTTCAAGATGATAGAAAGGCAACAGTAACTCAAATAACCACTCGTTACAATCAAGGTATGCATTCAGAATACCATCTCTGAATGTACAGCACATCGAACCTTGAAGCAGATGGGCTACAGCAGCAGAAGATCACACTGGCACTACTGTCAGCTAAGAACAGGAAACTGAGGCGACAATTTGCACAGGCTCACCAACATTGTACAAGAAGAAGATTGGAAAAACGTAGCCTGGTCTGGTAGGTCTCGATTTTAGCTGTGACATTCAGATAGTAGGGTCAACATTTGGTGTAAAAAAACATGAAAGCATGGATCTATCCTTCCTTGTATCAACAGCTCAGGCTGCTGGTGGTGGTATAATAGTGTGGGGGATATTTTCATGGCACACTTTGGGTCCCTTAGTACCAATTGAGCATCTTTTAAAAACCACGGCCTACCTGAGTATTGTTGCTGACCATGTCCATCCCTTTATGACTACAGTGTACCATCTTCTGATGGCTCCTTCCAGCAGGATAAGGCACCATGTCACAAAGCTCAAATCATCTCACTACTGGTTTCTTGAATAGAACAATGAGTTCATTGTACTTCAATGGCCTCCACAGTCATCAGATCTCAATCCAATAGAGTACCTTTGGTATGTGGTGGAACGGGAGATTCACATCATGGATGTGAAGCCGACAGATGTGCAGCCGACAAATCTGCAGTAATTGCGTGATGCTATCATGTCAATATGGACCAAAATCTCAGAGGAACATTTCCAACACCTTGTTAAATCTATGCCACAAAGAATTAAGGCAGTTCTGAAGGCAAAAGTGGGTCCAACCTGGTACAAGCAAAGTGCATCTTAAGCCTCATACACACGATCGGACTTCCATCGGACTTTTCCGTGGATTTTGTTCCGAAGGAGCGTTGGCCGTGAACTTGGTATGCATACACACGGCAGAACTTTTTCAGCCAACATTCACCAAATCATGTGGTTTTTCAGCTCTTTACCGCCATCCTTTGGGGAACTTCTGCTATTGTTGTCTGATCTTTAGCATTGGTTCTGAGCATGCGTGTTTGTACTTTGGACTTTAGTCCGATGGACTTGTGTACACACGATCAGATTATCCTCCATCGGACATTTGTTACCGGAAAGTTTGAGAGCATGCACAGCGAACATTTGTCCGTTGAAAAAAACAATTGTCCGATGGAGCATACATACACGGTCGGATTGTCCGGAAAAAAAACGTCTGTCGGACCGTTGTTGTCAAAAATTCCGATCGTGTGTATGGGCCTTAATAAAGTGGCCGGTGAGTGTATATGAATTACTTAGCACAAAAAGAAAAACATTTGTGGACCTAAGACGTTTTTACAACTGCTCCTAAATGATTAAACTTGACAGATAGTAACCCACGTTTTAATGCCGCGTTTAGAAAAAAAAAAAAAAAAATTATATAATTATTATATATATATATATATATATATATATATATATATATATATATAATATAACAAAACGCTGCTAAATGTGGGTTAAAAGCTTTTAGTCGCGTTTGCCGTCTGAAACATGGAAATCTTCTGCGTCTAAACCCATTTTTTTGCTTTCAAAGAAACGCTGTTAAACGCAACTGCCTAAAAACGACAGTAAACGAACCTGTGTACATGTACACATAGGATAACATTGAACGAGTTCAGGGGCAGTTGAAAAAAGCATCCAACTGCCTCTGAACGTACATTTAGCAGCGTCCCGTGTACATGGGACCTAAGGCCCCATGTACACTGCTGCTGCTAAACGGATGTTCAGAGGCAGTTGGACACTTTTTTCAACTGCCCCTGAACTCATTCAATGTTATCCTATGTGTACATGTACACAGGTTCGTTTACTGTCGTTTTTAGGCAGTTGCGTTTATAGGCCTTTTTTTGAAGGCAAAAATTTCGTTCAGATGCCAACGTTTCTGACGCTTCAGACGCCA
This sequence comes from Rana muscosa, assembly GCA_029206835.1. Classification (NCBI taxonomy): domain Eukaryota; kingdom Metazoa; phylum Chordata; class Amphibia; order Anura; family Ranidae; genus Rana; species Rana muscosa. The sequence goes on along the minus strand of CM055124.1, from coordinate 164,581,243 downwards.
AAACGCGCCTAAACGCAGTAACCCGTGTTTAGCTGCGTTTCCTTTATAGGCGTTTTTGGTCAGAAAAAAAAAAAAAAGAAGTTCTAGGACGTAAACGCGGCTAAACTGCCGTTTTAAGGACACTGGTTTCTAGCTGTCAAGTTAAATCGTTCAGGAGAAGTTGAACAACATCCCGTATACATGAAGCCTAAATCACATTGCCTAGGCCTAGGGCAGGGCTTGACAAATTTGCTTGGAATCTAGGAGCCAGCTAAAAAAGTTAGGAGCCAGGAACGCGCCCCGTCCCGCCGAGCTTGCGCGCAGAAGCGAACGCATACGTTAGTAGCGCCCGCATATGAAAGCGGTGTTCAAACCACACGTGAGGTATCGCCGCGATCGGTAAAGCGAGAGCAATAATTCTAGCCCTAGACCTCCTCTGTAACTCAAAACATGCAACCTGTAGAGTTTTTTAAACGTCGCCTATGGAGATTTTAAAGGGTAAAAGTTTGTCGCCATTCCACGAGCGCATGCAATTTTGAAGCGTGACATGTTGGGTATCAATTTACTCGGCGTAACATCATCTTTCACATTATACAAAAAAAACTGGGCTAACTTTACTGTTGTCTTATTTTTTTTATTTAAAAAAAAAAAGTGTATTTTTTCCCAAAAAAGTGCGCTTGTAAGACCGCTGCGCAAATACGGTGTGACAAAAAGTATTGCAACGACCGCCATTTTTTTCTCTAGGGTGTTAGAATAAAAAATATATATAAAAATGTTTGGGGGTTGTAATTAGAGGGAAGGAGATGGCAGGGAAAACAGACAGGGAAACTCCATTAGCATTGCTGGTTGTCATACCAACGGCCACCACAAGATGGCGCTAGACCACAGAAGGAAGCATAGGCCTGCAGAAAGCCGCAAAGCCGCGGCCTCAATTACCGGCCGACGCGGCCCGACGCGATCCCGCGGCGCGGAGGGGGGGGCACGGAGACACAGCATACCCCAGCTGTGCTGCCCCAGGCGCCAGGTCGCTAATTCTAGTCGCCATGGCGACCTGGCGCCCGGGGTTTGTCGAGCCCTGGCCTAGGGTATCAATAACAAGTACATTTTACTTGCTTTATCCCTCACCTCTTGCATGCTCCTCCTTTTATGTGAGCAACACCTCCAAATCTCTTCCTCACTCCATACGCTGGTCACTGCTGTGGTGTCATCACATACAATGCAGGACCAACAGTCCTGCATTGTAAGTGAGGACACCAGGGGACAGCCCACAACCCGGAGTGTTGAAGAGAAGACGACAACAATGGCCGCCGGGGAGCAAGTGATGACAAGAGATAAGTAAAAAAAAAAAATTTACCTGGTCCCACAGGCAAAAACAAGCATTTACCCTTGCAGGACAGGAACGGGGGCCACTGCAGGGGTAGTTATTTCAGTTCCCCCAGGTTGAGTTTTAATTCATATTGTTGATACTATTGGTGAACCTGTCAATAGTCTGTAACATAAGCAACATGAAAATATTTCAGAGTCTAATTTTAGCTGTACTGTGAGTGGGAGGCTGGGCAGAACACGTCGAGTGTAACAGTTGTTCAGCATGAATACATTTTCCACTTTCATGTTCGTTGCAAGAGGAAGTAAAACCGAAAAAATCCCCAAAAAATCAACACAGTATAATGCCACTTGATTTATCTTCATTAGAAGCCTTGATTCTACAAAACTACTGTAAAAATGAGATGGTCAGTCCAACCAAAACTGGTATTCTTTTTCAAACAGCTTGAAGAACTGTTTTAACTGGAATACTGCAAATACTGTAGCTGCTAACTTCTATTAAAAGGACGCCTGTCCAGGGGTCCAGCGCTGTGCTCACCTGAACCAGTTCTTTGCTGGTCTTCGGGTCTCCGACACCTGCATGTTTACTATGGGGCTGCCCACTGAGCGACCCGCTCTGCGGTTTGTGAATGGTTACGCAGTCTTCTGGGACTCCGACAAGATGGATTTAAAAAAAAAAAAAAACGAAATTCCCTCATCCACACATTTGATGTGGATGGGGGAATCATCGCCACTGAGCTATTGTATTCTGACAGTGGGGAGACTTCCCCACTGTCAGAATACACTAATAAGCACCAGCTAGAGCCTGCAGTGCTGATCGAGCAGGGAAAATCCGACAGGGTGGTTGTACAGACGTCGATTGGTAGATCGATTTCTCTATAACTACCCTTACCTAGAGATCACTGCTATTACAGCCCCTTTACAAAACAATAATTTCACCATTTGCACTCCCCTACAGCCCCCTAAAAATTGCTTGTGTTACATCTGATATTTCTCTCCGCAAGATCCAGAGATAGCGTGAAAGAAAAACTGCAAGCAGTAGAACTAATTGGTCAAAAGTACATGTTTCCTTCACTGGCCTGAGTAAGCACCCAAGTAAGGAAATTACAGACTACTATCTGCAGAGGCCCCAAAGGCTGAACAATAAGTGTTAAAGGGCCGAATGTAGCCCTAGGGCAGCAGGTTAAGCACCATGGGGTTAGATCAGAGGTGTCAAACTCAATATCATCGCAGGCTGCATCAGCATTATGGTTGCCCTCAAAGAGCCAGTTGTACCTGTAATGCCGCGTACACACGACCGTTTTTCATGGCGTGAAAAATTCAATTTTTTTAATTGGTCATTAAAAACGATTGTGTGTAGGCTCCAGAGCATTTTTTAACAACATGAAAAATGGGCTAAAAAAAATAATTTAGAACCTGCTCTATTTTTTCACGTTGTTTTTCACGTCAATCTTTTTAACGTCGTGAAAAACGGTAGTGTGTATGCTTTTACGAGGGTAAAAAAAAAAAATGCACATGCTCAGAATCAAGTATGAGACGGGAGCGCTCCTTCTGGTAAAACCAACGTTCGTAATGGAGGTAGCACATTCGTCACGCTGTAACGGACTGAAGAGCATGAGGCTGAAAAGCGCGAATCTCACCAAACTTTACTAATATGAGGATCAGCAAAAGCAGCCCAAAGGGTGGCGCCATCCGAATAGAACTTCCCCTTTATAGTGCCGTCGTACGTGTTGTACGTCACCGCGCTTTGCTCAAGCATCTTTTTTCACGATAGTGTGTAGGCAAGGCAGGCTTGAGAGGAAACACGAAAAATCACGTCGAGAAAAACGTCGTTTTTTTCAATGACATTAAAAACGGTCGTGTGTACGCGGCATAAGACTAGATAAATGTATCTGTTCTTTTTTTTTTATATTATACAGTTGTGCTCAAAAGTTTGCACACCCTGGCAGAAATTGTGAAATTTTGCCATTAATATTGAAAATATGACTGATCATGCCAAAAAAAAATTCTTTTATTTAAGGATAGCAATCACATGAAGCCATTTATTATCACATCGTTTTTTGGACCCTTTTTGATAATGATAACAGAAATCACCCAAATGGCCCCTATAAAAATTTACATACCCTGGATTGTTTGGCCTTGGTACAGACAAAGAAGGTGGCTAAAATGGCAATTAAAAAGGTTAATTTCTCACATTTGTGGCTTTTTTTAAATCACAATTAGTGTCTGTGTATAAATAGTCAATGATTTTGTTAGCTCTCCCATGGATGCACTAAGCAGGCTAGACACTGAGCCATGAGGAGGTAGAAAAGAACAGTCAAAAGACCTGCGTAACAGGGTAATGAAACTTTACAAAATGGAAAAGATATCCAAAGCCTTGAATATGCCAGTCAGTACTGTTCAATCACTTATGAGGATCTCTTGATACCAAGCCAAGGTCAGGTAGATCAAGAAAGATTTCAGCCAAAACTGCCGCAGGAACTGTTCGGAATACAAAGAAAAACCCACAGGTAACCTCAGGAGAAATACAGGCTGCTCTAGAAAAAGATGGTGTGGTTGTTTTTAACGAGCACAATATGATGATACTGGAACAAAAAAGAGCTGCATGGTCAAAATGCCATAAAGAAGCCTTTACCGCACAGGTTTCACAAAATGGTTACAATATGCCCAACACCTTGACACGCCTCATTGGCTTTTTTGTGGCATTGGCCCAGCAAAGGCTTCCTTCTGGCAGCTCAACCTTTTTTGTTCAAGTATCGTTGAATTGTGCTCCTTAAAAAAAACAAAAAAAAAAACACGCACCATCTTTTTGGAGAGCAGCCTGTATTTCTCCTGCAGTTACCTGTGGGTTTTTCTTTGTATCCTGAGCAATTCTTCCACCAGTTGTGGCTGAAATTTTTCTTGGTCTACCTGACCTTGGCTTGCTATCAAAAGAGCCCCTAATTTTCCACTTCTTAATAAGTGATTAAACAGTACCAACTGGTATATTCAAGGCTTTGGATATCTTTTTATATCCTTTTCCATCTTTGTAAAGTTTCATTACCTTGTTAGGCAGGTCTTTTGACTGTTTTTTTCTACCACTTCATGGCTCAGTGTCTAGCCGGCTTAGTGCATCCATGTGAGAGTTAACAAACTCATTGACTATTTCTACATAGACACTAATTGTGATTTAAAAAGCCACAAATGTGGGAAATTAACCTTTGATTGCCATTTTAACCTGTGTGTGCCACCTTCTGTGTCCATTGCCTCTCGGGGGGATCAGGAAGGATTTTTTCCCCTGCTGGAGCAAATTGGATCTTGCTTTGCTGGTTTTTTTTTTGGCCTTCCTCTGGGTATAGGACTGCAAGGTGTTTTAATGGTTAAACTAGATGGACTTGTGTCTTTTTTTTCAACCAGACTAACTATGTAACTATGTAAGAAATAAAAAAAAATAAAAAAACTAATGGAGCCACCACTCCTAACGACTGGCAAGCTGGAATTTACGTATTTTTGTTTGCTTTTGGGTTTAGAAATGCTTTAACTGATTATAACCAGACTGAACACCCAAGCACAATTTGAATTAATGCTGGCTTACAAAAACCACTCCATCACCACCTTTAGTAGAAATTGGAAAATCTGGTTATCCCAGCCTAGAGCCTCCACTTACCTAAAAGAATGTCAAATTTAATTATATCCTACTGTCTGAAAAACCTTGATCATTTAATTAAGCATTATGCCGGTGTAGAACAATATTTCAGTAATCCTTTATCCCACGGTTACCTTGTATTTATAATTTCCCCTTTCTAATATTATTTCCTTTATTAAAGTTTATATAGGCTGTTCCATTGTTTATCGTGATGACCTACCAGTCCTACAGTTTGAACCCATTTGGCGTAGGCTGGAATAGGCCATCAAGGCCCGAACAATTTCTATAACTCATGCCATCACACTTTATTACCGTATATACTCGAGTATAAGCTGAGTTTTTCAGCAAATTTTTTTGGGATGAAAATGCCCCCCTCGGCTTATACTCGAGTCACCTTTTTGCGCCTGATCTCCCGGATTTTGGGGACCCGGTACCGGCCAGCCGTAGGCTCCATCCTTCTTCTACAAGTGTGCAAAGTTTGTTGTCCGGGAGACCTACGGCCGGGGAGCACCGTTTTTTTCAAAGCCGGGCACCCCTTCCATAGACTCCCATGTTAAACGGTAATTTCTTTGGTGATTTTGGGGACCCGGTACCGGCCGGTCGTAGGTCCCCTGGACCCGAAACTTGGCACACATGTAGCCCCATTTCTGCTCTACAAGTATCCAAAGTTTGTTGTCTGGTTGTCATACGGTCAGGGAGCACCGATTTTTCAAAGCCAGGCACCCCTTCCAAAGACTCCCATGTTAAACGTCAGTCTAGGCATGGGCACAGTGAGGCATGGGCACATGGACACAGTGAGGCAAAGTGAGGCATGCAGATGGCTACCCTAGGCTTATACTCAAGTCAATAAGTTTTCTCAGTTTTTTGCGGTAAAATTAGGTGCCTCGGCTTATACTCGAGTATATATACGGTATATTACAATGTTGTGTAATATGTGCAACAACGTATGTCTTTTTTTTTATTTTTTATGTCTGTTATGTTCTTAGATAAAAAATAAAAAATAAATTGAGGAAAAAAAAAAAAAATGCTTTAACTGCATTCCAAGCCTACAACACTACTAGTCTTCAGTTGGAGCGGTCTGCAGAATCTTGATTGAAAGAGATGATTGGATAATGAGACAGATAAGTAATCACTCAAAGCAATCACTTATAAACAACGCTTTAGCACATTAATAGCACTCTAGTAAACTGAAACAACTGGACTGTCTGAGCTAAATGGGGAATATAAGACATACATGGCATATGGGGCTAAATATTTAATACTCTGCACTATATGTTACCTGTTCTAGTTTGCCCATGCTGTGCAACGTCAGCATTTTATACATAGAAATACATAGCAATTATATGATGCCAACCTATGTTGCTTGTAAAATATAATGCTAGTTTCTAGTTTCATATAATTATGTCAGAAAATGAAAAGAATGTAAACTTCTGGCTAGGGCCGAAACAACTAAATTGATTAATCGACAACTAATCGATTATGAAATTAATCGATTACTATTTTCATAATCGATTAATTGGCCAGTAACATAGTGGGGTTAAAAAAAACTAAAATGAGCCCTTTATAGTACAAAAAGAGCAAATCGCTACTGTAAATATGACTTTCACTGTCCCACAGTAAGAATTGAACCCCTTACAGCGATTATTTGCTCTTTTTGTACTAATTTTAGTTTTTTTAACCCCATTATGTTACTAAACATCTCAGGCCGGGGTCACACCTCTCAGTTTTTTCCGTGCTTTTTGCAGAAACACACTACAGGTCATTTACCGTATATACTCGAGTATAAGCCGAGATTTTTAGCCCTTTTTTTGGGGCTGAAAGTGCCCCCCTCGGCTTATACTCGAGTCAGTGTACCTGAAAAAAATTGAGAGGCTGCGGCGTCCATCGTTTAAATCTCGCGGTCTCCTCCTGGTCCCTTCCATGATAGGCGGAACTGTATCTGCTGAGAATCGCCCATCACGAACGATCGTTCTCTCATCCTCACCCATCCCAGCAGACACTGTGTTCAGTGTTCCGCCAATCACGGCCGCCTTTTCATCCTCGGACAAGAGGACGCCCGTGAATGGCGGAACACTGAACACAGTGTCTGCTGGGAAACCGAGGATGAGAGAACGTTCATGATAGGCGTTTTCTAAGCAGACACAGTTCCGCCTATCACGGAAGGGACCAGGAAGAGACCGCGAGTTTTAAACGATGGACGCCGCAGCCTCTCAATTTTTTTCCGGTACAATTTCAATTTTAGGGGAACAGTGAGGATGGGCACAGTGAGGATGGGCACAGTGAGGATGGTCACAGAGAGGTGGCAATGGGCAGAGTGAGGTTGGGCACAGTGACAATTGGCTTAGTGAAGTTGCAATGGGCACAGTGGGGCGTGCAAATGGGCATTGTTGACCCTCTTCCACTCACAGTAGCTGCTGCATTCTCACCCTCGGCTTATACTCGAGTCAGTAAGTTTTCCCAGTTTTTGTGGTAACATTAGGTACCTCGGCTTATACTCGGGTCGGCTTATTCTCGAGTATATACGGTACATGGTTTCCCATGGGACACGTTCACATCCATGATTTTTTCAGCTGCTGCGTATTTGGAAAGGGCAAGTATTTTTTTTTTTTTAACGCAAAACGGTGCTATTTAGTTTTTTGGGTTCAATATACTTCAATAGAGAAGCTGCAGAAAAGCATGTAATAATGTGTTTTTGTGGCAATTTGTGTTTTTTAGTCTGTCCAACAACAAATTGGGCAAAAAAAAAAAAGTAAAAATGCAGCAAAATTACCTTTTTTTTTTTTTAACGGTTATTAACCGATTAATCGAAACAATAATCGACCAACTAATCGATTATGAAAATAATCGTTAGTTGCAGCCCTACTTCTGGCAAAACTAAAAAGGTGAATGAGCAAAAATATATGCTTGCTGTTCTTTAATGAAGAGCTATTCCAAGCAACAAGCAAAATAAACCAGCAAGCTAAAAAAGACAACTAAGCAAAACACCAAAACCATGCTATAGTCAGAAATGTTAACTTAAAAAAGGGGAAAAAAGCCTAATGCCGCGTGCACGCGACCGTTTTTCATGACGAGAAAAATGCAATTTTTTAAAATAGTCATTAAAAACGATTGTGTGTGGGCTCCAGAGCATTTTTCTCGACGAGAAAAATGGGCATTAAAAATTTAGAACATGCTCTATTTTTTCTCATCGTTTTTCGCGTCGTCGTTTTTCTCGTTGTGAAAAACGGCCGTGTGTACGCTTTAATGACAGGAAAAAAACATGCATGCTCTGAAGCAAGTGATGAGACGGGAGCGCTCGTTCTGGTAAAACTAGCGTTTGTAATGGAGATAGTAAAGTTTGGTTACAGCGTGACGAATGTGCTAACACAAGGTTCAGCAAAAGCAGCCCAAAGGGTGGCGCCATCCGAATGGAACTTCCCCTTTATAGTGCCGTTGTACGTTTCGTACGTCACCGCGCTTTGCTCGAGCATTTTTTTTCACGATCGTGTGTAGGCAAGACAGGCTTGAGAAGAATCACGTCGAGAAAAACATAGTTTTTTTAATGACATTAAAAACGGTCGTGTGTACGCGGCATAAGGCCTGCTTCACACAGGCTTCAGATTGTAGAAGAGCAGTGTGAACAGCAAACTGACAAAAGCATCTGCAGAGCTTTTCAGAAAGCTTTGTTGTACCTCCTCTGCTGCAGGGGAGAGGAGGGAACAATTGCTGGGCTACGAGAGCCTATGGGTGGCATCACAACTCCCTGATTTCACACAATGGGTGGCATCACAACGCCCTGATTTTCAAAGCTTTTTCGATTGTTCCGAGTCAGGACTGTAGGATCACATGACCGGAGTGGATTAAAAAATAGGATTTTTATAACAGCTTACCTGTAAAATCCTTTTCTTGGAGTACACCACGGGACACAGAGCTAGTCATTACATAATGGGTTAAGGGTCACCAGCGGTGATTGGACACTGGCACAACCAATGGAAGACAGTTCCCCTCCATATAACCCCTCCCATCAGGGAAGTACCTCAGTTTTGTAGCAAAGCAGTAAGGTTCCCATAAGAAGGGTGGGACCTCTGTGTCCCGTGGTGTACTCCAAGAAAAGGATTTTACAGGTAAGCTGTTATAAAAATCCTATTTTCTTTATCGTACACCACGGGACACAGAGCTAGTCATTACATAATGGGACGTCCCAGAGCAATGCTCATATGAAGGGGGGGAGACACAGATCAAACCGACCGCTTGCGGACCAGAAGCCCTATACTGCTGCCTGCAGCACACTTCGCCCGAAGGCGGAATCCTCATGTCCTTTCACATCTATTTGATAGAATTTGGAAAATGTATGGACTGAGGACCAAGTTGCAGCCTTACAGATCTGAGCCATCGAAGCCTGGTGGTGCACTGCCCATGAAGCACTTATCGCCCTGGTAGAGTGCGCCTTAACAGGAAAAGGAGGAGTCCTGTTCTTTAAACCATAAGCTTGAACAATTACTTGTCTAATCCACCTGGAAATGGTGGATTTTGATACCGCTTGGCCCTTCTTGGGACCATCTGGTAAAATAAACAAAACATCTGTTTTACGTATCTGAGCGGTTGCTTGCAGATACACCCTTACCGCTCTAACTAGATCTAGAGAGTGTAATAATTTTTCCCCCGCCGTCCGCGGGTTTGGAAAAAAAGAAGGCAGAACAATGTCTTGATTCAAGTGAAAAGCCGACACCACCTTAGGCAGAAAAGCCGGATGGGGTCGTAGTACGATCTTGTCCTTGTGACAAATTAGATAAGGCTCTTTACAAGAAAGAGCTGCTAGCTCTGATACTCTCCTAGCAGAAGCTATAGCAATCAGAAAGGCCAATTTCCTACTTAATATAATTAAAGGAATATGGCGAATAGGTTCAAAAGGTTGCTTTTGCAACACTGACAATACCAAATTCAAATCCCATGGACACAAGGGAGACCTGACTGGAGGATTTATCCTCAGTACCCCCTGAATGAATGTCCGAACTAGGGAGTGAGATGCCAATGGTCTCTGAAAGAAGACTGATAGAGCCGATATTTGCCCTTTGATGGTGCTAAGGGCTAATTTCATATCCACTCCTAACTGGCAAAAAGCAAGAATCCTACTTATTTCATATTTCTGAGGATTCCAACTTCTGGATTCACACCAGGAAACGTATGCTTTCCAGACTCTATGATAGATGAGTCTGGAGGCTGGCTTTCTAGCATTAATGAGCGTAGAAAGAACCAGGCCAGAGACCCCTCTCTTTTTCAAAATGTGGGTCTCAGCAGCCAGGCCGTCAAATTTAGCCTTTGTAAGGAAGGGTGGAATACTGGACCCTGTGACAACAGGTCGTGTCGAAGTGGAAGCTTCCAGGGCCTTCCTATCGCCATTTTTACGATCTCGGCATACCAAGGCCTCCTGGGCCAGTTTGGGGCCACTAGGATTACTGGTATTCCCTCCTCCTTGATCCTGCGAAGCAGTCTTTGTAGAAGAGGGATCGGAGGGAATGCATAGATCAGTGAGAACTGATTCCATGGAGTTATTAGAGCGTCTGTCCCGTAGGCTAGAGGATCTCTCGTTCTGGACACAAAGTTGTCCAATTTCTTGTTGAACCTGGAAGCTAGCAGGTCTACATCTGGGTTTCCCCATCTCAGACATATGGCCTGAAAGATCTCTGGGTGAAGAGACCACTCTCCTGGTAGCAGCTGCTGACGACTCAGGTAGTCTGCTTGCCAGTTTTCTATCCCTGGAATGAAGATTGCAGAGATGCAAGGTACATGCTCTTCTGCCCATGCCAAGATCCGGTTCACCTCTCTTTGGGCTGCCCGACTGTGGGTGCCTCCTTGGTGATTGATGTAAGCTACTGCCGTAGCATTGTCGGATTGAACCCGAACTGGGTAGCCCTGTAACCTGTATGTCCAGGTTTTGAGGGCTAGATATACCGCCCGGATCTCTAGCACATTGATGGGCAGGATCCCCTGAGTCTTGGCCCAGGTTCCCTGGGTAGAAGCCTCCTCGAATACTGCACCCCAGCCCGATAGGCTGGCATCCGTAGATACCACCTTCCAGGCCACTGGGAGGAAGGACTTTCCCTTCCGTAAATTCCTGGCTTCTAGCCACCAATTGAAGCTGTGGCGTACTTGTGAGGACAGGCGCATGGGTATATCCAGAGCTTGGCTCTTCCTGTTCCAGGAGGCTAAAATATTGCCTTGAAGTAGTCTCGAATGAAACTGGGCGTAAGGGACCGCCTCGAAGGAGGCTACCATCTTTCCCAATAGTCTCATGCAAAGGCGAATAGACGGCCTCTTGTTTGCTTTGACCTTGTGGATCAGGTCTTTCAGAGACTGTATCTTTGGCTCTGGCAGGTATACCCTGTTTTGGGCTGTATCTATGATCATGCCCAGGTACACTATCCTTCTTTGGGCCTGGAGAGAGGATTTTTGTAAGTTTATAATCCATTCTAAATGCTCCAGGTATCCTACTGTAGTGTCTACAGCGTGATCCAATCCCTCCTTTGACTGATCTATTAATAGTAGATCGTCTAGATAGGCTGTTACCGCAATGCCCCGTGTTCTTAGGTTTGCTAACAGAGGAGCTAGCACCTTTGTGAATACTCTGGGCGCGGTGGCTACACCAAATGGCAGGGCCACAAATTGAAAGTGGCGATCTTCTACCGCAAACCTTAGGAATCTTTGGTGAGCGGGGAGGATTGGTATGTGTAGATATGCGTCTTTGATATCTATGGACGCAATGAATTCTCCGCCTCTTAAAGTAGCGACCACGGATCGAATCGTTTCCATTCGAAAATGGCGAACGTTCAGAAACTGGTTTAGATTTTTTAGATCCAGGATGGGTCTGACTTCTCCGTTCGGTTTTGGAATCACAAAAGAGGTTTGAGTAAAAACCTGAACCTTGCTCCTTTTGGGGTACCTCTGTAACCACACCTTGAGCTATTAAGTGATTCAAACCTTTGAAGAAGGATCCTCTTTTTTGTGGATCCTTGGAGAGTCTTGAACTTCGGAATTGAGAAGATGGGATCTCTCGAAATTCCAGTCTGTACCCTGAGGATATTGTGGATACCACCCATTTGTCCTGGGTTTCTGTCCGCCAAGTCGCTGAGAACTGACGAAGCCTTCCCCCCACTCGGCCGAGCGGGGGCGCCCCTTCAATGAGAGGTTTTGGGGGCTTGCTTATTAGCTCTTGAACCCCACGGCTTCTTGTTCTTCTGAGCCTGTTCTTTGGCTTTTTTGGGCGGCTGAAAAGGCCGTCGCCACTGGCTGGAGTCAGATTTCCCGGGAGCTGGGGAGAGAGTGTGTTTAAAACAAGGTCTCTTGTTTTTCTTTCTCTCAGGTAAAAGTGTCGTTTTACCACTTGATATCTTTTGGATATATCTTTCTAAATCTTCCCCAAAAAGGCGTTCGCCATGGAACGGGAAACTTGCCAACAACTTTTTGCATGGGGCTTCCGCTGACCAATGCTTAAGCCAAAGTACTCTGCGCATCTGTACCAGCTGGAGTGTAAGGCGTGATGCCTGTATGATAGAATCTCTCATGGCATCCACTGTGAAGCATAAGGCTTTAGGCAAATTCTCCCAATTTTTAGCCTGCTCTGAAGGCAGCTCCTTCAGCCCCTGCTTTACCTGTTGGCTGACGACCTGACACATACCGACTGCTGCTACTGCAGGTTGGATAATTGAGCCGGCCAAAAGGAAGGAGGATTTCAGTAAGGATTCCAACTTCTTCTCAGAAGGATCTTTAAACACTTGTACATTATCCACTGGACATGTCAGGTTTTTATTTACACAAGAAATAGCCGCATCTACCGTAGGCAGGCTCCATTTCTTTAAAAAAATTTCCTCCATAGGATAAAGAATGTTAAACTTTTTTGGAGGTGAAAAACGCTTATCTGGATGTTGCCAGTCTGCGTACAATAGATCCTCTAGTAACGGATGAACCGGGAAGGAGCATGCACCTTGCAGGGATCTTAATGATCCTAGGGAGGAGACAGGTGATTCTGTTACCTCCAAAGAGGGTAACCTAAATGCAGCTCGCACGGCTCCTGCATAGCATTGCACCTGTGACTTTAAAATCTGGGATACCGAAAAAGGCTCATCCGATATCCCTGATCCGTCTGACTCCTCATCCTCTGCTGATGTAGCCTCCTCCTCATCCTCCTCCTCCTCAGGTACTTCTGAAGGGAGGTCCAATACTGGAGGAGATCTGCTTCGCTTATTGTCCCTTTTAGAGGATTTAGCGATTAAAGTAGCAATTTTCTCCTTCAGATTATTTAGGGCAGCTGATAAAGTGTCCTCAGTGACATATGCAGGCCCAGGCTTCACTGGGGAAGCCGCCATACCTGACAGAGGTAATGGCTCATCCTGTACAGGTGCTTTTGGCAACACAGGAGAGGAAGGTACCGAGTCAGCACAGCTAGAGCCCCCTGTCTCAGGCGGCGGTGCTCTTTTATCTCTTTTTGTCCGCATTACTTCCCCTGGAAGGCTTACTGTTTAGACAAAATACAAGGTACCTAAATGCATATACTACCGTGTTCAGTTTAGCAAATACATTAAGTATGCAACTTTTAACACATAACTATGCATAACATGGATGTCTTCTAGGAAGTACCCAATCCAACCACATGGAGTCTTACGTCCCTGTATAGCTGCTGTGTTTCTCTGCCAGGAACAAGAGAACTAACGAGCTTGCTTGCTGCTGCAGTGCTTTTTACACTGACAGTCTTTTAAATTTGGCGCCGTTTCTGTGCCTGCGCGCGCCACGTGCCCGCGCACGCCTCGGCCCCCCCCCCCCCCGATAAAGCGCGCTCCCGCGCGCAGCGCGCGGCCTTTAGCGCTATGGTGGTGGCCATAGTGAGAGAGGACTCTCATCAGCCCCTGTCCCCACTTACCTGCATCTGCAGGTGTCTGTATCGGCCACCGGAAGGAGGAGCGGGGTGCTCAAGCAAGCTCAGCAGCGGAGGTGACGAGCAGTGTACTTCGCCGAAGCCGACACTGAACAGAGTGAGGTGAGTATATTCAGCTCTTTACTCCCCCCAGTGGTGGAAAAAAAGAAGACATCCACTTTTTGAAAAAGGTCCCAACCTAGTTATGGACCTTCTAATCTCACCTTATCCACGCCGCAGGTTTTTCTGCTGAAAGTTTTCAGACAGATACCAAACTTCACCCTTCACGGTGGGCTATGTGTGCCAACCTTCAGGGATATGGGTTCCTATTTAAAGGATACCTCTCCCCTGGGCCTTGTACAAGACTCTTACCAGGACTTTATAGCGAAATAGCGAAAGTGCTGGATCTTAGAGCCCAGTCCTCCGAAGAGAGACATTACAGGCGACGCCTCATGGATGAGGCCCGGATCCCATCCAGATTCAGCTCATTTGTAGGCGTCTTGGATGGATCCGAAAGCATAGCTCTTTTACCCCCAGAGGGTCTCTTTGGTAGAGCTTTCCTTTAGCACCTCCTAACGCGTCCAACACCTTTCGACACTGGCGAAAAAACTGAGGTACTTCCCTGATGGGAGGGGTTATATGGAGGGGAACTGTCTTCCATTGGTTGTGCCAGTGTCCAATCACCGCTGGTGACCCTTAACCCATTATGTAATGACTAGCTCTGTGTCCCGTGGTGTACGATAAAGAAATTGTACACACATTTTTATTTATTTTTTAAACAGATTAGGTGGGAGCTTTGTTGAAGCTTTTAAAAGTATCATAGTACTTTCTAAAAGTAGAGTAACATTCAACTCTAGTTTGTACACAGATCCTAATGGGAGTGCTGATTGCCACTTTAAGCAAGCTGCTAGCCGGCTTTTAACAAGCTTCAAGAAATGTTGAAGCCTGCTAGCGGCTTGTTTAAAGTGGCAATCAGCACCCCCATTAAAATATGTATTCAACATTTACAAACTAGAGTTAAATGGTACTTTAAAGCTTCAACAAAGACCCCACATAATCTGTTTAAGAAAAAATAAATAAATAGATGTGTGAATTTACCACTTTTTAATCCACTCCAGTCACGTGATCCTGTAGCCCTGGCTCAGGGAACAATCGAAAATGCCTGGGAAATACAGGAGCTGTGAGGTCACCCATAGGCTCTCATAGCGTAGCAATTGCTTTCTCTTCTCCCCTGCAGGAGCTGCTTACTGACACAGAGGAGCGGGTGGTGCGAAATAACATGACCAGACTGGAGTGAATTAAATATAGGTAAGGACACACATCTTTTTTTATATGGGTTAGGGAGGATAGGTAGGAGGGGAGAGAACATTTTTAAGAATATTTAGACTTGGACATATTTTAATTTGTGTAATCCATCGCAACAAGAACCCAGAGAGCACCAGAGAGGGTACTTCTTGGAACCTTACACTGTATAACATTCTGCATCACCAAACATATCACTGATATTTTTATCATGCTGCCTGTATTTGAGCAGCAGAAAGGAACCTGCAGTGGGTGTGTTCAGGAACAGCTCTGCTATATTAAAGGCAGGGGTTCTCAGATCACCAGATGTCCAATAAAAGGGAACGGAGCGCACAGATGAGCTACAGCAATGCCTGGCTGAATTTTTTTTTTTAAAAAGGTACCGAGCAAGTAGGCTGTATTCTACACAATGTAATGAAGAAAGAAAGAGATCACCGCTCCAGGTGAGTACAAGTGGACAATCAGTGTCTTCCCAGGGACCACGGGTGCCGGCAATGCAATTGATGCGAAGAAGAAACAGGATATGTGGACAGCCGCACTCCGAGAACCATCAAGGTTGCCTTTATTTAGGTAAATAATTTACCTAAATAAAGGCAACCTTGATGGTTCTCGGAGTGCGGCTGTCCACATATCCTGTTTCTTCTTTACACAATGTAATGCATATTTAATTTTCAGTTCTGACCAGTGCACCTTTAAAAGGATAAGTTCACCTTTGGGAGCATGTTAAGTGTTCCACCCGATTTTAGGGTGGAACGTGCAACATGCTCCCAATGCTGCTGTCCCTGCCCAATCCCCTCCTCAATGTGACAGCGATATGGGGAGAAGTTCCCCATATTAGCTGTCACTTTTTTAAATAATCAGCACAGCAGCGCGGGGTTTTCGCCCACACGGCTGTGTCATTTATTCACACAGCTCTGTGTGCAAATGAGCTACAAGCCCCAACATCCTTAGCGGCTGTCAGCTTGTAATTCTTAATGAACTACCATAGAACTGTGGTAGTTCATTGATTCTTCCTGTCAGATTGTATGTGGTTGCCCATATGGGATGTACGGGCACACAGATACACTGGCAGATCTGCTGGAGACCTGCATGGCACCAGCAATCTGCTGATCGCTGATGCAATGCTTTACAGGCTCCAAATAATAATAATAATAATAAGAATAATAATTTTTTGCCTGCAAAAAAATTTGTATTTATTATTTTTTTCTAAAACGTGAACTTATCCTTTGAGGCCTTATGCACACAGGGCCTTTTTATTTTCTCCTCTAAACACCTTTTTACTCCAGGGTGGAAAAAGCAGCTTAACTGCGTTCAAAGCTGCATATTACACACGTTTAGGCGCGCCAAGCATTTGAGCGTCAATAGATTCCATTGGCCAGAATATAAAATTTATTCTGACAATTAGAATGCATTAATGGTCAAAACACATCTAGCAATTAGATGCATTTAGACACATTTGGGCGTGTCAAGCGTTTTTTCTGCTCAAAAGCTCTTCTCCTGAACACTGATGTTTGTTCTTTCAGCCTATAAACGCTCCTCTTCTAATATGCCTGTAAATGCCTATATCTGCATGGACACATAGGTGAACAAAAAAGGTGCTTTTACAGAATGAAAAAAAAAAAAAAAAAAAAAAAGTCAAAACGCCTGTAAAAGCAGTGTTTTTTTTTAAGCCCTGTGTGCACGAGGCCTTATTCTACTTTCCGATAAGCAAATCTGTCACAAAATGGCCAATTCACTACAGGTCATCCCAGAAGCCAGGTAACCAAGGCTCCCTAAAAGTTACGGCTGGAGCAAAACTTTTGAGGCTCTCACTAGTTGTCTAAAGCCCCGTACACATGACCGAGAATCTCGTCAGGAAAAAACCCGTAGTTTTTCTCCGACGAGATTCTTGACAAGAATCTTGTCCCGGCCGAGTGTACACACGCTCCATTCTAAAGAACCGCCGTTGTTTTGAATGGAACGAACGCGGTGACATCATTGACTACGACAAGCGTGCGCTTGTCACATGCAATGTCATCGCCGCCATCTTGCTACACCCTACCTATGCCTAGGAAGCTACCGCGCATGCGTCAAAGTGATTTCGAGCATGCGCGGGTTTCCACGGCGACAGGCAAGTGTACACACTCTCGGGTTTCTCGTTGGGAAACAGGCCAACGTGAATCCCGACGAGAAAATAGAGAGCATGTTCTCTATTTTTCTCGTCGAGATTCTGGCCAGTTTTCTTGATGAGAAATCTGAAAGCCTCGTACACATGGCCGGTTTTCTCTGCAAGAAAGCTCTACCAGCAGTTTTCTTGTAGTTTCTTGACAAGAAAACTGGCCGTGTGTACGAGGCCTCAGTCTCTCCTCACCTGGACTCCATATTAATTTGTCCACCTTGAAAAGGTATTCATACCCCTTGAAATTTGACATTGTGTCCAAAAAGGTAAAATGTATTTTATTGAGATTTTATGTGATAGACCAACACAAAGTGACACATAATTGTGAATTGGAAGGAAAATGATAAATGGTTTAACTTTTTTTTTTAAATAAACATCTGAAAAGTGTGGTGTGCATTTGTATTCAGCCCCTTTACTCTGATACCTCCAACTAAAATCTAGTAGAATCAATTGCCTTCAGAAGTCACCTAATTATCAAATAAGAGTCCACCTGTGTGTAAATGAATCTCACTATAAATATAGCTGTTCTGTGAAGCCCTCAGGAGGTTTGTTAGAGAACCTTAGTGAACAAACAGCATCATGAAGGCCAAGGAATACACCAGACAGGTCAGGGATAAAGATGTGGAGAAGTTTAAAGCAGGGTTATGTTATAAAAAAATATCCCAAGCTTTGAACATCTCACGGAGCACTGTTCACACCATCATCCGAAAATGGAAAGAATATGGCTTAATGGCAAACCTACCAAGACATGGCCATCTACCTAAACTGACAGGCTGGGCAAGGAGAGCATTAAAATCAGAGAAGCAGCCAAGAGGCCCATGGTAACTCTGGAGGAGCTGCAGAGATCCACAGCTCAGGTGGGAGAATCTGTCCACAGGACAACTATTAGTCGTGCACTCCACAAATCTGGCCTTTAGGGAAAAGTGGCAAGAAGAAAGCCATTATTGAAAGAAAGCTATAAAGAAGTCCCGTTTGCAGGAAGCCGTGTGGGGGACACAGCAAACATGTGGAAGAAGGTGATGAGACCAAAATTGCACATTACCCTGAACACACCATCCCCACTGTGAAACATGGTGGTGGCAGCATCATGTTGTGGGGATGCTTTTCTTCAGCAGGGACAGGGAAGCTGGTCAGAGTTGATGGGAAGATGGGTGGAGCCAAATACAGGGCAATCTTAGAGGAAAAATTTTTAGAGTCTGCAAAAGACTTGAGACTGGGGCAAAGGTTCACCTTCCAGCAGGAAAACGACCCTACACATAGTTATGTGTTAGAATGGCCCAGTCAAAGTCCAGACCTAAATCCAACTGAGAATCTGTGGCAAGGTTTGAAAATTGCTGTTCACAGACGCTCTGCATCCAATCTGACAGAACTTGAGCTATTTTGCAAAGAAGAATGGGCAAAAAGGTCACTTTCTAGATGTGCCAAGCTGGTAGAGACATCCCCAAAAAGACTTGCAGCTGTAATTGCAGTGAAAGGCGGTTCTACAAAGTATTGACTCAGGGAAGCTGAATACAAATGCACGCCACACTTTTCAGATATTAATTCGTAAAAAAAAAATTGAAAACCATTTATCGGTTTCCTTCCACTTCACAATTATGTGCCACTTTGTGTTGGTCTATCACATAAAATCCCAATAAAATACATTTACGTTTTTTGTTGCAACATGACAAAATGTGGAAAATTTCAAGGGGTATGAATACTTTTTCAAGGCACTGTAGATCTACCCTAACCATTTCTGAACACTAGATCTATTTTAGGACATTGCGTAGTACAAATATGCATTTCAAATGAAGGAGGGCTTATGGAATAGTGTGAACACCTTCTACACCAGTGGTTCTCAACTTGGGGGTCGAATGAAGATTTGCCAGGGGTCACCGAATCCTGGGCTGTTCCTGAAGCCCGCACCTCTCTCCCAGCCTTTTTGCGGCCGCCCAGCAGGGCTGCCCCTCAACCCTGTGGCCACCCAGCTGGGCTGTTCCTGGAGCCTGCGGCCGCCCCACTCAGCCTCTTCGCAGCCACCCATTCAGTTCACTGCATGGCTGGGGGCAGAGACTAGAGCTCAGCTGACTGGTGTGGAATGTAAAGTGGGAGGGGCTGGAGGAGACCCTGTCTCCTGATTTCGGCATAGGTGTCACTGCTACGAGACGCCACAAAGTCGGAGACACATTGAGTAACACTACCTGTGATTATAGTTGCCATTAAAAGTCCCCACTACAGTTCTCAGATCAGCAGATGACCTTGATCAAGAGCACCTAAGTTGGCTCATCAGAACTCCCCCCAGCACTGCCACTCCTCCCAACTCCCCGCCAAGGAGTAAGAGAAGGAATGAAAATAGAGAATACATGGAAGGGAGAGGAAAAGAGGGGGAGGAACAAAGAAAATGGAGAGAAAAAATACAAGAAAGACAGCTAGAGAGGGATGGGGGGGAACAAGAAATTAGGATAGAGAGAGATAAAAGGGAAAGAAAAGGAGAACAAAGAGAAAGAGTGGTACATCCTAAAAATAGGATTTTTATAACAGCTTACCTGTAAAATCCTTTTCTTGGAGTACATCACGGGACACAGAGCGACATAGTCATTACTAATGGGTTATATAGTTACCGTCAGGTGCTGGCACTGGCAACTTCCAAAACCGGAAGTACCCTCCCCTATATAAGCCCCTCCCATCCGGGAGCACCTCAGTTTTGTAGCAAAGCAATAAGTGTCCCCAAAAGAGGGGTGGGAGCTCTGTGTCCCGTGATGTACTCCAAGAAAAGGATTTTACAGGTAAGCTGTTATAAAAATCCTATTTTCTTTTTCGTACATCACGGGACACAGAGCGACATAGTCATTACTAATGGGATGTCCTAAAGCAATGCCAAATGAGGGGGGGGATACACCATATATAAGCTGAGCGCTATCAGACATGAGGATCTTTTGCGGCCTGCAACACACTGCGCCCAAAGGCGACATCCTCCTGACTTCTAACGTCCACCTGGTAGAACCTAGTAAACGTGTGAACTGAAGACCACGTTGCGGCCTTACAGATTTGAGCCAGGGAGGCCTGGTGATGCACTGCCCATGAAGTTCCAACTGCTCTCGTGGAGTGCGCTCTAACTTTGAACGGAGGCGGTCTCCTTCTCAAGCCATAAGCTTGCATAATGACCTGTCGAATCCACTTGGCTAAAGTAGATTTTGACGCTGCCTGACCCTTTCTGGGGCCTTCCGGCAGAATAAACAAAGTATCCGTTCTGCGAATCTGAGCAGTGGCTTTTAGATAAGCTTTAACTGCTCTTACTACATCCAAAGAATGCAATAACTTTTCCTCCACCGAAGTAGGTTTGGGGAAAAAAGAAGGAAGAACCACATCTTGGTTCAAATGAAACCTCGATACCACCTTAGGAAGAAAGGCTGGATGAGGACGTAACACTACTCTGTCCTTATGGATAACCAGATATGGCTCCCTACAGGACATAGCTGCTAATTCCGATACTCTTTTAGCCGAACAAATGGCTACTAGAAAAATCAATTTCCTGGTGAGAAGCACCAAGGAAATATGCTGTAATAGTTCAAGTGGTTGTTTCTGTAGAACCGACAGAACCAAGTTTAGATCCCATGGACATATGGGAATATTAACCGGAGGACTAATACGCATCACTCCTTGTATAAAGGCTTTGACTAGTGAATGCGAAGCCAAGGGCCTTTGAAAAAATATTGACAAGGCCGAAATCTGACCCTTGATAGTACTCAAGGCAAGCTTCCTATCTACAGCCCACTGTAGGAAGTCCAGAATCCTACCTATTACGTACTTATGTGGATGCCATTTCTTGGCCTCACACCACGCGATGTACGCCTTCCAGATTCTATAGTAGATCTGCCTGGATACCGGCTTCCTGGCATTGATCATGGTAGATACCACAGCATTAGAGAGCCCTCTCTTTTTTAGAATGTGGGCTTCAATAGCCAGGCCGTCAAACCTAGGGCTGGTAAGGAAGGGTGGCACATCGGTCCTTGCGAAAGCCGGACGACGTGGGAGAGTCCAAGGACTCCCCACTGAGATTTTACAATCTCCGCGTACCACGCTCTTCGGGGCCACGCTGGAGCCACCGGAATCACTGGTTTCTTTTCTACCCTGATTCTGCGGAGTAATCGAGGTAACCATTGGCGGTGTGAATGCATATATCAGCTTGAACTGATCCCAAGGGAACACTAGGGCATCCGAGCCGCAAGCTAGGGGATCCCTTGTCCGAGAGACAACACTGTCCCCCTTTGCGTTGAATCTGGATGCTAGAAGATCTACATCCGATGTTCCCCACCGCTGACATATTGTCCAGAAAACCTCGGGGTGAAGGGACCCTTCCTCTGGGCCTAATTGCTGGCGACTTAGAAAGTCCGCCTTCCAATTCTCCACTCCTGGAATGAATACCGCAGATATGGCTGGGACATATTCTTCTGCCCATTTCAGGATGTAATTTACTTCCCTCTGGGCTGCACGACTCCTGGTGCCCCCCTGATGATTGATATATGCCACTGCTGTGGCTTTGTCTGATTGAAATCTGACAGGGGACCCTTGGAGTTTGGATGTCCATGCTACTAGGGCATACCGGGCTGCTCGTATCTCTAAGAGATTGATGGGCAGGGCCTTTTCTGCATCCGACCATCTGCCCTGGAGAGACTATTGCTCCAGTACTGCTCCCCAGCCTATAAGGCTGGCATCTGTAGTGACCACCTTCCAAGAAACCGGACTGAAGGATTTCCTTTTTTCCAGATTCTGGGGAACCAACCACCAACGGAGGCTCTTGCGAACGGAAGGGGACAAGGACATTGTAAGTCTAGGGCCTGAACTTTTTTTGTTCCAGGCTGACAGTATGGCCCCTTGCAAATTCCTTGAATGGAATTGACCGTAGGGTACTGCTTCGAATGATGCCACCATTTTTCCCAGCAGCCTCATATACAGGCGTATGGACGGCTGTCTTTTTTGTACCCACTAAGTGGATCAAATCTTTCAAAGACAACACCTTTCCTCGAGGCAAGAATATTTTTCTCTGGCCTGAATCCAACCTTAGCCCCAAGTATTCCAGACTTTTGACTGGTTTTTAGGGCTGACTTGTCTCGGTTGATAATCCAACCGTGAGATTCCAGATACTTGATCGTCTTGTGAACGACCACGTCTAGTTTTTTCACTGAGTGGTCTATCAGCAACAAGTCATCCAGATATGCCATTATCATTACACCTTGTGTTCTTAGATTGGCCAATAAAGGGCCAGAATTTTTGTGAACACTCTTCGTGCTGTGGCCAAACCGAAGGGTAAGGCTCTGAACTGAAAATGGCGCCCTTCTACTGCAAAGCGTAGAAATTTTTGGTGGACTGGAAAGATGGGAATGTGCAAATAAGCATTTTTGATGTCGATCGTGGCTAACCAATCCTCCCCTTGTAGGGCAGTGGCCACCGATCGGATCGACTCCATCGGAAAGTCCTGATATACAGGAATTTGTATAGCCCTTTTTAGAATTAATATGGGCCTCCCGTCCGCGTTTGCTTCGGGACTGTAAAGAGGTTTGAGTAAAACCCGAACCCTCATTCTTCCAGGGGAACCTCCATAATTACTCCTTGGAGCAATAGTTGTTCTAGTGCCAACAGGAGGGACTCTCTCTTCCGGGGATCCCTTGGCACGTCTGACCTCAAAATGGGAAGGAGGGGAGTCTTTTAACTCCAAACTGTATCCCAAACCTACTGTGGAGAGCACCTATCTGTCTTGATCGTGTCCCGCCAGGTCTCTTGCGAACAACTGGAGTCCTCCCCCCACCCGACTGAGTGGGGGCTTCAATGAATTTAACTTTGGGGGAGGTTTTGTACCTCCCCTGACCCAGGGTTTCTCATGCCCCAGGGACTGGAGAAGCAGGCCTCTTAAAGAGGGACCTCTAACTCTGCTTTTAACCGGCAAGAGCGTATTTTTACCGCTGGAAATTTTCTGGATATATTTGTCCAGGTTTTCCCTGAATAAGCGTTCACCATGAAATGGGACGCTAACCAGCCATTCTTTACAGGGAGCTTCAGCAGACCAGTTTTTGAGCCATAGGAGCCTACGCATATGTACTATAGACAGCGTAAGGCGGGAGGCCTGATGGACTGAATCCTCTATGGCGTCAACCGCAAAGCCTAAGGCTCTAGGTAGATCAGCTAGGGCAAAGCCTGCTGATCTGTCAAGTCCCTCAAGACCTGTTTCAACTGATCCTTCACTGCTTAGCAGACCCCAATAGCTGCTACTGCTGGTTGTATCACCAAGCAGATTTCCATAAGGACTCCAATCTTTTATCTATTGGGTTCTTGAACATTTGGACATTATCCACTGGACTTGTCAGTGATTTATACATACAAGAGATGGCTGCGTCCACTGTAGGGACCTTCCATATTTTTTTTTTTTTTTTTTTTCTGATGAACTTATCCTCCATGGGATAGACCACCGGAAATCTCTTGGGGGAATAAATATTTTCTCAGGACGTTCCCAATCCTGGTAAATGAGCCCTTTCAGTAAAGGGTGAAGTGGAAAAGAACAAACAGTCTGGGGGCTTCTAGCGACCCCAACGAGGATACAGTAGTGGTTGATGGTTCCGCAAGGTGCATTTTTAAATGCTGATCGGACCATGTTAGTCAGAGACTGAACCCATAATCTTTCAGCTTGAGATGCTGAGAAAAGGTTCCCCCACTGTTGATTCCTCTATAACAGAATCAACCTTATCCTGATCCCCTTCAGGCAGGTCGATCCCTGTATGGGACTGTTGCTCTGCTAACAGGCACTCTGAAGGAGGAGACGGAGATCGGGCGTGCTTTCCCTGACAGGGAGGCAGCGATAAATTTTGACAATCTCTCTCTAATCCTCCCAGAGCTGAGGAAAAAACCTCCTCTGTTACATACACAGGAGCAGGTGACTGAGGACAGCCACAGTACCAAGTACCCCTGCGGGGTCTCTACGGTCACTTACCTCTGAACTTCAGGGGAGACTGGTGCAGCAGGAGTATGCCCAAGATCCTCAGAGCCCGATGAGACCCCCTTCGCTTCCTGGAAGATTCAGTTCCGGAGCTACTGGACGGCATATTCCTAAGCCTAAAGCTGAGGTATTCCAGCCGTAATACACCACTTTTACTGAGAATAGTCTAGCACAATTGCTGCTATATAACAGTTGGTGTCTACTAATGTGCCTTTCTAGGGGATGCCTGTATCAACCGCTTGCTGTATGCCTTTAAATGTTGCCAGCTCTGTCTCTGTACTTCATAGCCAGCTTACTGCAATAATGTGGCTTTTTAAAAACCTGCTGGGACGCCCGCACATGCGCAGAAGCGCTGCGGCGCGCACAGAGCGTCATCCCCCAGGCCCCGCCCCTTTTTCCGGCCACCTCTATATATAGAGGCGCGTGCACGCGCACGCGCGCGGCCACGTGCGCCTCGGCGCTAATTTTCAAACATGGAAACCAGGGACAGGAGCCAGGGCCCCCTTTGCCGCAGGCCGGGGGATAGACGAACACTGCAACATGGCAGAGGAAACAGTTTCCTGTAGGAGAACTCACCAGCTGCCTGGACTTTGTTCTCTGAGAAGAAACTAGTCCATATGACAAGAAAAACATTCCACAGCGGCCTCTAGTGGACAAACACAGGTACCGCAGTTTAATATACTAAACATATATAAAAAAACATTCCTTTTTTTTTTTTTTTTTTCTTGACCACCATTAAAAATTATTACATTTTTTTTAGTAGTTACAGGCATGCACAGATATTAGCGGGAATACCGTTAGGTAACAGACAGAAAGACAAATTAGGCTTGGGGGTCCCCCAATAGAACCAAGTTCCTGGGGGCCCCCACTTACCTGTTCCCC
Source organism: Rana muscosa (assembly GCA_029206835.1). Classification (NCBI taxonomy): domain Eukaryota; kingdom Metazoa; phylum Chordata; class Amphibia; order Anura; family Ranidae; genus Rana; species Rana muscosa. Next base: position 164,556,120 of record CM055124.1, on the reverse strand, counting down.
GCCGCAGGACTTTGTTTGGTCCACAAAAGCCCAAACTTCACCTATCACGGCAGGCATTGTAATCAAACCTTCAGGGACCGGGTTCCCAAGGATTCCACTCCCCTGGACCTGTATAGCACCCTGCACAGAAAACATCTTGGTCGTGGGTATGACCAGAGCTCTGGATCCCAGGGTCCAGCTCTCCTAAGAGAAGCATTACAGGCAGAACCTTGCTCTTCTCTGCAAGGCCCGGGTACCGACCGTTTAGCTATGAAGCTTTTTTGGTCGGATCCGGAATAGCTTACTGAGGCCCAAAAGAACCTGTACGCAAGCTCAGTGAAAAACACATGTTTCTTCTTGGCCAACACCTTAGACACTGGCAAAAAACTGAGGTGCTCCCGGATGGGAGGGGCTTATATAGGGGAGGGTACTTCCGGTTTTGGAAGTTGCCAGTGCCAGCACCTGACGGTAACTATATAACCCATTAGTAATGACTATGTCGCTCTGTGTCCCGTGATGTACGAAAAAGAAATGTATCATAAGGGGTTTTAATACTGTACGAGTGGAAAGGATGCTAAATGACCTTGGGTTATGGGCGCAGATTACTTGTCTTGCCTTGGGTGCTGACAATCCACGCTACAAAAAGAATTTTACTGTTAGGGGTCCCCACAACTTGGGACATTTTATTGAGCGGTCACGGCACTAGAAGGTTGAGAACCACTGTTCTACACCTTGTGGTGGGGGGGCAGGTGACCAGTCTTCTTGACCCCAACATTCTGAAGATATCCACCACAACAGCCATCCCCTTACACATGAATCACGTTTTCCCTACTGAAGTTAGTTACCTTCTCCTTTATACGCTCAGTCTTTACATCCTGTCTTCTGTGGTGCTTATTTGTCACAAATCAAGGTCCCCAGAGGATTTAAAAAAAAAAAAAAAAAAAAAATGGAAGAAGCCAGTACTTGGACTTCACTTTAAGAGGAACTAAAACTATAAACATTTTGCCCCAAGGGTCTTCATTGTAAATATAATACTTTATGTAAAATATGGAACTTTCTAGCAAAGCACAAAATGACTCAATGCAAATGACTATATTGAAGGGGTTGGAAAGTCCCCTTAGTGTATTCTGCTGCTACCAATGCTGAATAATTTTTCCCCGCATTTTAAAAGGAAGCCATATGGGCTTTGGGTCCATGTTATTTCTATAAGTTTGTAAATTTAGATTTTCATTCTTTTTTTTTTTTCCCCCTTTTCCTTTTTACAATACAGAGCACTATGGAGTACTATACGCCTAAATTCCCCCTCAGGCACCATCCCATCAATCTAAACATTGCAATATACTACCCTCTCTTCCCTCATAAAAGTCAAAAGCAGGACTTGCAGTGTGTCACAAGGAGGATATACACTACAAATTTGATTAAACATCTTACAAATCTTTGTTAAACCATAATAAAAAAGTCACACAGTAGTCAGACTGTCACATAGATTTTGACAACCTGGTGCATGAATCAAGTTCCCAAAATGGCGTAATGGATCAACGCATTTCGCAGTAGCACTTACTTCTTCAAAATCCACACCTTTTGGATGCAGCCAATATATCTAAGAACATAACAAAAATACATCAACAGCCATCAAAGTAGAAATATTTTTCAAAATAACAAAACATATACAGAAAATAAAAAAAATACAACATTGTAAACGAAAGTTTAGCGAGTCGCTGCGGGTCCCCAGTGCCACCATCTTGGATATTGAGGCTGGCAGTGGCTTCCTGAGGAATCACAGTTGGCTCCCTATTATTGCACATGTGTGAGCTCACGTGGCACAATATGAATGGTCATGGAATCCTCCTGGGACATGTAACGTTTCAGGAGGTTGCGGGAGGGGATGGGGCAAGGACCGTGGAAGTAAGAGCGGGCCCGGCTAAAAATCAGTACTCGCTCCCTCCCCTCCGACCAAAGAAACTTGTAACTTGGTTACAGGTTGGGGGAATGGGGACAAAGAAAAATTCCTGCTGCTTAGTTTTAATAATTCATCTGTAAATTACAGCCACTGAAGCTCACAGCACTGAACAATTGTCAATATCTTAAAATATAAAAAAGACACAATGAATTTTTTTTATCAACCATATGGCACTGATGTGTGCTATATAACCCAGGGCTAAAAATTCAAAGTCCTGAGCTACTAGCCAGGCCTCAAAGGTTACCCGCCACCAGTTGCCCCACCCAACCCCTGCCCCGCCCCTAATTCCACCACTAAAACATACCTTCATAAAATTATCCCATGAAATGACCCTTAAATATTTATTTTTATAACTTAATTCTGCATAAAACATTTAACAAAAACTTTCAGTGCCCATCAGTGCAGCCTCAACTGTGCCCAACAATGCAGCCTAATTGTGTCCATAAATGCTGCTTCACCTGTGCCCAACAATGCAGCCTACCGGTGCGCTTCGAGAGGGGTGGCCAGAAAAGAAGGAGGCCCACTTCAGGAGGGGGGGGCCAGAGAAGGAGGCCCGCTCAGAAAATGAGGTCTGCTTCAGGAGGGGTGGCTGGAGAATAAGGCCCACTTCACAACTTCACTAAAGTACAGGTATGAGGAATCCTAACATTTCACACTGTTGTAGACACATGCACAATAATTGAAATATTTCCTTTGAAAGCTTAAAACTGTACTAAGGCTAAACATTTTTTACATTAATACATTTGCCGTCTTAGGTTAAAAAAAAAAATTGCCCACTACCTGTCCTATTCCCCCATCCCTAAACACCTACCTGGCTCTATCTCACTGTACCAGAACTGTCTCTGGCTCTCCTCACTTTCTGCTTTTTAAATGAAATGGAATTAAATGAAATTAAATGCTGCCATCATACTCCTGGGAGGAGGGAGCAGGGGTGCATCTATGGACACACATAGCTTGGCACAAGACCCAACGAGAGAGTGCAGGCACAGGTACCTCTATAGCGCCCAGCTTGTTAAAACGAGGAACCTGAGAACTACGCAAGGATAAGAAAAGCAACATTTCTGTGCAATATCTTTGCACAGAGCAAGAAAGGCTTTATGTACACGGGACGTTTTTACAACCTCTCCTGAACGATTTAACTTGACAGATAGTAACCCAGGTTTAAAACGTCCGTTTAGCCACGTTTACATGCCGCGTTTTGCGGTTACAAGCGTTTCTAAAAAAATTAATAAAAAATATATGATAGCAAGAAACGAAAAACGCCTGTAAACGAAACGCGGCTAAACGCGTTGTGTTTAGCGGCGTTTTGCCACGTTTAGAGGCATTTCAAGCACCAAATGCTTCTAAACTCAGCATCTGAACTCATTTTTTTGCTTTCCAAAAAAAGCCTCTAAACTCAACTGCCTAGGAGCGACTATAAACGACCCTGTGTACATGGACTCTGGGCTTTTTTTCCCCTCAGGGAATAGGTTCAGGAACTCACCCCCTTCTGAGTCACCTCTTGTCTCTGCCCTCAAACCCACCTCCGAGCACTGTTCCTTGGCTCCGCCCCTTACCCACCGCCCAGTACCACCCCTTTTAGAGAATACAGAACCAATTATCATTTTGTAGTGCTAAGCATTTTGTATGGAACTTGTTAATAACAAAAATAGATCTAGCAACAATGGACACCGCAGTGACAATAAATCCACTGCAGCAACAAAGGACTCCCAACAGCCAGCATCAATAGACCGTCCAGCAGCCAGCAACATTAGACCACTCCCTTAACAGTAGATCCCTCCCAGCAATGACTGACCCCCTGCAACATAAGACCCACCCCTGCAAAAGTAGATCCCCTCACCAGCAACAATAGACCTCCTCAGCTACAATAGACGCCTCCCTCAACAGTAGATCCCTCCCAGCAACAACTGACCCCTTGCAACATAAGACCTACCCCAGCAACAATAGATCCCCTGCTAGCAATAATAGACCTCCCCAAAAACAATAGACCCCCCCTGCAAGAATAGATCCTCTCCAGCAACAGATAACCCAGTAGCCAACATCAATAGACCCTTCAGCAGCCAGCAACAAAGACCCCTCCCTCAACAGTAAATCCCTCCCAGAAACAACTGACCCCCAGCAACATAAGGTCTGACCCAGCAACAATAGATCCCCCATGCCCAACAGAAGACCTCCCCAGCAACAACAGACCCCCTTCCTCTGCAAAAATAGATCCCCTCCAGCAACAATAGATTCCCCAGCAGCCAGCATCAATAGACCCTCCAGTACACCCCAGCACCCCTTACCATTAAAAACATTCAGTTCTGGAGGTGCCTGGGACTGCTGCATACAGACAAACGTTTTTTCCGCTAGGAATTTTTTCCGTAGAGAAAATAGAGAACCTGCTCTCAAACTTTTGATGGCGGAAATTCCGACAGAAAAAGTCAGATGTAGCATACACACGGTCAGAATTTCCGTCCAAAAGCTCACATCTGACTTTTTCCGACGGTAAAATGATCGTGTGTACGCGGCATAAACTTTACTTTTAAATGTTGACTTTAATGTCACTTTCATATCAATTACTGTGGTTCCTGTCAGGCAGCAAAATTTGTAAGCACAGTTTGCTACCCATCTGCTTTTCTCTCCTGTTCAGTCATTAGAAGTCTTCCTTTTCCTTGAGGTAAATCATCTACAGGACTTGTGTGTAACCTAAACTTTCATCTGGAGAGCAGCTTGTTAAATAAACATAAAATGTAACACACATAAAATGTAACACACACACACACACACACACACACTAAAAAAAACACTAACATTTTCAACTGAATTTTTACTAGTGTATGGCCAGCTTTTGATTTAGCCTGCTGCTTTATAAAATGAAGAAATGGGCAGCAAATCCGGTAAAGCAGCACTGGCAGCAGGACTGAGACATAGCCCAGGACAGCCAGAGGATCAAGTAATCCCTCATGACCTCCACATCCTCTGCTCCGATTTAATTTCTACTTTTCTTGCAGAAAAATGAATGAACACATTCAAGGCACATGTGCGAGATTTCCTTTCAGTATTATTAGTTGTAACATTTTGCCTACTTTCCAAATGACCTGAGGACAACGCACAGAATTAGAGCTGGATTAGGCCCAAACAGGCACTACCCAGCATGAGGAGAACAGCAGCCGTCCAATTAGCCTTCCAGAATGAACATTTTTAGAAGCAGCTTTAGCGCTACTGGAAATACTTGGACTGTGTTGGGATAAATGTGAGAAATACCTATTTTGTTAAAAAATAAATAAAAAAAAGTGAGAAATACCAACAGCTAACAAAATTCACCCACCAAACCTGGGGTAACAACCCTCGATCACAGGACAGTTCACCCCACTCTGTATCACTATGCTGTATTCCCAGAGACTTGTACAATATTTTGTCACAAACATTTTAGATCTTATGCCATGATTCAAAAAAAAAAGGGAGTGTGAGGAAAAGGGGATAAGACTGTTTCAAGGCTCCCCTTTTCCGTATGGGATTCTTGGCAGGAGCAGTTTCAAGGTTTCCCTCACTTGAAATTAAGCGGGAAGCCTTAGGATAGGTCAGGTAAACTGTTGCTGGGGAAAGATTCCTGAGCCTAGGATAGGTTAGTTAGGGTATTCAGGCGGGAAAGACAGGGATTGGGTCAGCTGGCCAGTTACTGGGGAAAGAATTCAGGACCCCCTGGGAGCAGGATTGGTCAATTGGGGTCAGCTGACCCCATAGAACATTCTGGAAGCCTTTGGGGTCCCTATTTAAAGAGCTGGGCTAGGAGGTCCGGGGCCAGTTGTTCTGAAGAGGATCTACAGCGGAACTTGAGCTATAATACTGGGCAGGGAGCTATTTAATACATCCGCTGTTAGATCCTCTTCGGCGGCATGAAGACACTCATTCGACAGCTTCTGGAGCGGGTCGAAGCGGAGGGAGAAGACTGGATCCGGCGGTGTTTGGTCTTACCTTCGGGTCAAGAAGCCGAAGAATTTGCGGAGGAGATCGTGGAGCATCCTGAGGTGGATCCGGACGCCATCAGAGCGGAAGAAGAAGAGGCGGAGACTGGAGCGGAGCTTCCGTTTCCAGGTCGGGTCCCAGAGGCGTCAGCGTCGTTGGACGGGGAGGAGGAACTGCCAAGCAAGAGGAAGCGCACTGCGAAGAGGAGATTCAGCCCGCCCCCTAATCGGAGAGACGTACAACGAAAGGCGGAGCCAGCGCAACGTCAGAAGAAACGTCTCGCCCATTCAGAAGAAAGGGGTGGAGCGTCGGCAGGAGCGAACGCTGCGATACGCCCCCTAGAGCGTTCATCGTCTCCACGGCAACGAGCGGCGTCCTCTCGATTTGAAGCAGCCGGCCATAGAGGCGGTTTTACTGCGGAAGGGAACACCACAGCAGTAACGGATCATCGCAATGCAGGAGCAGCTGGTTCTATTCCAGTGCTTTGTGCAGCTCAGGTGCCAATGTCAGCGGGTATGGGTGAGTCCTCAGGTGAGATTAACAATGTGAATATTATTGATCGTTTTTCAAATGTTTTAGCTGCATTCATGGATGATTTTAAAAAGAACATTTTATTGCCTCAATCTCACATTCATGTTCAGGCTCTTTCCAATCCTACTGGTTTGTTGTCACAGGAACCTGCGGCCTTGGTCTGGTCTGCTGATAAGATTTCAGGGTCTGCTCCAGAGGGTATGCATACTGCAGATCCGGTCTCTATGGTTACGCCAGCTTCCTCACCTAGCATTCCTATGGCTGCAACTGATAGCCTGGTTAAAGAATCAATGCCTTGTTTCCTGTCACCTCTTGGTTTTCATTTATCATCATCCGTAAAAGATAAAATCTGGAATGGGGATTTTATAGATATTTTATCACTGTTACCATCTCTAAAAGACCCCTTTTTAAAATCAGAAAAGGGTGACAAAGTAGATGACGATAGACGGAAAAGTACCCCCTATAAATCTTTTAATAACTGGTTACAAGGTTTTTGCATTTATGCTAGTGTTTTGTGTGAACGGTTTCCGGATAAAAGTCCGGGTCTGTTTCAACACATTGACATCATACAGGAAGCCTATAGATGTTTTTCAGGCTTTTCCTGGTATACATATGATGAGGCTTTCCGCCACAAGATGTCTATTTACACTGGTTTACAGTGGGGTTCAAAGGATGTGGGTTTGTGGCTGAACCTTTTTCTTCCTCAGAAGTCATCTTTACCTAGGCTAACCACTAGTAATACTACTCCCTCGTCCACAGTTTCTTACAAGAAAGGCATATGTTTTTCTTTTAATGACAGCCAATGTAGATGGCCTGCTACATGCAGATATAAGCATGAGTGTGCTTTCTGCGGAGGTTCGCATCCTGTGGCTAAATGTTTTCGTAAAATGTCAGCTGCCAATCAGCAGCAGCCACAGAGGGAATTTTTTCTTAAAAGCAACAACTCCGGTGATAGTGGAAAACATCCTGCCATGGCTCAAGCGGTACCCAAATCGTCAGAAGGCGGAGCTGCTCATTAGAGGTTTTAGAGAAGGTTTTTTAATTCCTCAATTTCAGGGAACGGGTTGTGCTATGGTGGATAATCTGAAATCTGTTTCTGATTTTCCAGTTATAGTGGAACAAAAATTAACTGCAGAACTTGTTTTGGGCAGAATATCTGGCCCTTTTAATACGCCTCTTTTTACTAATTTTCGTGTGTCCCCATTAGGTATAGTACCTAAGAAAGAACCAAATTCTTATCGTTTAATCCATCATCTGTCTTTTCCAGCTGGGTCTTCCTTAAACGATCAGATAGATGATGAGATGTCTTCTGTTTCCTATGCATCTTTTGAGCAGGCCATTCAGAAAATTAGGGAGCTGGGGGGATCAGCTTTGTTAGCAAAGGCTGATATTAAAGCCGCTTTTCGTTTACTTCCAATTCACCCTAGCCGTTTTAATTCTTTAGGTTTTCAATTTCAAGGGAAATTTTATTTCGATCGGTGTCTTCCGATGGGATGTTCCCTGTCCTGCTCTTATTTTGAGGAGTTTTCTTCATTTTTGGAATGGGTGGTATCATATAAGTCCGGATCCCCTTTCATGATACACTATCTGGATGATTTTTTGTTCATGGGTCCTGCGGATTCTTGTCATTGCATGTCATTATTGCACAATTTCATGGTAACATGCGAAGATTTTGGCGTTCCATTGGCGCATGAGAAAACGGTTTTACCTACTACATGCATTGAATTTTTGGGTATCACTATTGATACTGTTGAAAGAGAATTTCGGTTGCCAGTGGAGAAGATTGAGAAGTTGAAGAATCTACTTCTGTCTTTTATTAAGAAGAAGAAGATACTCTTAAAAGAATTACAGTCCTTGATGGGACTCTTAGCTTTTGCTATACGCATATTACCTATAGGTAGGATTTTTTCTCGCCGTTTATATTTAGCAATGTCAGGAATCAAGAACCCGCACGCTCATATTAGGTTGACGGTGGAATTAAAGGAAGATTTATTGGTTTGGTATAATTTTTTAATACATTTTAATGGAAAGGCTTTCTGGCAGGAGGATTTCGTCATAGACAGTGATTTCTGCTTGTCCACGGATTCGGCTGGATCAGTGGGTTTTGCAGCTATCTGGGGAAATCAGTGGTGTGCGGATATTTGGCCTCGAAGTTGGGTAAGTAGAGGTTTGTGCAAAAATATTGTGCTTCTAGAACTTTTCCCAATAGCAGTTTCCCTGGAGATATGGGGTGATATGTTTGCAAACAAACAAATCCTTTTTAGTACTGATAATAGGGGTGTTTTGTTTGCAATCAATTGCCTGACTTCCAAATCCCCTCCTGTAATAGCTCTACTACGTTATTTAGTTTTTAAATGCCTGTGTCACAACATCTGGATTAAAGCTAAATACATTCCAGGTAAGGTAAATGAGACAGCTGACGCCCTCTCTCGTTTACAGATGGAGCGATTTTTCTCCCTGTTACCCACAGCGGACCGTGTCGGGATCCCTTGCCCAGCTCGGTTATGGGATATCGTTTAATTTCACAAAATATTAAAAATTCGTTGGCTACCACTTCTTGGTCTAGTTACAGGTCCTCGTGGTTGCTATGGTTGCAATTTTTGGATTCCAAAGGGGCGAAATTTTCGGACATCTCCGAAACGACGGTTTTGTCTTTTTTGGAATCTCTGTTGACTAAAGACTACTCTTGGTCTTATGTTTATAAGACTTTGTCCGGAATATCCTTTTTTCAAAAATTAAATCACTTAACCTCCTGTTTATCATATTTTTCAGTACAACAAGCACTTAAAGGTTATAAGAAGTCTCATTGCGTCACTGACAATAGATGTCCTATTACCCCTGGGTTATTGGAATCTCTCTGCTCGATTACTGCTTCTGTATGTTCTTCTCCTTTTGAGGCTACTCTTTTTAATGCAGTTTTTACTATGGCCTTTTTTGCAGCACTCCGAGTTTCTGAAATAGTATCAGCTAGCAAAGGAAATCCGTCTGGTTTGTTATTCAAACACGTTATCTTAAATGTTTCTAGTTTAAAAATATTTATTCGCACTAGCAAAACTGACAGGTTAGGTAAAGGCAATTGGTTACATTTATTGTCTTCCCCGGGGTCTTTAATTTGCCCGGTAGCCAGATTGTCAGCTTATTTGAGACTTCGTCCTCCTACGGATGGAGTGCTTTTTATTCATAGGGATTCTTCCCCTCTTACTAAATTTCAATTTAATGCAATATTATCTAGATGTTGTAAACTTTTGAATATGGCAAACGTTAAGATTTCTTCGCACTCTTTTAGAATTGGAGCTGCCACAGAAGCTGCTAGGTTGGGTTTTGTTGATAGTCGTATTAAGAATTTGGGTAGATGGAAATCTAAGTCTTTTCAATTATATGTACGTCCTAATCTTGTTGTTTGATTATTTTAGGTGTGCCTGGAGTGGTCTGGATTATTGGACACTCTTTCGTGTATTGGGCGCATCAGCGGGCTAATGCTCGTCAGTATACTGCGAATTTAGACATGGATCCGTCCAAGTTTCAAGTCTTATGGTTCGGTAGGAGGGGCATGCTTTGGGAGGAGTTGTTATTCGAGTTCAGTTCTTTATTATCTTACTGGCCAGAACCTGATATTTTGATTTTACATTTGGGAGGGAATGATGTGGGTCAGATGAGAACATTGGATCTTATTTTTAGTATAAAAGATACGATCCAAATTTTAAAACAATCCTATCCGAACATGGTGATTGTTTTTTCTGAAATCATCCCTAGATTAAGATGGTTAGAGTCTGGGGTTTTTAAACCTTTTGAAAAGGTTAGGAAAAGAATTAATAAGGCGGTTGAGAAATTCATGGCCCCGGACTTGGGTTTCTCTTTCCGCCATGTAGACCTGGAGGGCGGTATTTCGGGCCTATATAGGGCTGATGGGGTTCATCTTTCTGACATTGGCCTGGACATACTGAATGTTTCTTTCCAATCCTGCATAGAGAGGGCCGCGTGCTGGGGTTTTGGTGACAGTCGGGGTTGTAACAACCCGTCCTGTCTTTTGGGAAAGTTTTAAAAGGCTGATTCTTTTCAGCTCGAGTCGTAGTGGCTGAGCTGGGTTTTATTTCTTATATGTAATTTGATTTATTTATTGATACAGTTTTTGATGATATTTAAAATTAAACCAATAGTAATAAGCCGCGGCCAAATTTTATCCAAAAAAAAAAAAAAAAAAAAAAAAAAAAAAAAATATATAATATATAATAATTATATATATAGGTTGTTATTCATTTAAATAAACAAAATGTTATAAAAATCTTTGGTGTGTGTATTTTTGGTATGTCCAGGCATCCTGCCTAAAATCCCATGTGAGGAAAAGGGGATAAGACTGTTTCAAGGCTCCCCTTTTCCGTATGGGATTCTTGGCAGGAGCAGTTTCAAGGTTTCCCTCACTTGAAATTAAGCGGGAAGCCTTAGGATAGGTCAGGTAAACTGTTGCTGGGGAAAGATTCCTGAGCCTAGGATAGGTTAGTTAGGGTATTCAGGCGGGAAAGACAGGGATTGGGTCAGCTGGCCAGTTACTGGGGAAAGAATTCAGGACCCCCTGGGAGCAGGATTGGTCAATTGGGGTCAGCTGACCCCATAGAACATTCTGGAAGCCTTTGGGGTCCCTATTTAAAGAGCTGGGCTAGGAGGTCCGGGGCCAGTCGTTCTGAAGAGGATCTACAGCGGAACTTCCCACCCCCCCTTCCCTTGTCGCGGCTATACTATGTGGTATGGTCCTTTTTGTTTATTATTGCAAAAAGGGACATGTTGTTGTTTGGGAAAGTTTTAAAAGGCTGATTCTTTTCAGCTCGAGTCGTAGTGGCTGAGCTGGGTTTTATTTCTTATATGTAATTTGATTTATTTATTGATACAGTTTTTGATGATATTTAAAATTAAACCAATAGTAATAAGCCGCGGCCAAATTTTATCCAAAAAAAAAAAAATATATAATATATAATAATTATATATATAGGTTGTTATTCATTTAAATAAACAAAATGTTATAAAAATCTTTGGTGTGTGTATTTTTGGTATGTCCAGGCATCCTGCCTAAAATCCCATAGGGTTGCACCGATACAGATACCGGTATCGGTGCCAATACTAAGCACTTGCACAAGTATTTGTACAGTGGCCTGTCAGATGGCGGACGGAGAGTCAGAGAATCCCACAAATGTAGAAAACGGGTCACAGCCGTCTAAGCTGGAGGGAGAATCGTGCACTGGAGATAGTGCAGGCTGTGAAGCCGGTGCCGACAGAGAGGTCCTGGCTGCCACCGCTATCTTGGAGCGTCCCAGGACGGCTGAGTTAGGTAAAGGTTTTTTCCAGGAAGTAGAGCTGTATCTCAGGCTTCTTCACAGGCACATGAGAGTCCATAGATCTTATCCTCTAAATAGTTTTCATAGCGGAGGTGGCAGCTGCAGGAATCCCCTGGGATGCAGAGTAAGAAATGGGAACTTGCCTGAACATGTCCCCACGCCGCCATGTCCAAACCACGCCCCCGCGATTCTTTGCAGCGAGATTTGCACCGCTAATGGTATCTATCTGTACTTGGTATAAACAAAGACTCTTGTAAAATACCAGAGATATATCCAAACCATAAACACAACTAAACACATGTGTTGTGGTAAACATACACACACACACACACACACACACACATATAAAATTTTGTGACGGTATGCAAGGTGAGGTCATCGATAATCAGTATATTTCACCTCGCATTCAACCATTGTAAGAGATTGAACCGGAATCCAGCCAGGGTTTTTTCAGCCTCTGTGGCAGGCTTGGTTCTGGTCCAGGTGTTCTGGTCCACTTGAGTCCAAACTCAAGTGGACTTTAAAATGACCAGGAAGAGAACACAGCAGGACTCTGGCCTGATCCCGCGTACACACGACCGTTTTTCATGATGAGAAACCTGCCATTTTTTTAGATTGGTCGTGAAAACCGGTCGTGTGTATGCTCCATAGCAGTTTTCTCGACGAGAAAACTGCCCGCAAAAAAATTAAAACCTGCTCTATTTTTTCTCGTTGTTTTTCCCCGTCGTTTTTTTTCTCCTCGCGAAAACCGCTCGTGTGTATGCTTTTCCGAGAGGGGGAGAAAAACGCGCATGCTCAGAATAAAGTATGAGACGGGAGCGCTCGTTCTGGTAAAACTAGCGTTTGTAATGGAGATAGCACATTCGTCACGCTGTAACGGACTGAAAAAGCACAAGGCTGAAAAGCGCAAATCGTCTCTCACCAAAAACTTTGCTAACACAAGATCAGCAAAAGCAGCCCAAAGGGTGGCGCCATTCGAATGGAACTTCCCCTTTATAGTGCCGTCGTACGTGTTGTACGTCACCGCGCTTTGCTTGAGCGTTTTTTTTTCATGAACGTGTGTATGCAAGGCAGGCTTGAGAGGAATCGCGACGAATCACGACGAGAAAAACGTTGGTTTTTTGCATGACAGGAAAAACGGTTGTGTGTACACGGCATGAGACTCAGAAGGGAATCAGAGAGAGGAGCTTTGTTTGGATTGAGAAAGAAGATTTGCTTTACCTCATGGTTTTGTAGGTGATGGGGACCAGCCCCACACCGTATAGAGAGCAGTCTACGGTTTAGTTTAGCGCCGGACGGCAAGGATTTGATTCAGTGTTTTTGTTTGTTTATTTTTTTATGACCTCACAAACCACTTGTAAATAAAGCTGGCAACCCGCCAGATTTTAAAGAAACTGCCTGCACGCTGACCTTCACTTTGAGAAAAGGTGATCCCCACAAGCTAATCTCCCACAAATTATATATTATATTATATTATATTATATTATATATGATGAAAAACCAATATATACAGCAGCGGCTTGATCAAACTCCCATAATTAGTGCCAAATTTAAATATATAGATAAATAGTGCAGCGCTATGTGATTAAAGCCTCAATATCACCATACCATGAAATCGCTAAAAGTTGAATATAAAGTGCTATATGTAAAATAAATAAATAATGGATTCATAAATATACAACATCAAATGATATGTGCATCACAGAACATTACAGTTGATCCTGACATTTTCATCTCCAATAAATATCATGTCTAAACGATATTAAACTATCCAGCCTCTTTTTAAATTTTTGAACCGAGGAAAGCATCATTGGATTTACCGGGGGATTCCACAGAGACCATTCATTACACATAGAGCCCAGAGGTGGTTCAGCTGCATTTCAAGACCAAACTTAGTTGTGCGGTCACACACCCTGAGGTGAGCACAATCACACACCCTGAGGTGAGCACAATCACACACCCTGAGGTGAGCACAATCACACACACTGAGGTGAGCACGAGTTTGAAGTCACCTATCATTGTTTGGAGCACCATCACACAGTCACAATATTGGATATCATTGAACTTCATCATCAACTTCTTTCACTGCAGACTTGCTTAATATAAGCATTTTTATCACTTTGTACTGGGATTTTGTTTGGAGCACTGTTATGATTGTTCTCTGATGCACATATCATTTGATGTTGTATATTTATGAATCAATCATTTATTTTACATATAGCTCTTTATATTCAATTTTTAGCGATTATGGTATGGTGATATTGAGGATTTAAACACATAGCTCTGCATTATTTATCTATATATCTGTAATTGGTATCGGTACTTGAACTCGCCACTAAAAACAGGCATTGGTGCATCTCTAATGAAAAGCAATAACCTCTACCAATCAGGTAATACTCCATACAGTAACACCCAATCCGATATCAGCTTATTGTACTCGGGTAAGTGTAATTCAGCTGTTCTTAGTCATCATAGAAGCAAAGTTACATCGATGTGGGCAAACCAAATTTTATACACAGTTCAATAGTTCTTTAGGCCCCTTTCACACTACTGCGACTTCAAAGTCGCGCGATTTCACGGCCACGATTTTACCGCGATTTGCGGCCGTGATTTCAGGGAATGCCTGTGTAAGTGGCATCAAAAATCGGACCAGAGTAGTGCAGGAACGACTTGAAGTTGTACTAATATGAATGGTTGTCATTGGAAACGACTTGTCATGCTACTTTGCCATCACAAATCGTGGGACAAGTCGTATAAGTGTGAAAGGGGCCTAAACCAAAAGATTTTCTAGTTAATGGAACATTTTAACGAATTTAGAAGATTCAAAGGTACTCCTTTATCATGTGACAAACTTTTTTTAAGCTAGTTTTATATTAAAGGGTTAGTCCATCCAATGTAAGGCCCCATACACACTGGATGTCTAGTGCCGATGTATGAGAGCTTGCCGTTTTGTTTCGGGCAGAAGGCGCACTGACCAGATCCGCTGCTGACAAACTCTATGAGAGGCTGAAAGCTGCTGCAGCTAGAAGTGGCTGGACGGTGCACAGACCGCTCTGGCATTTTCACACTGGGGCGGGCGGGCGTCAGCGCCGGTAAAGCGCCGCTATTTTTACCGGCACTTTACCGTAGTTTTTGCGCCACTTTTCGGCCGCTAGTGGGGCACCTTTAACCCCCGCTAACGGTCGAAAAAGGGTTAAAAGCGCAAATTGATTTCAATGGTCAGGGGCGCTGTAGGAGCAGTGTATACACCGCTCCTACAGCGCCTCAAAGATGCTGCTTGCAGAACTTTGAGCGTCCTGCCAGCGCACTGCTCCAGTGTGGCTTTCACACACACACACTGGAGTGAGAGGAGAGGAGCTTTACAGGTGCTATTTTTAGCGCTATAGTGCCTGTAAAGCGCCACAGTGTGAAAGTAGCCTTCATGCTCGAGGCATTCATCCCTGGGAGCATACTGCCCTCAAGCGTTGGTACTGCTAGGTGCACTGTCCAGCAGCAGAATCTGCTGGTAAAACAATGTAATATATTGCCGCTTACCAATCATTAAAGGGGTGACTGCATTAGTTTCCTCTTTTTTAGGCTTTTTTTTCCCCACCTGGTGACCTGGCCAGTAACCCACTTCCTCACTTAGGCTCTATTTACACCTAGCGTGGCTGGAACCCATGTTTTTGGCCTATTTTGCGTGTCATGCATAGGGCAGTCCATTCAAGTGTATGCACAACAAATGTGCCAATGAAGCTCCAGAACCTTTTAGGCATGCAGCATTGCGCAAGCGGTGCCATTAATTGTTATTGTTCCCCCAAGCATGCATTTTTTTATGTTTTCAAAATGTACATTGCCGAAACGCGTGAATGCAGCCTTAAGGTGTCTCCATTCTGGATGGAGGGGCAACAGAGATATGGTTAGACAGCAGGGTAGTGTTAGATGCTCTGACAAATATAGATTACTTAGATTGTTGAGTGATTGACTTACAAATTAAAGCTGAACTTCAGCTAACACTGTATAATATAGTAAATGGTTTTGTTCATGATCAAGGTTTGACATAAAAGAATAGAATCTGACCATTGTAAGAACCCCTGTCAGCGGTAAAGAATTTGACTCAAACACTCTAACTGCTACTTTTGCTGGACAGATTGGTCTTTTAAAGTCTTGGAACTTGGTAAAAAAATAAATAAATAAAATAAAAACGCTGACAAGTAGGATTTCGATTTCAGAAAAATACCTTTTAGTCTTTTCTGTACAGCTCTGCATACATTTACGGCAAAGCTCTGTGCAGTGATGATGGATCTCCCATGGGCGGGAGAGGCATCATTGTGGCCAGGCTGATGAAATAGCTTAACAGTCAGAACCCAAAAGAGTGTCCATGACCAACGGGAGTGTTGGAGGGGATCGTCTGACAGGTAAGTCTAAGGTAAATGAGCCAATATGCTGTACGTACTAGTACATAAAACAGCTCCTGCCCATAAAAAAAAAGAAAAATTAAAAACTGCCGAGTGTAATTGCACTTTAAAAGTGATACTAAAGTCTCTTTTTAAAAAAAAAAATAACAAACATGTTATACTTACCTGCACTGTGCAGTGGTTTTGCACAGAACAACCCAGATCCTCCTTTTCTTGGGTTTCTCTTCAGCGCTCCTGGCCTCTCCCTCCCGTTGAGTGCCCCCACAGCAAGAAGCTTGCCATGGGGGCACCCAAACCGAGCCACAGCTCTCTGCATCCATTCAGACACAGAGCCACGGTCTGGCCCCACCCCCTCCCTTTCCTCATTGGCTCACTGGCTTTGATTAACAGCAGCAGGAGCCAATGGTGCTTCGGTGCGGTGTCAGCACCCAGACAGCCAAATCTCTCGTGCAACATCGCTGCATTAAGATGGAGCTCAGGTAAGTATTAGGGGGGCTGCTGCACACAGAAGGATTTTTTTTATCTTAATGTAGGGCTGCAACTAACGATTATTTTCATAATCGATTAGTTGGCCGATTATTGTTTCGATTAATCGGTTAATAACCGTAAAAAAATAAAGTGTAATTTTGCTGCATTTTTAAAAAAATTTTGGCCAATTTGTTGTTGGACAGACTAAAAAACACAAATTGCTGCAAAACCACATTATTACATGCTTTTCTGCAGCTTCTCTATTGAAGTATATTGAACCAAAAAAATCACCGTTTCGCGGTAAAAAAAAGTACTTGCCCTTTCCAAATACGCAGTAGCTGAAAAAAATCATGGATGTGAACGTGTCCCATAGGAAACCATGCAAATGACCTGTAGTGTGTTTCTGCAAAAAGCACGAAAAAAACTGAGAGGTGTGACCCTGGCCTGAGATGTTTAGTAACATAATGGTGTTAAAAAAACTAAAAATTAGTACAAAAAGAGCAAATAATCGCTATAAGGGGTTCATTTTTTTCTGTGGGACAGTGAAAGTAATATTTACAGTAGCGATTTGCTCTTTTTTGTACTGTAAGGCCCCATGCACACGAGATGCAGGTGCAAACTCTGCTGAACACACACTTTTAAACGCTGAAACCGGCGTTTAAAAACGCGCGTTTTGCCGCCGCGTTTAGCAGCGTTTTACCGTGTTTGCGTTTATATGCGTTTCATCATAGACCCTCCCTAAGCTCAAAAAACAGTACATTTTAACCATTTCAGCCAGTTTGTGAGACCAGAGCGAGTAGCAGCAGCTGAGAGAGCAGCAGTGTACTTGTATTTAGCGTATCACTTGCCACATCACCTGTCACAAGTTGTGGATTGTCCACTTGCCACAAGTTGTGGATTGTCCACTTGCCACGTCACCTGGCCACGTCACCTGCCACAAGTTGTGGATTGTCCACTTGCCACGTCACCTGGCCACATCACGTGCCATGTCACCTGGCCATGTCACCTGCCACAAGATGTGAATTGTCCACTTGCCACGTCACCTGGCCACGTTACCTGCCACGTCACCTGCCACAAGTTGTGGATTGTCCACTTGCCACGTCACCTGGCCACATCACGTGCCATGTCACCTGGCCATGTCACCTGCCACAAGATGTGAATTGTCCACTTGCCACGTCACCTGCCACGTCACCTGGCCACGTTACCTGCCACGTCACCTGCCACAAGTTGTGGATTGTCCACTGGCCACGTCACCTGGCCACATCACCTGACACAAGTTGTGGATTGTCCACTTGCCACGTTACCTGCCACAAGTTGTGGATTGTCCACAATGCAATGCAAGCAATTACAGTTTTCTTTTATATTTTTTAATCGTTTTTCATCATTTGCCATCATTTTTGATATTTCTAATGTTAAAAAATAGGTCACCTTTAAAAACGCTTAAACGCAAACGCGGCAAAACGCCGGTGCCGCGTTTAGCGTCTGAAACGTGGAAAACTTTTGCGTCTGAACCCATTTTTTTGCTTCTGGAAAAACGACGTTAAACGCAACTGCTTGTAAACGCCAAAAAACGAGAGTGTGTGCATGGACACATAGGATAACATTGAATGGGTTCAGGAGCAGTTGAAAAAAGCGTCCAACTGCCTCTGAACGCGCGTTCAACAGCAAATAACAGCATCTCATGTGCATGGGGCCTAAAGGGCTAATTTTAGTTTTTTTTAACCCCACTATGTTACTGGCCGATTAATCGATTAATTTCATAATCGATTCGTTGTTTCGGCCCTATCTTAATGCATTGAATGCCATGAAGATAAAAAAAAAACTTCTGCCTTTACAACCCCTTTAAGGCCCCAGTCACACTTAGTGTAGTGGCTTTCGCGTGCTCTGCATAGGGCAGCCTATTCAATTCAATGGGCTGACCTACACACAACAAATGCTCTAAAGAAGCTCCTGCACTTTTTCAGGTGTAGAGCTTTGCGTTTTTTTTTTTACTGTGCATTTGTCGCACATTTTGCCTCATGTAAAAACTTGCATTTGCAGCCCGGGGTGCCATTAAAAAATCAATGGCACGGCAAGCGCAACACACATTACAGGACTGCGCAGGGAGTATCTGTGCAGCCTACAGGAAGTTATAAAATATCAGACTTACTGGCTAGAACACCAGGTGAAAATAAAAAGGAAAAATAAGACAAAAAAGAAATAAAAAAAAAAGAAAACCAATGCAAGCCAAGATATCTACGAATTGGTAAGCTATATTATTTCACGTCTTGTTTTTGGTTTTAATACCGTGTAATATTAATTTTCCATCATAGATAATTTAGCAGGATCCAAGAATGAATGATTGTGTATGTATGTATGTATGTATGTATGTATGTATGTATGTATGTATGTATATTAGGGCTGCAACTAACGATTATTTTCATAATCGATTAGTTGGCCGATTATTGTTTTGATTAATCGGTTAATAACCGCAAAAAAATAAAAATAAAAAGTAATTTTTGCTGCGATTTGCTGGAAACCATGTAAATGACCTGTAATGTGCTTCTGCAAAAAGCACCAAAAAAACAGAGGTGTGACCCTGGCCTGAGATGTTTAGTAACATAATGGTGTTTAAAAAAAAAAAAAAAAAAAATTTGTACAAAAAGAGCAAATAATCGCTGTAAGGGGTTCATTTTTTACTGTGTGACAGTGAAAGTAATATTTACAGTAGCGATTTGCTCTTTTTGTACTATGAAAGGCTCACTTTAGTTTTTTTTTAACCCCATTATGTTACTGCCCGATTAATCGATTACAATTTTTATAATCGATTAGTTGTTTCGGCCCTAATATTATATATATATATATATATATATATATATATATATATATATATATATATATATATATATATATAATTTTTTATTTATTTTTTTATTTATCACACACACACACCAGTAATTGATACAGGTTGCTTATATTGAAATGTAAGCATTGGTGCTTTTAAAGTGGTAATAAACTGCAGTTTTTTTACAACCTGCAATGCAGTGTCATAATGTGCTAGTATGCATCGAAAACTAGCACATTGTGTGAAACTTACTCTAGAACGAAGCCCTCCAGTGGCACGCTGTCACCGCTGAAGGCCCTTCCATCTTCACCCAGTCTTCCTCCCGAGTTTGCGGACTCCGGCTGTGTGAGTGGCCATAGCCGTTTACCGCACAGGACTTTGAAGGAACAGCCCGGGTGGCCGTTTCTTCAGAGCGCATGCGCCGGTGACATCACCGGCTGCATGTACAGTAAATATCTCCTAAACAGTGCATGTTTAGGAGATATTTACAGTACCTATTAGGTAAGCCTTATTATAGGCATACCGATAGGTAAAAATTATACAAGGGAGTTTACTCCCACTTTAAAGGTAAAAATCGGCCACAAAAGAAACACATAGGCACTCGTTGCACAACTCGCCTTCTTGAAATGCTAGATGCCTGGCTGTCCCAATGACCCTTTAGTATCAATAGTTTAGAGTCACTGAAGCAGAAGAATTATGTGGATAAAAGCTTTGGACTTCTCTGTGCATATGTGTCCTGAGTGACTTCGAAGATTTTAGATCAGCAAGGAAGCCAAGCACCTAAAAGAAGTTTAAAGGCAGCGCCTGTATTTTCTTATGACAGATTTACTCTAACCATTGAGTCCCAGGCCAATTCTGATATTTTGATCATACATGTAAAAATGTGGTGTTTTGCTTGAAAACTACTTAGAACCCCCAAGCATTATACATTTTTTTTTAAGCAGGGGCCCTAGGGAATAAAATGGTCAGCGTTGCATATTCTTGTGTCAAACTATATTTGCGCAGCGGCTTTTTAAACACAAATTATTTAGAAAAAATACACTTTAATAAATTTTTATGCACAAAAGCACACAATAATACCCAATTGTTTGGTAGAGTATAGAAGATGATGTTATGCCGAGTATATAGATACCAAACATGTCACACTTTAAAACTGTATCCTCCAAAATACGGTACTCAAAAATCTCCATAGGTAACACTTTAAAAACTTTTACAGGTTACCAGTTTAGAGTTACAGAGGTGTTACGGCACTAAAAGGATTTCCCTTGCTCTGACATTCCTGGCAATACCTCACGGGTTAGCATTATTCCAAGCTATCACTATGAACTAAGAACTAACGAAGGTGTGTGGCACAATTATATTACAGAAACACACATTGTACATTATATACTACTGTAATAGAGTGGATTATAGGATTTTTCAAGCATTTTAACTCAGTTCACACTGGGGATTCCTGACAGGCAGGGAGGGAGAGGGGAGAGAGAAAACAGCACATTACATGGTAAGACCTACCCTGAAAATAAGCCCTACTGTGTCTTTTGTTGCCAAAATTAATATAAGACCCAGTCAATTTATGTACTCGAGTTTATACTTTAACCATTTGCCAACTGCCAGCTGTACATATACTGCTGGCGGGCGACTCCTCTAGGCATTGTGGCGTACCCATACGTTGCGGTGTACACCACGTGCCTCCCCTGGGGTGTGCAGCAGTGCGCTCTGTGAACACAGTGGATTGTAGTGCTCGGTATCAGGCCACTGTGAGAGACCCAGATAACAAGTGATCGCTGTGCGATGACATGTAGTAAAAAAAAAAAAAAAAAAAAAAAAAAAAGAGTCATTTATGAAATCCATTCATGACATCATACTGTACTACAGTGTGCGATCTGCGATTGGTGACCATTGATCACATTGTACCTGGGCAAATCACAGTACCATGTTATAGCTGTGGGCCAATCGCAGAATCACAATGAGTCATGAATGAAAGCTATTCATGACAGTTCAAACGATCCCCCCGCCCCCTCAGAGTAGTACAGTGTCACTATGGTGACACTGAACTACGCTAATGAGAGCAGTATAAAAATAAAAAAAAACACAAACACACACACATTACTTTTTTTTTATTTTTTTACATAATGTCACAAGCAGTGTTAATTTTGACTTCAAATTTCGATTTAGTTTTAGTCACAGTCTTTTGAATTAAATGGCATTTTAGTTGTATTTTAGTCATCTGAATTGTTTTAGTTTTAGTTGATTTTTAGTCAACCAAAATAATGTTAAAGTGGAAGTAAACCCATCGATTTAACAGTTTCAAAAAGCAGTTACATTCCCGGCATGCCAGGAATGCCAACTGTCACATTGGTTGTGCTCTCAATCAAACTGTCAAACCATCCAATGGCTGGTGTCATAACTGATCACATGTGCAGCATCATGGCAGTTGAAGATTAAACAGAGGCCAAGATGGCAGCTTCCTTGCCTGAAAATGATAGGAGGGTTTACTTCCACTTTAATTTAGTCAACGAAAACACTGGTCACCAGTCGGTATCTCTGATCACCGCCATCACATTATGATCCTGCACTGGTGACAGTATGGAAAAAAAAAAAAAACACACAACACCAAAAAAAAATTTTTATTTCATTTCTTAACCACATGCCGACCGTCGCACGCAGATATACATCGGCAGAATGGCACGGGCAGGCACATGGACGTGTATATATACGTCCCATTTAAGAAACGGCATTGTGGATGCGCGCGCGCCCGCCGCAAGCTCCGTGACTCCGACCGCGGGTCCCGTGGACTCGATGTCCGTGGGCATACCCGCGATCGTGTCACGGTGAGGAAGAACGGAGAAATGCTGATGTAAACAAGCATTTCCCCAGTCTTCTTAGTGACAGGACAGTGTACACAGCTTCCTGTAATAGGAAGCGATGATCAGTGTCGTGTCAAAATCCCCCCTACAGTTAGAACACATCCCTAGGCACACTTAAACCCTTCAGCGCCACCTAGTGGTTAACTCCTTCACTGCCAGTGTAATTTTCACAGTAATGACAATGGTCCCAAAAATGTGTCAAAAGTGTCCGATGTGTCCGCCATAATGTCGCAGTCACGATAAAAAAAAAAAATGGGGAGAAAAAAAAAAAAAAAAAAAAAAAAAAAAAAAAAAAAAAAAAATCGCTGATCGCCGCCATTACTAGTATAAACAATAATTATTAATAAAAATGCCATAAAACTATCCCCTATTTTGTAGACGCTATAACTTTTGCGCAAACTGATCAATAAACGCTTATTTACCAAAAATATGTAGAAGAATACGTATCGGCCTAAACTGAGAAAAAAAAAACTGGAGGAAAATTCCACAAAAACGCTGAGGAAAAAAAAGTTTGTTTTTTTTATATATTTTTTGGGGATATTTATTATAGCAAAATGTAAAAAAAGATTGAATTTTTTTCAAAATTGTCGCTCTATTTTTGTTCATAGCGCAAAAAATAAAAACCACAGAGGTGATCAAATACCACCAAAAGAAAGCTCTATATGTGGGGGGGGAAAAAAAGGACATCAATTTTGTTTGGGAGCCATGTTGCACAACCGCGCAATTGTCAGATAAATAGACGCAGTGCCGAATCGCAAAAAGTGGCCTGGTCTTTGACCAGCAAAATGGTTCGGGGCTTAAGTGGTTCATTTTACAAAAAATTTTGACAAAAATGTGCAACTTCAAAAAACTCGCCATGCTTTTTACTAAATACCATGGACATTCTACCTTCCAAAAAGGGTCACTTGGGGGATATTTGTACTTTTCTGGCATTTTAGGGCCTCAGGAAATAAGATAGGCCGTCAGTACATAAGGATTGAGCAATTTTCAGATATATACCATAGTTTGTGGACTCTATAACTTTCCTTTATACTAAATAATATAGACTGATTTGGGTTACTTTTTACCAAAGAAATGGAGCAGAATTCCTTTGGCCTAAATTTATGAAGAAAGATTATTTGTTTGTAAGTAATCAAATAAAAAGTGGATTTTTTTTCCACATTTTCTGTATTTATTTGTTTATATAGGAAAAATAAATAAATCATCCAGTGGTGATTACATACCACCAAAAGAAAGCTCTATGTGGGTCAAAAAATGATATAAATGTTATTTGTGTACAGTGTTGCATGACCGAGCAATTGCCTGTTAAAGTAGCGTAGTGCTGAATAGCAAAAAATGCCCTGGTCCTGAAGGGGGTAAAACATTCCGGAGGTGAAGTGGATAAGGCAATGTATAGATTTATAGAGGTCTCTTACCTCTTCAGCTCGTTTGCGTCCATCGCGCTCCCTTTCATACTGGATCAGCAGCCTCTGATTATCTTCCTGCAGTAGCTCCAGTTGGTCCTCTCTCTCCCGAGCCCTGCCAGACGTGGATTCCAAACTTTCCAACACCGACACCATGAGGGGCATCAGGCCTGTGACCGCCTCTTGTCCATAAGCTGCTACCAGTTTCTCCAACTCAGAATAAATACTACCGGCCAGAGCCGTGACCATCTCATCATACACTTCTAAGGAATTTCCTCCCTCCATATTATCCATAAAGATCTCCTCCAGTTTATCATCCATGGTTAGCCGCAATTCTGAAGAAGATTCTTTGGGCATTGAAGCTTCATGCAAGGACAGTGTGATCCCCTGTCATAGAAATATACAGAGTCAGTGTATTTACAGCACTCGAATGTGTCAGATAACGGAATGATCAACAACTAATTCTACAAAATTATCAAACTGGGCAAAAAAATAACATGGTCGATCGATGAGTGACAGATAGTGATGGTTTCAATTGATCCAAGTCGATCAGTTGTGCCAGAAAACAAAAAACTCAATAGTACAGGGTCGATCAATGGCGCGTTTTGTAGACTGATCATAAGTAATTCACAAGGGTACAAAAAACAACCAACTCAGTGTGACTGGTTTTTGTCCTGCCACAACTGTTTGACTTGGGTCAGGTAAAACCGTCACTATCTGTTGCTTATCACTCAGCCATGTTTTTAGTCTCACTTGATCGATGTCTGATTTGATTGTTTTGTCAGAACTGATTTCGACTAATCAATATTAATTGCACCATATACTTTCACCATAACATATATCTCTATCTATATATATCTATACACACACACACACACACACACACACACACTGCAGTGGAGGTCAACTTTCTTTATAAGATGGGTCATTGTGTGTGGTCCCTGAAATCACCAAAAAGGGCCACACATAAAATTCAGGGAATATTCATTATCAGAGACAGCAGACCCACAACAGGATACAGTCAAAGACAATCATACCAAAGACTATGGGTATGATGCAAGTGATGGTCAGAGACTGCAGACACGACAAAGGAGAGGGTCAGAGATGGCCGGACACTGGGGACATGGCACAAGAGATGGCCGGACACTGGGGACATGGCACAAGAGATGGCCGGACACTGGGGACATGGCACAAGAGATGGCCGGACACTGGGGACATGGCACAAGAGATGGCCGGACACTGGGGACATGGCACAAGAGATGGCCGGACACTGGGGACATGGCACAAGAGATGGCCGGACACTGGGGACATGGCACAAGAGATGGCCGGACACTGGGGACATGGCACAAGAGATGGCCGGACACTGGGGACATGGCACAAGAGATAGCCGGACACTGGGGACATGGCACAAGAGATGGTCAGACAGTTGACATGATGCAGGAGACTGTGGTATAGGAGTTGTTGGAGATTGGGAACATGCTTCGAGGGACACATGACAAGAGACTGCTGGAGATCACTACTATACCAAGGCAATAAGGAAACACAGTTCAGTGTCTGCAGGGGCTGCACAAAAAGTTCCAAAGGGGCGCAATCAGCCCCCGGGACACAGGTTGGGCACCAAGGATGTACAGCATAAAAGAAAGAATACATAGCCCCGGGCACACCTTGGCATTAAAAGCTGATGTTCCCGGTGTGTTGTTAGCGCTCCTCAAACATCTAGTAAAGCATTCTGCAATCGATAATAAGGACAGAGCACAGAGCGGGTCTCATTATCAAAACATAAAAAATTTGCATTGCTGCGCTTCAAAAATGGAGCTTAATGTGGAGTTTGGAAGGAGTTGAAGCATTTCAGCTACTTCCATTTATTTCTATTGTAACATTCTATAAATGTGTCTGTAACATCTGCAGCTCTTTTATGGAGACATTCGCAGTGCGTTAAGAACCAATAAGTGAGGTGTAAAAAAATTAGGCATCTGGGGTGCGTGTATAGTGTGCTTTTATCATACAACGCATGTAGGGTGTCTGGGGTGCGTTTATAGTGTGCTTTTATCATACAACGCATGTAGGGTGTCTGGGGTGCGTGTATAGTGTGCTTTTATCATACAACGCATGTAGGGTGTCTGGGGTGCGTGTATAGTGTGCTTTTATCATACAACGCATGTAGGGTGTCTGGGGTGCGTGTATAGTGTGCTTTTATCATACAACGCATGTAGGGTGTCTGGGGTGCGTGTATAGTGTGCTTTTATCATACAACGCATGTAGGGTGTCTGGGGTGCGTGTATAGTGTGCTTTTATCATACAACGCATGTAGGGTGTCTGGGGTGCGTTTATAGTGTGCTTTTATCATACAACGCATGTAGGGTGTCTGGGGTGCGTGTATAGTGTGCTTTTATCATACAACGCATGTAGGGTGTCTGGGGTGCGTGTATAGTGTGCTTTTATCATACAACGCATGTAGGGTGTCTGGGGTGCGTGTATAGTGTGCTTTTATCATACAACGCAT
Organism: Rana muscosa; assembly: GCA_029206835.1. Classification (NCBI taxonomy): domain Eukaryota; kingdom Metazoa; phylum Chordata; class Amphibia; order Anura; family Ranidae; genus Rana; species Rana muscosa. The sequence goes on along the minus strand of CM055124.1, from coordinate 164,529,913 downwards.
GTAGGGTGTCTGGGGTGCGTGTATAGTGTGCTTTTATCATACAACGCATGTAGGGTGTCTGGGGTGCGTGTATAGTGTGCTTTTATCATACAACGCATGTAGGGTGTCTGGGGTGCGTGTATAGTGTGCTTTTATCATACAACGCATGTAGGGTGTCTGGGGTGCGTGTATAGTGTGCTTTTATCATACAACGCATGTAGGGTGTCTGGGGTGCGTGTATAGTGTGCTTTTATCATACAACGCATGTAGGGTGTCTGGGGTGCGTGTATAGTGTGCTTTTATCATACAACGCATGTAGGGTGTCTGGGGTGCGTGTATAGTGTGATTTTATCATACAACGCATGTAGGGTGTCTGGGGTGCGTTTATAGTGTGCTTTTATCATACAACGCATGTAGGGTGTCTGGGGTGCGTGTATAGTGTGATTTTATCATACAACGCATGTAGGGTGTCTGGGGTGCGTGTATAGTGTGCTTTTATCATACAACGCATGTAGGGTGTCTGGGGTGCGTGTATAGTGTGCTTTTATCATACAACGCATGTAGGGTGTCTGGGGTGCGTGTATAGTGTGCTTTTATCATACAACGCATGTAGGGTGTCTGGGGTGCGTGTATAGTGTGCTTTTATCATACAACGCATGTAGGGTGTCTGGGGTGCGTGTATAGTGTGCTTTTATCATACAACGCATGTAGGGTGTCTGGGGTGCGTGTATAGTGTGCTTTTATCATACAACGCATGTAGGGTGTCTGGGGTGCGTGTATAGTGTGCTTTTATCATACAACGCATGTAGGGTGTCTGGGGTGCGTGTATAGTGTGCTTTTATCATACAACGCATGTAGGGTGTCTGGGGTGCGTGTATAGTGTGCTTTTATCATACAACGCATGTAGGGTGTCTGGGGTGCGTGTATAGTGTGCTTTTATCATACAACGCATGTAGGGTGTCTGGGGAGCGTGTATAGTGTGCTTTTATCATACAACGCATGTAGGGTGTCTGGGGTGCGTGTATAGTGTGCTTTTATCATACAACGCATGTAGGGTGTCTGGGGTGCGTGTATAGTGTGCTTTTATCATACAACGCATGTAGGGTGTCTGGGGTGCGTGTATAGTGTGCTTTTATCATACAACGCATGTAGGGTGTCTGGGGTGCGTGTATAGTGTGCTTTTATCATACAACGCATGTAGGGTGTCTGGGGTGCGTGTATAGTGTGCTTTTATCATACAACGCATGTAGGGTGTCTGGGGTGCGTGTATAGTGTGATTTTATCATACAACGCATGTAGGGTGTCTGGGGTGCGTTTATAGTGTGCTTTTATCATACAACGCATGTAGGGTGTCTGGGGTGCGTGTATAGTGTGCTTTTATCATACAACGCATGTAGGGTGTCTGGGGTGCGTGTATAGTGTGCTTTTATCATACAACGCATGTAGGGTGTCTGGGGTGCGTGTATAGTGTGCTTTTATCATACAACGCATGTAGGGTGTCTGGGGTGCGTGTATAGTGTGATTTTATCATACAACGCATGTAGGGTGTCTGGGGTGCGTGTATAGTGTGCTTTTATCATACAACGCATGTAGGGTGTCTGGGGTGCGTGTATAGTGTGCTTTTATCATACAACGCATGTAGGGTGTCTGGGGTGCGTGTATAGTGTGATTTTATCATACAACGCATGTAGGGTGTCTGGGGTGCGTGTATAGTGTGCTTTTATCATACAACGCATGTAGGGTGTCTGGGGTGCGTGTATAGTGTGCTTTTATCATACAACGCATGTAGGGTGTCTGGGGTGCGTGTATAGTGTGCTTTTATCATACAACGCATGTAGGGTGTCTGGGGTGCGTGTATAGTGTGCTTTTATCATACAACGCATGTAGGGTGTCTGGGGTGCGTGTATAGTGTGCTTTTATCATACAACGCATGTAGGGTGTCTGGGGTGCGTGTATAGTGTGCTTTTATCATACAACGCATGTAGGGTGTCTGGGGTGCGTGTATAGTGTGCTTTTATCATACAACGCATGTAGGGTGTCTGGGGTGCGTGTATAGTGTGCTTTTATCATACAACGCATGTAGGGTGTCTGGGGTGCGTGTATAGTGTGCTTTTATCATACAACGCATGTAGGGTGTCTGGGGTGCGTGTATAGTGTGCTTTTATCATACAACGCATGTAGGGTGTCTGGGGTGCGTGTATAGTGTGATTTTATCATACAACGCATGTAGGGTGTCTGGGGTGCGTGTATAGTGTGCTTTTATCATACAACGCATGTAGGGTGTCTGGGGTGCGTGTATAGTGTGCTTTTATCATACAACGCATGTAGGGTGTCTGGGGTGCGTGTATAGTGTGCTTTTATCATACAACGCATGTAGGGTGTCTGGGGTGCGTGTATAGTGTGCTTTTATCATACAACGCATGTAGGGTGTCTGGGGTGCGTGTATAGTGTGATTTTATCATACAACGCATGTAGGGTGTCTGGGGTGCGTGTATAGTGTGCTTTTATCATACAACGCATGTAGGGTGTCTGGGGTGCGTGTATAGTGTGCTTTTATCATACAACGCATGTAGGGTGTCTGGGGTGCGTGTATAGTGTGCTTTTATCATACAACGCATGTAGGGTGTCTGGGGTGCGTGTATAGTGTGCTTTTATCATACAACGCATGTAGGGTGTCTGGGGTGCGTGTATAGTGTGATTTTATCATACAACGCATGTAGGGTGTCTGGGGTGCGTGTATAGTGTGCTTTTATCATACAACGCATGTAGGGTGTCTGGGGTGCGTGTATAGTGTGCTTTTATCATACAACGCATGTAGGGTGTCTGGGGTGCGTGTATAGTGTGCTTTTATCATACAACGCATGTAGGGTGTCTGGGGTGCGTGTATAGTGTGCTTTTATCATACAACGCATGTAGGGTGTCTGGGGTGCGTGTATAGTGTGCTTTTATCATACAACGCATGTAGGGTGTCTGGGGTGCGTGTATAGTGTGATTTTATCATACAACGCATGTAGGGTGTCTGGGGTGCGTGTATAGTGTGCTTTTATCATACAACGCATGTAGGGTGTCTGGGGTGCGTGTATAGTGTGATTTTATCATACAACGCATGTAGGGTGTCTGGGGTGTGCATTAATGCTAGTGAAATGCACCAAACACACTAATGTTACCGCAACATTGGTTCAGCGTCTGTATTTTTAGCAAGTGTGAAGAAAGTCTACCAGTGAAGGTGGCCATACATGCCGCAATATGTGAGCGATCTAGGTATGGGCGGTCTATGTACGGATGTTCTGGGTACGGGTGATTTGGGTACGGGCGACCTGGGCGATCTATGTACAGGCCATATGGGAAATCTATGTACAGGCAATCTATGTATGGGCGATCTGGGTACGGGCGACCTGGGTGCGGGCGATCTATGTACAGGCCATCTGGGTACAGGTGATATGGGCGATCTGGATATGGGCAATCTATGTACAGGCGACCTGGGTATGGGCGATATAGGCGATCTGGATAATCTATGTTCGGGCAATCTGGGTACGGGAGATCAATGTACGGGCGATATGGCCGAACTGGATACGGGTGATCATGGTACAGGAAATCTGGATATGGGTGATCTATGTATGGGCAATCTATATACCGGCGATCTGGTTACAGGCAATCTATGTAAGGTCCATCAGGGTAAGGCCGATCTGGATACGGGTGATATGGGCGATCAGGGTACGGGCAATCAGGGTAAGGCCGATCTGGATACGGGTGATATGGGCGATCAGGGTACGGGCAATCAGGGTAAGGCCGATCTGGATACGGGTGATATGGGCAATCAGGGTACGGGCAATCAGGGTAAGGCCGATCTGGATACGGGTGATATGGGCGATCAGGGTACGGGCAATCAGGGTAAGGCCGATCTGGATACGGGTGATATGGGCGATCAGGGTACGGGCAATCAGGGTAAGGCCGATCTGGATACGGGTGATATGGGCGATCAGGGTACGGGCAATCAGGGTAAGGCCGATCTGGATACGGGTGATATGGGCGATCAGGGTGAGGGCGATCTATGTACAAGCGATCTGGGTATGGGCAAAATGGGCGATCTATGTTCGGGCAATCTGGGTACGGGCGATCACACACAGGCCATTAAAAATATTGAACAACGCAATGCACAGTGTATTGGTGAACTCTCACGATCGATGAATCTATAATGAAAACAAATGACTGATTAGCCACAATGAAGGATCTGTGAAAGCTGAGCACATAATGACCTGGGTTAGGATTGGTACTCTGAGCGATCAGAAACATCCACAAAATTCCAAATCCATGGCGATCCCTGCAGATGTCTGTGGTTGTATCGGATGAGCGTTGCTGATCGATGATCATATCGGTGTGTGAGTGTCCAGCATTGTTTCTGTGCACAGAGATCGGACGATCCCAGCAATGACAGCTGATCCCTGTGTGTCGGACGATCCTCTCTATACACACAACAGCTTCCTTGTAAAGTTTGGCCGGCTCAGCACATGATCTCCGGTAGGTTCCTCATGATCGGACAATGGGGAAGTGTGTGACAGCTCCGGGCAGCCATGGAGGACACAGCGCCCCCCTCCGGTCCCGATCCCCGATCCCCGGGCTCTGCAGATCCTGTGACACTGCGCTCTAACTTACAGGAGTCACTGATCGGGGAGGAAAGGAAGGAGGCGGAGTCCGCACGATGAGTAGCGGCAGCATGGACCAATCAGCAGAGGGTACCAGGAAGGTATTGACCAATTGCGGGATCCTCCAGGTTGGAAATGACAAGTGGCTTCCTGAGTTGTGCGGAGTCTAGGAGGTGATGGGAGGAGTCAGAGCCTACCTTCTGGGAGAGTCATGTGACGGCCGCCTCACGTGACCTGCCGTTGGCATTGGACACCTGAGGAGCGCAGTGAGCCGGGGCCGTCCTCCTGCTAACCTTTCCTGAGGAGGAGGAGGAGGAGGAGGAGGATGAAGAGGGGAGCAGCTGTTGTAGCGGCCAGGAATAGAGCTGAGCTCACTCTGCATAGCTCTAATATGGAGGCACAGTCCTTATCCGGAGCCCTCTGTGTTCATTACACTGTCACCGAAGACACAACTTTACTAGTTCGTTTTCTATAGAGTGGGGAGGGGATAGAGCATCTCCCCCCAGGGAGATCACCCCCCCCCCATCCCTCATGTTTACTATTATCACTATGAATGAAGGTGAAAGAAAATTTTGTGTTGTCACCAGAACAGGAATAGAGGGGAAATCTTCCAGTGGGGACACTACCGGGATTGCCTCACTTTGGAGGAATCTCCTTTCACTTCCTGCTGTGGCCATGGGATGGATGGCATAATAAACCTGATGGGGGTATAACCCTCCCATACACCATCCATGCAGAGCTGGATCTAGCCTGTCTGATCAGAGAACATAACCACAGCACTGTGTGGGATCACTGACAGCCTGTCACAGATGTAGGGGACCCGGTATTACCTGATAACCTCCAGTCAGGACCCAGAGACAATGTCTGACTGACTGCTAGTGCAGAGCCAATGCTGGCATGAACAGGGAACACTAATCGGTATTGGCCTGTCATTAGATTAGGATGATTTAACAGAACATGAGCCCCCTTATATCAGGTGTCACCTGACATCAACCGTCCCCATCAGAGTGTCCCCTAAACTCAACCATCCCCCTCAGAGCCTCCCGTACATCAACTGTCCCCATCAGAGTGTCCCCTACATCAACCGTCCCCATCAGAGCCTCCCGTACATCAACTGTCCTCATCAGAGTCTCCCCTACATCAACCGTCCCCTTCAGAGTCTCCCCTACATCAACTGTCCTCATCAGAATCTCCCCTACATCAACCGTCCCCATCAGAGCCTCCCCTACATCAACCGTCCCCATCAGAGCCTCCCCTGCATCAACCGTCCCCATCAGAGCCTCCCCTGCATCAACCGTCCCCATCAGAGCCTCCCCTACATCAACCGTCCCCATCAGAGCCTCCCCTACATCAACTGTCCTCATCAGAATCTCCCCTACATCAACCGTCCCCATCAGAGCCTCCCCTACATCAACCGTCCCCATCAGAGCCTCTCCTACATCAACCGTCCCCATCAGAGCCTCCCCTACATCAACCGCCTCCATCAGAGCCTCTCCTACATTAACCGTCCCCATCAGAGCCTCCCCTACATCAACCGTCCCCATCAGAGCCTCCGCTGCATCAACCGTCCCCATCAGAGCCTCCCCTACATCAACCGTCCCCATCAGAGCCTCCCCTACATCAACTGTCCTCATCAGAATCTCCCCTACATCAACTGTCCCCATCAGAGCATCCCCTACATCAACCGTCCCCATCAGAGCCTCCCCTGCATCAACCGTCCCCATCAGAGCCTCCCCTGCATCAACCGTCCCCATCAGAGCCTCCCCTACATCAACCGTCCCCATCAGAGCCTCCCCTACATCAACTGTCCCCATCAGAGCCTCCCCTATATCAACTGTCCGCATCAGAGCCTCCCCTACATCAACTGTCCCCATCAGAGCCTCTTCTACATCAACCGTCCCCATCAGAGCCTCCCCTACATCAACCGTCCCCATCAGAGCCTCCCCTACATCAACTGTCCCCATCAGAGCCTCCCCTACATCAACCGTCCCCATCAGAGCCTCCCCTACATCAACCGTCCCCATCAGAGCCTCTCCTACATCAACCGTCCCCATCAGAGCCTCCCCTACATCAACCGCCTCCATCAGAGCCTCTCCTACATTAACCGTCCCCATCAGAGCCTCCCCTACATCAACCGTCCCCATCAGAGCCTCCCCTACATCAACTGTCCCCATTAGAGCCTTCCCTACATCAACCCTCCCCATCAGAGCCTCCCCTACATCAACTGTCCCCATCAGAGCCTCTTCTACATCAAACGTCCCCATCAGAGCCTCCCCTACATCAACCGTCCCCATCAGAGCCTCCCCTACATCAACCGTCCCCATCAGAGCCTCCCCTATATCAACCGTCCCCATCAGAGCCCCCCTACATCAACCGTCCCCATCAGAGTCTCCCCTTCATCAACTGTCCTCATCAGAATCTCCCCACATCAACTGTCCCCATCAGAGCCTCCCCTACATCAACTGTCCTCATCAGAATCTCCCCACATCAACTGTCCCCATCAGAGCCTCCCCTACATCAACTGTCCTCATCAGAATCTCCCCTACATCAACTGTCCACATCAGAGCCTTCCCTACATCAACCGTCCTCATCAGAGCCTCCCATACATCAACCGTCCCCATCAGAGCCTCCCCTACATCAACCGTCCCCATCAGAGCCTCCCCTTCATCAACTGTCCTCATCAGAATCTCCCCACATCAACTGTCCCCATCAGAGCCTCCCCTACATCAACTGTCCTCATCAGAATCTCCCCTACATCAACTGTCCCCATCAGAGCCTCCCCTACATCAACCGTCCTCATCAGAGCCTCCCATACATCAACCGTCCCCATCAGAGCCTCCCCTACATCAACCGTCCCCATCAGAGTCTCCCCTTCATCAACTGTCCTCATCAGAGCCTCCCCTACATCAACCGTCCTCATCAGAGCCTCCCATACATCAACCGTCCCCATCAGAGCCTCCCCTACATCAACCGTCCCCATCAGAGTCTCCCCTTCATCAACTGTCCTTGGAATCTCCCCACATCAACTGTCCCCATCAGAGCCTCCCCTACATCAACTGTCCTCATCAGAATCTCCCCTACATCAACCGTTCCCATCAGAGCCTCCCCTACATCAACCGCCTCCATCAGAGCCTCCCATACATCAACCGTCCCCATCAGAGCCTCCCCTACATCAACTGTCCCCATCAGAGCGTCCCCTACATCAACTGTCCCCATCAGAGCCTCCCCTACATCAACTGTCCTCATCAGAATCTCCCCTACATCAACTGTCCCCATCAGAGCCTCCCCTACATCAACCGCCTCCATCAGAGCCTCCCATACATCAACCGTCCCCATCAGAGCCTCCCCTACATCAACTGTCCCCATCAGAGTGTCCCCTACATCAACTGTCCCCATCAGAGCCTCCCCTACAACAACTGTCCCCATCAGAGCCTCCCCTACATCAACCGTCCCCATCAGAGCCTCCCCTACATCAACTGTCCCCATCAGAGCCTCCCCTACATCAACTGTCCCCATCAGAGCCTCCCCTACATTAACTGTCCCCATCAGAGTGTCCCCTACATCAACCGTCCCCATCAGAGCCTCCCCTACATCAACCGTCCCCATCAGAGCCTCCCCTACATCAACTGTCCCCATCAGAGTGTCCCCTACATCAACTGTCCCCATCAGAGTGTCCCCTACATCAACTGTCCCCATCAGAGCCTCCCCTACATCAACTGTCCCCATCAGAGTGTCCCCTACATCAACTGTCCCCATCAGAGTGTCCCCTACATCAACTGTCCCCATCAGTGTCCCCTACATCAACTGTCCCCATCAGTTGTCCTCATCAGAACATTCCCTCACATCATTTGCCCCCATCAGACTGGTTCATGGATCAGTGAATGCACCTCAGACCTGGAGAGATGCAGATAAACCCTGGGGGGAGGTTGCTGTGGCACTGTGTGTTTTTGTTTGTGTGTTAGCAGATATGTGGGGGACATTAGAATGAATGGAACTTTCACACACCTGGACTGGACATCTTATCACTGTCCACAGCTTGCTGCCACAACCTCCTCAACATCTCCAAAACCAATCCAATGACACCACAAAGCTCCTAGTGCACTCCCTAGTCATTCGCTCTCACCTCGACTAGTGGAATGCCCTCCTCATTGGCTTACCTTTACATAGGCTATCTCCCCTTCCGTCCATAATGAATGCTGCTGCCAGACTCATTACCCTTACCAACCGTTCTGTGTCTGCTAGCACTCTCTGCCAATCCCTTTATTGGCTGCCACTCACCCAACAAATTAAATTAAAATTACTAACAACAATTTACAAAGCCATTCACAACTCAGCCCTCAGCTACATCACTAGTCTCAAAATACCAACCAAATTGTTCTCTTTGTTTCTCCCAAGACCTCCTGCTCTCTAGCTCTCTTGTCACCTCCTCCCATGCTCGCCTCTAATGCCGCATACACACGATCGGAAATTCCGCCAGCAAAAGTCCGATGTGAACTTTTGGCCGGAATTTCCGCCAGCAAAAGATTGAGAGCAGGTTCTCTATTTTTCAAATCGAAAATTCCGTTCGTCTGTATGCAATTCCGACGTGCAAAATTTCTGACACATGCTCGGAAACAATTCGACGCATGCTCGGAAGCATTGAACTTAATTTTCTCGGCTCGTCGTAGTGTTGTACGTCACTGCGTTCTTGACGGTCGAAAGTTCAGAGAACTTTTGTGTGACCGTGTGTATGCAAGCCAAGCTTGAGCGGAATTCCATCGGAAAAACCATCAAAGGTTTCCGATGGAAAATCCGATCGTGTGTACGCGGCATAAGACTTTTTCTGAGCCTCTCCCATCCTATGGAACTCCCTACCCCAATCTGTCCAACTATCTTCTAGCTGTCCACTTTCAGACGATCCCTGAAAACTCATTTCTTCAGAGAAGCCTATCCGGCCACCACCTAACAACTGTAGATTTATTTTCTCCAACAGCTTATCCACCACAGCACAGGGGCGGATCCAGGGGGGGCAACTGGGGACCCTGATGTAACGAGGAGGACTCTGGGGACCCTGATGTAGGGAGGGGGGCTCTCTGGGGACCCTGATGGAATGAGGCGGGCTCTGGGGACCCTGATGTAAGTGGGGGGCTCTCTGGGGACCCTGGTGTAAGGAGGAAGGGCTCTCTGGGGACCCTGATGGTAATGGGGGTGGCTCATTGGAGCCTAATGTAAGGGGGGGCTCAGGGGACCTTGATGTAAAGGGGGGTGGCTCTGGAGACCAATTGAGTAAGGGGGAGGGTGACTCTGGGGACCCTAATGTAAGGGGGGTGACTCTGGGGATGTAAGGGGGAGGGGTCTTTGACGTAAGGGGGAGGGATGTGGATTTATGATGTAAGGGGGAACTTTGATGTAAACAGGGGGTCTCGTCCTGACTGTGGCACTCTATTTGTTGTTTTGTCTGATAGACTGGCTTCTTATAAACAGTCCTGCAGTATTCAATCAGCACATGCAGCCAGTGACTGCAATGCTGATCAGTGTATTCTGACAGTGGGGAAATTCCACTGTGAGAAAATAAAGACACAGCCGGGAGGATTTCCCCATCCTTGAATGTGTGGATGGGGAAATGTATTCAGTTTATTTTGTTCAGCTGGCTGGCTGAATGAAAAATACTGAACCATGTATAGCCAGCTTTACTCATGGCCCCTGTACTCTATACATTATATTGTACAGTACATTACATAGTCCTGATCAAGGTGTTTATTGTCCCAACAGTTGCAGGTTTTAATGAAGATCTTCTTTAAGGTAGACTCAGTCAGACAAAGTGATCAGTTTCTGTGCGCATACGATTTTGTGCCCTTTCCTGAGTGTGACAATGCTGACCAACCAGATATGACCAAATAATGTGATGGCGCTGACCAATCAGAATCCATCTGGTCCATTCTGGAAACGCTGATGAAGAAGAGGGAGAAAAGGGGGATTTCAAATCCCCAGACTGCTGGAACACCTATAGGGGTGCTGACCGCTCAGGAACACCAAAGGCAAGTACATCAGGGATGTGGGGAGGGGGTCCGGTGTTCACCTTTAAATTTTTTCTGTAAAGAAGAACTAACCCTTTAAAGCTAAATCCCAGGTATATATATTTTTTGTATAGTTACATTAATTCATCCTCAAGCAGATACAGTAAGTACACATATTCCATACCTGTGGGACCTCTGTGAGAGCGGAGACTGATTGTATTAAATGTTGTCACTATTACAGTGATGTTTACTGTCTTCCATGTCCTGCCCCAGGACACAGCTGCCCCACTCTGTAATGACCACAAGGGGCGTCATTCACACAACACCTTGTTTTTTTTCTCAATGAATGCAAAGCATTCTCTAATTGGACAAGGTGGAGTTTGTGATGTCACCTCTCCACCTCATCCAATCGGAAAACACAGGGTACAATCCTGGAGCTGTTTGCACACACTGTATGCATTATTGAAGTTCCTGCACCTGGCATTAATCACAGATTCTTGATGACCCTTGCCCACATGAATAAGCTGCCACTATAATACAAAAATTGAACTCAACACTGCCTTGTAGATGACATACAGTGTATATTCTACTTACCAGTAGCACCTCTGTTGCATCTAGCCTTCACTTTTGTAGAAATAGAGCTGACACTAGATTTTTCAACATGCCATACTTCTTGGTGTGTGAATTCCTGCCTCCCTCTGCTGTGGCTCCACCCAGCCACTATCCCTGGACTGGCAGCGAAATGGCGCAAACAGGTACATGAATTTATCATATGGTGAGAGGTTGCAAGACACTGAGGCTGGAGTGCCCGTACCGCAGATAATCCATCTTCAGTCCATGTTAAGCCCCTGACCCGCACCACCGCCATAGATGTTGGGATGCTCCTAGTCTTTGGTTGCTGAGGGAGGGCTGGGCGCCTACTTTGAGCACTGGCCTGTCTCTTTACAAAAATTTTGAGTTAGTCTTAAAGCAGAACTTTACAACAAGTGTAGTTTACCTCCACGCCACTGGGCTATGCTTCTTGGACCCAGAAGAAGCAATCAGTTAAAGAGGACCAAAAGGGTGGCGTGGGACCCAGGCAAAGACAGCTGAACAGCAGATTGTTACAGGACAACGTTGGATTCACTTTACAGGTGAATGTGTATATTGAATTCAACCCAGCATAAAGATAAGAGGGGATAGGGGGATAAAAAGGTAAGGGGGAGGTGAAGTTTCTCTTTAATTACCTCCAGTTTAATTATAGCATCCAAGTGAAAGATTTAAAACCAACATGTCAGAAAAAAATTCAAATACAGAATCACTGAGTTGGAAAAAGGATCACCCCCTTGTGTCAGTATTTTGTTGAACGACCTTATGCTTTAATTACAGCCGTTAGTCTGTTGGGATATGTCTCTACTAACTTTGCATATCTAGACTTTACAAAATTTGCCCACTCTTCCTTGCAGAACTGCTCAAGTTCAGTTAAATTTGATGGTGACTGTTTGTGGACTGCAGTCTTCAAGTCATTCCACAGATTTTCAATGGGGTTTATGTCTGGGCTCTGACTAAGCTATACAAGGACATCTTTTTTTCTCCTTCAACCACTGTGTGGTCATTTTTGCTGTGTGCTTTGGGTCATTGTCATGTTGGAAGGTAAACCCTCTTCCCATTGACAACTTTCTGGCAGAGGGCAGCAGATTTTCCTCAAGAATTTGATGTTATATTGCCCCATCCATTTTTCTCTCTATCCTGACAAGTGCTCCAGTCCCTGCTGGAGAGAAACATCCCCAGGATATTACCACCTCCACGCTTTACTGTAGGAATGGTGTTATTTGGATGGTGAACTCTATTGGATTTCCACCAAACATAGCGTTTGGTGTTGAGGCCAAATAATTCATTTGTAGTGTCATCTGACCATAACCCCCTTTTCCATGTGGCCTCAGAATCTTCAAGGTGCGTTTTGGCAAAGTTCGCGACTGCATGTGGCCTTTCTTGAGAAGTGTTTTTTTTTCTTGCAACCCTCCCATACAAGCCACATTTGTTGAGAATTTGTGATATTGTTGTCGCATACACACAATGACCACTCTTTCTCATAAGCAACTGCTTCAGAGTTGCTGTAGGCCTCCTTGTGTCCTCTCTGACCAGTTTCCTCCTGGCTCTTTTATCCAGTTTGGAGCGACGTCCTGATCCAGGGAGGGTCTGTGTTGTACCAAATACCTTCCACTTTTTAATAATAGACTTCACTGTGGCTTTTAGGGATTAATAAAGCCTTTGAAATCTTTTCGTATCCATCTCCTGACTTGTGCCTGTCCACAATTTTATTCCAGAGATCTTTTGACAGTGCCTTGCCACCCATAGTTGATTGTTTGCTTCAGTTGCACTATCAGGGACTGAAATGCTCCAGGAAAGCTCTTTTCATGCTAAACTAATCAAAATCACAACAGCTGATAAAAGTGAAAAATCTGATGGCTTTGTGTGCCATTGAGAACGTGATTAGCTACACCAGATTGCATTTACAAGTAATTTTTAGGAGGGTACTTTTTCCAACTCAGTGATTCTGTTTTGGTTTTTTTTCTGACATGTTGGTTGTTATGTCTTTCACTTATAAATTGAGTAAATACAGCTGGATAAAACAAAAATCGTGTCTGTCTTCATTTCAGGCTGCAAAGCAATAAAATAAAGATTATTTTAAAGGGGGGTGGTTCTTTTCTATAACCACTGTATATAGTGCTTTTCCTCCTAGTCTTAAATATGGTATGTTCTTGATAATTTTTATGTATAGTGACCTGGAACTTTCCAGCTCAGACTTCGTATTGGAAGCTGGACTATTCAGCTTATTAGCAGACACATGGATGGGTTTGTTTGAGGTAGATTTTAAAGGTTTTAATGAGTTTGTATGCTATTTGTGTATGTTTTGTGTTTTTTTTAGATACATGTCGTCATTCTAATGAAGTAAATTCAAATCATATTGCTATAGTATTTGGCTTTGTTCTCAGTTTCTTTGGTATAGACATATACATTTGTGGTGTGCTTCTACAGTTTGTTCCTTTTTTTTTTTTTTTTTTACTTCTGCATACATAGTGGTGCATGTTTTCCTATGTTTAGTTCACAGGCTGAGATTATGTAATAGGACTGATGTAGGCAGAAGGAAGCATTTCCTCTGTTTCTACAGTATTTCCCCAGTGATCAGACTGCAACATTGTAACTTTCTATCAGTCTACAGCAGGGGCTGATCTGTGAGAGCCGGTTCACACCAGGGCGGCGCGACGTGGCACGACTTGTGGGGGCGACCTCGGCGGCACGATCTCAAGACGACTTGAGACGACCGCCGAGGCGATTTGCATAAGACTTCTGTATAGAAGTCAATGCAGGTCGCCTTGGGTCGCCCCCAAAAGTAGTACAGGAACCTTTTTCTAAGTCGGAGCGACCTGAGTCTCTCTTACTTAGAACGGTTCCATTGATAAGCGTGGGACGCGACTTGTCAGGCGACTGAGTCGCCTGACGAGTCGCCCTGGTGTGAACCGGCTCTTAGACATTTGTGACATCTCTGTTAGTAACTCAGTCCAAGAAATTATTGTGGAACCTGAATGATATATACCAAGAGAGCAAAGAATGGGAATCCTATCTATTGAATATGTAATTTTCACCGAAACATTGTCGGGGGTGTGGTCAAAAATATACATGTATAAAAAACAAAAACAAAAAAATGGTAGACCTCCACACACCTGAATGAATAAATTACAAATATTTAATAGCCTATCTAAGGCAAATACATGAGTGAAAACACTAATGAACCCTAAATATACAAAATAGCTAAAGACGAACCATATGGGAGGTTATCCAGTCACTGCGGGCCTCTCCATCCGGAGAAGAACCCCCCTGGTGACTAGACAACTGGTGGACCCACTCCCTCCCCTCATGTGAAAAACTGCTGGGGTGAATAACCCCTCCTAATGCCTACCCAAGCAGTCCCCAAACTTCAGTGAGTATTGCCCAATTGCTCCCACGAAGCATCACCTGAACATTTTTATCGTGGATTCAACAAATTCCACAAGGACCGAGACATATAGGATTCGGGAGGAAGGATCATTTCTCATCATTTATATACTACAAACTATTGCAAATAGTGTATGAAAAACTACTGGAGACGTCACACAGACTGACCCCATTGAGAGATCTCGGTGCTACCATCTATGTGACTCATTCAGGTGTGTGGAGGTCTACCATTTTTTTGGAACCTGAATGATGCCTGAACCAAGATGGCCTTGTCCTCCTGGAGAGTAATAAAACTGATGAAGGCATTCTTATCGGGGTGCTGGAATCTCTGGAAGAGGTAATAAATACCTGGAAGTCTTACTAATTACTTATACATGAAATGTATGATTCACTTATTCTAAAGGCTCACGTTTAAAAAAAATAACAAACATGTTATACTTACCTGCTCTGTGTAATGGTTTTGCACAGAGTAGCCCTGATCCTCCTCTCCTCTGGGGCTCCTAGCTGCTTCCCCTGCCACGTGCCGCTTGCTTTGGAGGCACTTTTGTGTGCTCGCTCCTGAGCAGGCTCTGTGTATCCATAAGACCATAGAGCGTGGCTCAGCCCTGCCCCCTCCCTTCTGACTGGCTGTGATTGACAGCAGCAGGAGCCAATGTCTCCCGCTGTTGTATCTGAGCCAATTAGGAGGGAGAGAGCTTCTGCTCTTGTGCACATGGCTGGATTGAGATTGGGCTCAGGTAAGTATTTGGGGGTGGGGGAGCTGATTCAGAAGGTTTCTTACCCTAATGCAGAGAATGCATTAAAGTGTTACTAATCTCACAACAGTAAAATCAGTCTGTATATACAGTAAAGCATGCTTGTTATACTCACTGTGGAACCTAAGGGGTTAATCCTCTGCATTGTGTAAAAAAGGCTGCTTGATCCTGTGTTCTCTGATCCTCCACTGTCCACTGTCCCAAATCCATCTCCTGATAAGACAGAGCCTTTGGAGTCACTCTGCACATGCTCAGTTCGGTGTGCATATTTTTTTATTTTTTTATTGGGAGGTTGCATGTGATCAGCACAGGGCCAATCAGCACTGTCCAGACAGAGGGTCAGGGGTCCTGTAGCCTCATAGCATAGCCAGAGTAGAATGAAAACTCCTCCTACACATTTTAACCAGACACTGATAGAAGTCACAAGACTGCTATATACTGCTGATAAAAAAAGTTTTTAGCAGTTTAAATTTATTAAAATAAATGCATTTTCATGTTCTGTAAACTGTGGGAGACCAGATATAGTGAATGCAGAGTCCTGGGTTTAGTAACACTTTAAAGTCCCACAAATTGAATTTCTGCTTTTCAGAATCCTCCCCTCCTCCAGTGTCACATTTGGCACCTTTCAGGGGGGAGGAGGGAGCAGATACCTGTGTAATCCCACTTCCGGGCATAGGTCACCGCGGCGACCTACGCCATGTCTGGCGTCTCCTCCGTCCCCCCGCTGTCTTCTGGGAGACACACAGGTCCCAGAAGACAGCAAGGACCAGTGGGATCACGCAACGCGACTCGCACATGCATAGTAGGGAAGAAGAAAGTTCCCTATTTACTGATTCCCTTACCGAAGATGGCGGCGCCTCCACCCGAGAGCTGAGGGACAGATCGGCTTTGGGTGCCGACATTGTGGGCCCCCAGGACAGGTAAGTGTCCATATATTAAAAGTCAGCAGCTGCAGTATTTGAAGCTGCTGACTTTTAATATTTTAAAGGTAAAAAAACCTTCTTCCTTTAGAACCACTTTAATGTTGAAAGTGTTTTTGCTATCATCCGAGTGGCTTCCTTATTATTGGCAGGACCATATGCTAGCATTTATAGCCACATGAGTAAGCCATGCACCTTAAAATTCAGTCACTGTTAAAAGCGTCAATACAGATCTTAATTGTCCTAGCACATTTTGAGAGATATAACGTTTTTTGAAACCCTGTTCTCATTATATAATTCAATCACTGTGCTGCTGTGAAGTGAATCTAATGGTGCACTATTCACTTGTATTTATTGCTGTATTTGCTATGCTTAATGGTTTGATAAATACAGTCTGTTCTGCTACATCTGAACTGCTTTTCCACATATAAATCTGTTCAAATGCAAACAGCAAGTCAGAAGCTTTTCAAAAGAATATCAAACTATTTGCATGTGCATATATATTTTCTCTAAAAGTACATGAAAATATGCTGTATATGGTCTATTATTAGGGGTCTATTGCTAGGGGTGAGAACAAATTTTACACTCACTCGATCCTCTGGAAAGCCATGTCCCACTATCCAGTGATGGACTGTTCCTGTCTATGGAGCGTGCTCTGAGCTTGCTGACATCAGGAACAGTCCATTTTCAAGACCGCTGGAGCACAGTGGTGCCAGGACTGGTCTTGTGCGGGGAGGATCGTCGGGTCAGGTAATTATATCTCTGATGTCCTTTCCCCTAGAATAAATCGAGCAGTTAACCAGTGCAGTGTGGACACAGCCCCATGGCACGAGGGAAAGCATTTTTGGTGCGGAGTTCTGCTTTAACCCAACAGTTCCCATAAACGGAATGTTGCTAAAAATCTCGTATTTGTCTAAGGGACCATTAAAAATACGTTTTTCTTTAACCACTTAAGCCCCGGACCATTTTGTTGCTAAAGGACCAGGCCCCTTTTTGTGATTCGGCACTGCGTCGCTTTAACTGACAATTGCGCGGTCGTGCGATGTGGCTCCCAAACAAAATTGACGTACTTTTTGTCCCACGAATAGAGCTTTCTTTTGGTGGTATTTGATCACCTCTGCGGGTTTTTATTTTTGCGCTATAAACAAAAATAGAGCGACAATTTTGAAAAAAATTACATATTTTTTACTTTTTGCTATAATAAATATCCCCCCAAAAATATATAAAAAAACACCATTTTTTTTCCTCAGTTTAGGCCGATACGTATTCTTCTACTTATTTTTGGTAAAAAAAATCGCAATAAGCGTCTATTGATTCGTTTGCGCAAAAGTTATAGCGTCTATAGGGGGTAGTTTTATGGCATTTTTATTAATATTTTTTTTTTACTAGTAATGGCGGCGATCAGCAAATTTTTATTGTGACTGCGACATTATCGCGGACACATCGGACCCTTTTGACACTATTTTGGGACCATTGTCATTTTTACAGCGATCAGTGCTATAAAAATGCACTGATTACTGTGAAAATTACACTGGCAGTTTAGGGGTTAACCTGTTGGGGGCGCTAAAGGGGTTAAGTGTGACCTAATGTGTGATTCTTACTGTAGGGGGCGTGGCTTGGCGTGTGACATCACTGATCGTCGTTCCCTGAGACAGGGAACAGACGATCAGTGACAGGCTCACTAGGAAGCATGGGGAGAGGTTTGCTTTCACTTACCTCTCCCCGTTGTTCAGCTCTGTGACCCGATCGCGGGACACCGGCGGCGATCGGGTCCGTGGGTCGCGCGAGCGCGATCACGGAGTACCCGACCGGGTCGCGAGCGTGTGACCCACGGCTGTGCATATTAAAGGGAACGTACCTGTACGCCAATATGCCCAGCCGTGCCATTCTGCCGCCGTACATCGGCGTGCGGCGGTCGGCAAGCGGTTAACTATGCCTAACCCCCGCAGGCTCTTCTTTTCTGTACGACTGGTCCCCCGAAGCATCTTTTGTTCAGATGTCTTTATAACATTGAAGAGGATAAACAGGTAATTTGTGTACGTGATGAACCATACCCATAGGGAATCCCATTGATTTCAATGGCAATGCAAGTACGATAGGCGGTTTGTGCGCGTTTCGTATAGATGCGTGAAATAGCACGAATTTACACACGTTTATGGAGCGCTAAAGTGTCAATGCAGTCTAATTGAATATATAACAGATCAATCAGCCACAAATAAAGGAAATGTATTATTAGGGCTCACATACACTTTAACACACTGCATGCTGTAATTTAGTCTGAATTACAACAATGCCAATATTCTCTTTGATGACCGTTAACCCAATTTTTAACTCCTTAAACTGATATTTCATGTTTGTTTTTGGCCCTTAAGTGCAAAACTTTATATTTTCATTCAGAGTGAACCTCATTTTCCAAGTAGCTGGAAACATTTTACGGAAACTATATTTCACTGCACAGATAAAGTGGTTTTAAACCTCAGACATGAAATCTGAATAAAGCACATCTTCTATACTGTGTACTTGCCTCTCTCCAAAGCTCTTAAGCCGGCTATACATGGAGCAATCGATCGACTTGTGTACAACCAGACTGTTGAGTTTTTCCAAAGCGATTAGAACTGCTGACTATAACCGGCAACACTAATTATGTTCTGCTGGTAGGGAAGGCTCCCCACTAGCAGAACACAATAGCGCTGCAGGAGGAATTCCACTTCCCCTCTGTACGGGCCTGATTCTTGAGTATCTACCTCACTTTCCTGGTGTACAGCGCCTCTTTCAGAAATATCATGCAGGATTATGTTACTTCCTTGTCCTAATGCCGCGTACACACGAATGGATTTTCCGTCGGAAAAAACTTGGATGGTTTTTCCAACGGAATTCTGCTCAAGCTTGGCTTGCATACACACGGTCACACAAAAGTTCTCTGAACTTTTGACCGTCAAGAATGCGGTGACGTACAACACTACGACGAGCCAAGAAAATTAAGTTCAATGCTTCCGAGCATGCGTTGAATTGTTTCCGAGCATGCGTCGGAATTTTGCACGTCGGAATTGCTACAGACGATCGGAATTTCCGATCTGAATTTTTTCCATCAGAAAAATTGAGAACCTGCTCTCCAACTTTTGCTGGCGGAAATTCCGTCAGCAAAAGTCTAATGGAGCATACACACGGTCGGAATTTCCGATGAAAAGCTCACATCGGACTTTTGCTGTCGGAATTTCCGATCGTGTGTACGCGGCATTAGAGTTGCCAGCATATGTACACAGTCCAAATCCTTTTTTACCCAGTCTTATAGCAATGGCCTGGGGTAAAATAAAATAAAACACCTTTCTCTAGGGCAGGGTCTCCAAACTGCGGCCCGAGGGCCAGATGTGGCCCTTTGCTAGCCTTATGCGGTCCTTGGGGCACTATTCCTCCAAATGATATGAGGCACTATTCCTTCCACTGACACCAACAAGGGGGCACTATTTCTTCTACTAATATCAATGATGGGATACTAATCCTCCTACTGATAGGCGCCCTACACCTCCTTCTGACCACCAACCCTGAGGCCACATTTTCTGCCACCCCTGGCCACAATCCGGCCCTCCTAAAGTCTGAAGGACAATAAAGTGGCCCTTTGTTTGAAAAGTTTGGAGACCCCTGCTCTAGGGTAACAAAAAAATAACATAAGTATGTACAGTACGTATAGCCCCCAAACACACCCAGAATAAAAGTATTTTTTTTAAATGAACTGGTATACATTTTTGATCAAAGACCTGATCCCCCCATTGCCCACTCTCCAGTGGAATACAAAAATATTGAGAGGGCTCTCCCCAGTCATCACCATTAAATTGCATAGCTTCCATCATGCCAGTGATACTCCTCTTATAAATTTCTCCTCTTATACAGTATCTCACAAAAGTGAGTACACCCCTCACATTTTTGTAAATATTTTATTATATCTTTTCATGTGACAACACTGAAGAAATTTCACTTTGCTACAATGTAAAGTAATGAGTGTACAGCTTGTATAACACTGTAAATTTGCTGTCCCCTCAAAATAGCTCAACACACAGCCATTAATGTCTAAACCTCTGGCAACAAAAGTGAGTACACCCCTAAGTGAAAATGTCCAAATTGGGCCCAATTAGCCATTTTCCCTCCCCGGTGTCATGTGACATGTTAGTGTTACAAGGTCTCAGGTGTGAATGGGGAGCAGGTGTGTTAAATTTAGTGTTACCGCTCTCACTCTCTCATACTGGTCACTGGAAGTTCAACATGGCACTTAAAGAGGAGGTCCACACAAAAATGGAACCTCTTCTTTTCGGGGAACCCTCCCCCCCCTTTCGGTGTCACATTTGGCACCTTTCAGGGGGAGGGGGGTGCAGATACCTGTATAATACAGGTATTTGCACCCACTTCTGGGCATAGACCCCCGCGGGGGTTATGCCACTTCCTCCCCCCGCTGTCTTCTGGGTGACACACGGGTCCCAGAAGACAGCAGGGACCATTTTGATTGCGCAGCGCGACTCGCGCATGCGCAGTAGGGAACCAAGAAGTGAAGCCGCAACGCTTCAGTTCCTGATTCCCTTACCGAAGATGGCGGCGGCAGCATCCAAGGCCCGAGGGATGGGTTGGCCTCGGGTGCCGACATCGCGGGCGCCCTGGATAGGTAAGTGTCCTAGACCTAAAAAGTGTCCTAAAAAAGATGGTCATCAAATGAAAAAATGAATAAGCGTAGCAACAAAGGTAAAATCAAGCTAAAAACCCGACATGTTTCGAGCGAGAGCTCTTCAACTGGGGTATACCAAGTTGCCTGTAATGATTTTATGCCAATAAAGGCTCTGTTTTTTATACAGTCAGGTCCATAAATATTGGGACATCGACACAATTCTAATCTTTTTGGCACATATACAAACTGTTGTAATTCCTACACCGTTTACCTGATTTGGATGTAAATACCCTCAAATGAAAGCTGAAAGTCTGCAGTTAAATCACATCTTGTTCGTTTCATTTCAAATCCATTGTGGTGGTGTATACAGCAAAAAAGATTAGAATTGTGTTGATGTCCCAATATTTATGGACCTGACTGTACTTCACTCTGGAGTTATTTACACTATGTGGAGCCATCTCTGCTTTTTTTCATGACACTTTTTCTAAGAGGATATCCTATGTTCCGGTCTGCTTAGGATTGGGTTCATCCCGTTTTATATCTCTTATTTGGGATCGTCAACATTGGTTCGTGACTACGTCCCTTGTGATACCCGGAAGTCGTGTCAGGAGTGTCTTCACCGGAGGTCCTGCCTAGGAGTTCCCGTCCAAGCCCATTTTTCCCTGGTTTATGGTAAGAGTATCCATTCCCTACCTTTATGTCTCGGATGTTGGAGTATACATCAAGTGTGATCCTTGTGTTTTAATACAGCTCATCCAGCACGTTTATTGCAACTGCACAATAGAGACGTTTTCTTCACCTCACTACAGTTTTTTTGGACACTTTAATGGTTGTTACACAAGACGGTTCCTCATGACACAGGTTCTGTCACTGTAATATATGTTTTGATCTTATTGGTAGATATTATGTATGCTCACCCAGCACTATTTACCGTATATGATGTTTTTCCAGTGTAGCTACGTCTGAGTGGAAGTTTTCTATTCTCTATAGAACTACACTTAGTAACTTCTCTGTTTTCAGCGCCGCATTTTTTACTTTTCATTCATTTGAATGTGCTGAAATCGCACTGGATCACACAAAAGCTAGTGTATGCAGTGCATTTGTGACCTGCGTTTGGGGTGTCATTAAGTTATCATTGGCACCTGCTGCAGATTACAACTGTAGTGCGTTTTGAATGCAGTACAGGAAATGCACACAGAACTTGTGATTCCCGCACTGCATTCTGGTGTGAGCTGGCCCACAGACAGCAAGATAAGCCTGCTTTAAATCCCATCCTCCCGCTCTTGCTAACTTTTTTCCACATTTTGGATACACATTATACTAATATTATTAGATTGTAGAGCAGGGCCCTCCTAACCAACTTGTATTGAATTGTATTGTTACTTTAATGTCTCCCTTTATATTGTATAGTGCTGAGCAAACTGTTGGCACTATATACAGTAAATCCTGTATATTAATAATTATACGGTTTCCATTCAACGTTTCCTTTTTTAATCACATGAGGGCGCCAGAGACTGTTCTGAATTAAGCTCTCGATTTTATAGAGCTTAATTTATCTGAACTGAAACTGACATATTCAGGTATTTGGTCAACTTTTTGGCAAACAAGGAATATAATAATTAGAAAATAATGACATTACTGAATTTAACCACTTGACCACTGGGCACTTAAACCCCCTTAATAACCAGACCAATTTTCAGCTTTCGGTGCTCTCACATTTTGAATGACAATTACTCAGTCACATACCTCCCAACTTTCACATTGTCCACTGCGGGACTTTAATTTTTTTCCCCCTCTCATCGAAGTTGTTGAGCGGGGAGGGGGGGTTTCGCGAAGTTGTTGAGCGGGGGGGGGGGGGGGTATCGCGAATACAACACACAAGCCCGCCCGCCCAACTCACCTGCTTTTCAGCGGGGGGGGGGGCTCGGAAGGACTGTGCGGGAAAACAGTGTCCCGCACGGGTACGCGGGAAGATGATGTCCCTGCGGGAGAAAGCCGCAGAATCCGGGCGGGTTGGGAGGTATGCAGTCATACAACACTGTACCCATGTGAATTTTTTGTCCTTTTTTTCACACAAATAGAGCTTTCTTTTGGTGGTATTTAATCACTGTTGGGTTTTTTATTTTTTGCGCTATAAGAGAAAAAAGACTGAAAATTCTGTAAAAAAATTGGGTTTTTTTTCGTTTCCGTTATAAAATTTTGCAAATTACTATTTTTTCTTCATAAATTTTGGCCAAAATTTATACTGCTACATATCTTTGGTAAAAATAAATACAAATTGGTGCATATTATTTGGTCTTTGTGAAAGTTATAGAGTCCACAAGCTATGGTGCCAATATCTGAAAATTGATCACACCTGAAGTACTGACGGCCTATCTCATTTCTTGAGACCCCAACATGCCAGAAAAGTACAAATACCTCCCAAATGACCCCTTTTTGGAAAGAAGACATTCCAAGGTATTCAGAAAGAGGCATTGTAAGTTTTTTGAAGTTGTCATTTTTTCCCACAATTCTTTGCAGTATCAAGATTTTTTTTTTCTCTTTTTTTTTTTCACAAAATTGTCATATTAGCAGGTTATTTCTCACACACAGCATATGCATACCACAAATTACACCCCAAAACACATTCTGCTATTCCTCCCGAGTATGGCGATACCACATGTGTGAGACTTTTACACAGCGTGGCCACATACAGAGGCCCGACATGCAGGGAGCACCTTCAGGCGTTCTGGAGCACCCAGGCCAATTCTGACATTTCTCTCCTACATGTAAAAATCATCATTTATTTGCTATAAAATTACATAGAACCCCAAAACATTATATATGTTTTTTTAGCAAAGACCTTAGAGAATATAATGGTGGTTGTTGCAACTTTTTATCTCGCACGATATTTGCGCAGCAATTTTTTTAACGCGTTTTTTACGGAAAAAAAAAGTTTTGTGCTTAAAAAAAAAAAAAACAGTAAAGTTAGCCCAATGTTTTTGCATAATGTGAAAGATGAAGTTACGCCGAGTAAATAGAAACCTAACATGTCACCCTTAAAAATTGCACACGCTTGTGGAATGGCGCCAAACTTCGCTACTTAAAAATCCCCATAGGCGACACTTTAAATATTTTTACTGGTTACATGTTTTGAGTTACAGAGGAGTTCTAGGGCCAAAATGATTGCTCTCGCTCTAACGTTCACAGAGATACCTCACATATGTGGTTTGAAAACCGTTTTCATATGTGGGCGGGACTTACGTATGCGTTCACTTCTGTATGCGAGCTCACGGGGACAGGGGCGCTTTAAAAAAATATATTTTTTTTATTGTTCATTTTACTTTATTTATTTTAGTTTGACATGTTTTTCCGCCCCAAAATTTTTTTGGATCGCTTTTATACCTATTACAAGGAACGTAAACATCCCTTGTAATAGGAATATGGCATGACAGGTCCTCTTTACAGTGAGATATGGGGTCAATAAGACCCCACATCTCACCTCTAGGCTGGGAAGCCTGAAAAAAAACAAAAAAAAAACAACAATCCTGACTTTGATCGTAGCGGTGAGTCGGTAGAAGCACCGGAGGGCGGCGGGGGGGGGGGGACATCCCCTCTCGCCTCCCGTAAGAATGATCAAGCGGTGGAACAGCCACTATGATTGTTGTTATGGTGTACGGAATCGCCGGCTGAAAAAGCTAATATCTGAATGATGCCTGTAGCTGCAAGCATCATTCAGATATCCCCGCACAAATTCAAGGACGTCATATGACGGCCGGCGGGCGGGAAGTAGTTATTGCGGAGTATGGCAGGGCATTGCGGAGTATGGCAGGGCATTGCGGAGTATGGCAGGGCATTGCGGAGTATGGCAGGGTATTGCATGGGGTATTGCACAGGGTATTGCAGAGTATTGCGCAGGATATTGCAGAGTATTGCACAGGGTGTATTGTGCAGGGTATTGCAGAGTATTGTGCAGGGTATTGCAGAGTATTGCGCAGGGTATTGCAGAGTATTGCGCAGGGTATTGCAGAGTATTTTGCAGAGTATTTTGCAGAGTATTGCGCAGGGTGATGCAGAGTATTGTGCAGGGTATTGCAGAGTATTGCAGAGTATTGTGCAGGGTATTGCGCAGGGTATTGCAGAGTATTGTGCAGGGTATTGCAGAGTATTGCGCAGGGTATTGCAGAGTATTTTGCAGAGTATTGCGCAGGGTATTGCAGGGTATTGCAGAGTATTGCGCAGGGTATTGCAGAGTATTTTGCAGGGTATTGCGCAGGGTATTGCAGAGTATTGCGCAGGGTATTGCAGAGTATTGCGCAGGGTATTGCAGAGTATTGCACCAGGGTATTGCAGAGTATTGCGCAGGGTATTGCAGAGTATTGCAGAGTATTGCACCAGGGTATTGCAGAGTATTGCACCAGGGTATTGCAGAGTATTGCACCAGGGTATTGCAGAGTATTGCGCAGGGTATTGCAGAGTATTGCAGAGTATTTCACCAGGGTATTGCAGAGTATTGCACCAGGGTATTGCAGAGTATTGCACCAGGGTATTGCAGAGTATTGCACCAGGGTATTGCAGGGTATTTTGCAGAGTATTGGCAGGGTATTTTGCAGAGTATTGGCAGGGTGTATTGCAGAGTATTGGCAGGGTATTGCACAGGGATGGCTGAGCAGGGATGTATGGATGGCTGGATCTGTGACTGCAATTGTCACAGATCCAGCCCACAGTGCTGCTGCTGTCATCCGCTCCCTCCCCCTCCCCTCTCACACTGTACCGATCGGTACAGAGAGGGGAGAGAGGAACCGGCGTCATCACATGACGCCGGTCTGTTTACAAGTGATTGCTCCGTCATTTGACGGAGCGATCACGTGGTAAACAGCCGCTATCAGCGGCGATTTACCGCGATTCGTGATCCGCCGGGAGCGCGATTCTGGGAGGACGTTATATAACGTCCTCCCAGAGTTAAAGTGGAAGTAAACCCTCCTATCATTTTCAGGCAAGGAAGCTGCTATCTTGGCCTCTGTTTAATCTTCAACTGCCATGATGCTGCACATGTGATCAGTTATGACACTAGCCATTGGATGGTTTGACAGTTTGGTTGAGAGCACAACCAATGTAGCAGTTAGCATTTCCGGCATGCCGGGAATTTAACTGTTTTTTTAAACTGTTAAATCAATGGGTTTACTTCCACTTTAAGCAACCACCTTCTCGACGTTATTTGTCGGCAGGTGGTTGCTAAGTGGTTAAAGTATAACTAAGTGCAGATGGATTAGAATGCTTGTCAGTTTTTTTTTGTTGCTATCTGTGACCCATTAAGGAGATTCATTCTCTCTATTTGTCGTGTTTACCATAATCATTAAAAGTGAAAGTAAAAGAAAATCTTAAATTTTGGGTTGTCCCCAGAAAATTAATATTGGAGACATCTTCTATTGGGGACACTATTTCTGGTAACCTGGGGGTCCCCAAATAATTCCCTTAATTTGCAGGGATTTTCTCTGACTTCCTGTTTGGCAATGGGACAGGAAGTCAAAGGAAATCTCTGCAATGGGACACTAGTGGCAAAAAAAATCTGACGGCCTGCTAGCAGCATGTTTAAATTGACAATCAGCACAGATCCCATTAGGATCTGTGTACTGTATAACATTTTCAAACAGGAGCTGACAGGCGCTTTAAAGTGGTTGTAAACCCTTACAAACCACATTTTGCTACAGGTAAGCCTATAATAAGGCTTACCTGTAGCTAGCCTGGATATCTCCTAAACCTCCACAGTTTAGGAGCTATCCCCCCGTATCTGCATGTGCCAAAGTCATCGGGACATGCGCACTGAAGCAATGGCACGTCGTGCCATTACCGGCGGTGTCAGTTCACCTGAGGCCAGGTGACAGATGCACACTGTTGGGGTCAGGAGTGCACCGCTAAGGTAGTGGACCCTACGGCTGACTGCTGCGTATGGAACCCTGGGTGGTACAGGAAGGCTGGTCCACTGGGGCACCAACACGGATCCCACAGGGAACTAGAACATAAGATTCACCAGGGCACAGAGTCTAAGAGCCAGCAGGTGTTCACCAGAGCCTCTAGTGGTGAGGATGGACTACGCTGCAGCTGACTCCAAGTCGCGGCCCCCAGGGTCTCCCAGCTCACGCTCACGGTAGGCTATAGGAGAAAGCTACAGGTCGGGGCGACTAGCAGACAAGGATAAACGGAGAACAAGCCAAAGGTCAAGGGTCACAAGCAGGCAG
Organism: Rana muscosa; assembly: GCA_029206835.1. Lineage (NCBI taxonomy): Eukaryota > Metazoa > Chordata > Amphibia > Anura > Ranidae > Rana > Rana muscosa. The sequence goes on along the minus strand of CM055124.1, from coordinate 164,502,776 downwards.
GGATGGTCGAGAAACTCGCCAAAGGTCAGGGTCACAAGCAGGCAGGGATGGTCAGGAACACGCCAAGATCGGTAACAGAGACAGTAGAGCACACAGAAAACAGGAAACCAAACACACAATATTGCACGGCAAGGCAGGCTTGGAGAACACAGTGTTAAATAGTTGAGGCTAGGGTGGAGCCACACTGAGGGAAGATTACTTAACAATGCAGGTGTGAGAGAGCAAGCCCTAAGGCTGATACACAGACCAGGTAAGAGACAGACAGTTCATGAAAGTATTACTGCAAGGTCATGACAGTACCCCTCCTCTTACGAGGCCTCCCCCTCCCCCGCTTGGGACCAGGCTTGGAGGGGAACTTCAAATGGAACTTCCTCAGAAGACGAGGTGCGAAGACTTCAGATGCAGAAATCCAAGATCTCTCCTCAGGACCGAAACTCTTCCAATCCACGAGATATTGAAGAACGCCTTTACAGAAGCGAGAATCCAAAATTTGACTAACCATCTTCAGAGACGAGCCAAGTTAGGGAGAGGACGGGAGAACTTATTCAAAACTAAAGGTTTCAGAAGGGATACATGAAAGGAGTTTGAGATCCTGAGGCTTTTAGGGATCTGGAGTTTAAAACAAACAGGATTCAGCTTTGAAATTATATTGTGAAAACCAATGAATCTCGGGCCAAATTTGAGAGAAGGAACCCGGAGTCTGATGTTCCTGGTGGAAAGCCAGACTTTGTCTCCTTGCTGTAGAGGAGGCGGCTTACGCCTGTGGCGGTCAGCAAAACCCTTGAATTTTTTTGCAGCCGTCTGGAAGGAATTGTGAACGTCAACCCACATGGAATTGAATGGTAGCAAAGGCTGGGATGTCAGAAGAACAGGTCATAGGAAGAGGGAGCTGAGGATGTCTTCCATAAACAGTGACAAAGGGTGTCTTCTGAGAACTGATGTTGATATGATTATTGTGGGAGAACTCTGCCCATGGGAGTAGCGATGCCCAATTATCATGATGAGCTAAGACCAAAGTACGGAGAAAGACTTCTAACTCCTGATTAACCCTCTCAGTCTGACCATTGGATTGAGGATGGTAAGAAGAGGTAAAATCCAAGGTAATGTTGAGGGACTTGCAAAAGGCTCTCCAAAAGCGAGAAGTAAACTGAACACTCCTGTCCGAAACAACATGGGAAGGGACTCCATGCAGGCAGAAAATCTCTCATACAAAAATGGGAACCAAGGCAGGAGCAGAAGGGAGACCAGGAAGAGGAACAAAATGGGCCATCTTGGAGAATCGATCATTTACCACCCAAATGACCATATTCTTCTCAGAAAGTGGAAGATCGGTGATGAAGTCCATGGCTATGTGAGACCAGGGCTCCTTGGGAATGGGCAAGGGCATGAGAAGACCAGCAGGAGCCTGCGTGGAGGATTTAGACTGCGCACAGACATGACAAGCCTTAACATAATCTTTGACATCAGAACGGAGAGTAGGCTACCAGTAGTAGCGACTGATGAGGAGGAAGGATCGAAGGAACCCAGCATGACCTGCCACCTTGGAGTCATGTCCCCAACGGAGGATCTTAGTTCTTAGCTCAGTGGGGACGAAGGTCTTACCAGGAGGAATCTTTGACTCCAGGGTGGTAGAATGGGCAAGGATGCATGAGGTAGGGATGATCGGCTCTGGCTCGATGGTAGGCTCCTCATCCTGAATGTCAAAAGACCTAGAGAGGGTATCAGCCCGACTGTTGCAGGAACCAGGTTTGAACGTAATGGTGAAGTTAAAACGGGAAAAGAAGAGACTCCACCTGGCTTGTCTGGGATTCAATCGTTTGGCATTCTGTGAGTACTGCAGATTTTTATGGTCTGTGAAAATTCTTATGGAATGTGGGGAACCCTCCAAGAGATGACACCACTCCTCCAATGCCAATTTAATCGCAAGAAGTTCCCGATCACCAATGGTGTAATTCTTCTCCGCCTGAGAAAATTTTCTGGAGAAAAACGCACATGGTTGACGTTTCTTTCCAAAGGATTGAAGAAGCACAGCTCCCACCCCAGTTGAGGAAGCATCCACTTCAATAAAAAATGGATCCCCAGGGTCAGGTCGCCTCAACAAAGGTCCAGACACGAAGGCCTGTTTCAAATCATGAAAGGCAGAGACAGCTTCAGGGGGCCACTCCTTGGCATTAGCACCCTTCTTGGTCAAGGCGATAATAGGCGCAGCAATAGAGGAGTAATTCCTAATGAACTGCCTGTAATAATTAGTGAACCCAAGAAAGCACTGTGTGGCCTTGAGGCCGGCAGGAAGAGGCCAGTTGGTAATGGCCGAGACCTTTCCAGGATCCATACGAAGACCGAAGTTAAAGACGAAGCATCCCAGAAACAGGACTTCAGAACACTCAAAAGAACATTTCTCCAGCTTGGTGTACAGATTATTTTCTCGAAGGAGCTGAAGTACCATCCGGACATGGTCTCTGTGAACAGACAGATTATCCGAAAAGATGAGAATGTCATCCAGGTAGTTGACAACAAATTGGTAAAGCATATCCCTGAAGATTTTGTTAACAAAGTTTTGGAACACCGCTGGGGCATTACCTAAACCAAAGGGCATGACCAAATATTCGTAATGCCCATTTCTAGTGTTAAACGCAGTTTTTCATTCATCCCCCTCCCGTATTCGGATCAAATGGTATGCACCCCTGAGATCCAACTTGGTAAAAATGGAGGCACCTTTTAACCTGTCGAATAGTTCCGATATTAAAGGTAGGGGGTAACGATTTTTGATCGTTACTGCATTTAAGCCTCGATAGTCAATGCAGGGACTTAGGGTACCATCCTTTCTGGCAACAAAAAAGAACCCTGCTCCCGCAGGCGATGAGGATTTCTGGATGAATCCTTTCTCTAGATTTTCTGCAACGTACTCAGACATGGCCTGGATCACTGGGATGGACAAGGGGTAGGTACGACCCCTGGACAGAGCTGCTCCGGGTACAAGGTCAATGGCACAGTCAATGGACCTGTGAGGAGGAAGCACCTCATCTGACTTTTTACAGAACACATCCTGGAAATCACTATATGCAGCGGGAAGGGCAGAGGATACTGATGTGGTGGCCACGGGAAGTCTCTCCTTAGGGGCAACCTTGAGTAGGCAGGATGAGAAACAGGAGGGACCCCAAGCCAGGATCTGCCCAGAAGTCCAGTCAACGTGTGGAGAGTGGAGCTGCAACCAAGGAAGCCCTAATACGATAGGGGTTGAGACCTTAGGAAGGATAAGGTATGATATCCACTCCTGGTGGAGTATCCCTACCGACATCTTAACAGGAAGGGTCTGGAAGCGAATAGGGCCCCCTGGAAGAACAGTGCCATCAATCGCCGAGACCACCAATTGAGTGGTGAGGGGTGAAAGGGTAAGGTTCATGGAAGATGCAGTTCTCCAGTCCATAAAGTTGCCAGCAGCTCCGGAATCCAGATAAGCCAAGGCTGAGTGGGAGGAAGCGCCAACATGAAAAAACACAGAAAGAAGGAGACGAGAAGGTGACTTTTCTGGGTCCAATACTCCACCTTCCAGATGTATTAGACCCGAGCGTTTCCCGGACTAAATGAGCATGTGTCACGAAAATGACCTTTGCCCCCACAGTAGTGACACAGGCCCAGGGTTCTGCGCCTAGCACGTTCCTCGGGGGATAGCCTGGTCCGACCCAGCTGCATGGGTTCCTCAGCTGGCAAGAGATGCTTCACTGGTTAAAGAGAGGGGAGCTCAGGCTGACCAAGGACCAAGGAGTGCTGGCGTCGCTCTTCTAGGATCCTTTCCTGAAAACGAATATCTATCTGTTTACACAAGCTGATAACTTCGTCCAGATCAGTGGGGATGGTTCTTCCCGCTAATTCATCCTTCACACTATCAGAAAGACCATGCAGAAAGGTTGCGACTAAGGCCTCATTGTTCCAGCTCAGCTCAGCCGTCATTATGCGGAAATGAAGAGCATACTGTCCCACAGAAGCAGACTCTTGGTGGAGACGTAAAAGGGCGCTGGCCGCTGAAGAGACAAGACCTGGTTCCTCGAAGATACTCTGAAGGAGTTTCAAGAAATTAGACAGGCTGGACACCACTGGGTCGTTCCTCTTCCACAGAGGGGCAGCCCAAGCTAAAGCCTCGCCGGACAGGAGAGAAATAATATAGGCCACCTTTGCCCGATCAGACTGGAAGTTTTGAGGCTGGAGTTTGAAGTGAATGGTACACTGGCTAAGGAACCCTCTGCAGGCCTTGGATCCCCAGAGTAACGGGACGGAGCTGGTAAGTGCAACGGGTTAGCGGCTGCGACTGTAGGTGGAGCTGATACGGCAGCAGGTTGCGGTTGAGGTTGTCGAACCGGGGATTCTAAGGAGGCTTGAAGTTGTTCAAAGCTGGAAGCCAAATCCTGAAGGAATCGCATCACCTGGGTCTGATTAGATTCCTGGGTCTCGAGCAAACTGTCAGGTCACCTGAGGCCAGGTGACAGATGCACACCGTTGGGGTCAGGAGTGCACCGCTAAGGTAGTGGACCCTACGGCTGACTGCTCCGTATGGAAACCTGGGTGGTACAGGAAGGCAGGTCCACTGGGGCACCAACACGGATCCCACAGGGAACTAGAACATAAGATTCACCACTCACCAGGGCGCAGAGTCTAAGAACCAGCAGGTGTTCACCATAGCCTCTAGTGGTGAGGATGGACTACGCTGCAACTGACTCCAGGACGCGGCCCCCAGGGTCTCCCAGCTCACGCTCATGGTAGGCTATAGGAGGAAGCTACAGGTCGGGGCGACTAGCAGACAAGGATAAACGGAGAACAAGCCAAAGGTCAGGGGTCACAAGCAGGCAGGGATGGTCGGGAACATGCCAAGATCGGTAACAGAGACAAACGTAGAGCAAACAAGAAACCAAACACACAATATTGCACGGCAAGGCAGGCTTGGACAACACAGTGTTAAATAGTGGTTCCTGTTGAGGCTAGGGTGGAGTCACACTGATGGGTTTTACTTCCTCTTTTGCTCACTGAAAACCCTGCAAATTAAAAGCATAATGGGCTAGTATGCATCGCATACTAGCCCATTATGTGACACTTACTTGCAAACGAATCCAGCGTTGTCCCCTGTCCCCTCTTCCTTCCGGGGCCTGCGGACTCCGGCTCTGTCATTGGCTGGAGCTGCGTGATGTCACTCCCATGCATGTGCGTGGGAGCCGCCTGTCATGACCTTGCAGTAATACTTTCATGACCTGTCTGTCTCTTACCTGGTCTGTGTATCAGCCTTAGGGCTTGCTCTCTCACACCTGCATGGTTAAGTAATCTTCCCTCAGGGTTTACTTCCTCTTTAAAGGCTTAGAGAAAGCTACTTGAAGCTTGCTGAAAACTTTGTAAAAACTTTCTGTTCACACTGCTCTAAGCTGAAGCCTATTTAGTGCTACCCTCTTAGAAAACGCATGGTATTTTGGGTTCCCGGTCTGTTCGGATCCTGATCTGGGAGCGCAGCCACTGCTGGCACCACCGTAAAACCTTGACCAGGAAAACCCCCTGGCTTTGAAACACAAAATAATCACACAGTTTAAGGTGAACAAAATACTCTGATTGTATTGAGGTCAGGGTATAAGTAGTGCAAGCACAAAAGCAATAACACTAGGCATTCTCAAAAGGCTTAGCCAAATGATCATGGACAGTACTACTTTAAACAAACCCAAATATCCTGCAAGATCAGAGTTTAAACGTTATTTCCAGCACTGAGATATTTTTTCCCAAAGTGAACTGAAATAGGCTATCAAGAGATTGGACAAACTTACTTCTGGATTCTCAATGGCTGGAAAGGTTTAACTCTACAGATGGATTTGCAAATAACAATGTCTCCTTTGATATCACTTTAAAATGTAGGAAAAAGCTCTTCTGCACGCTTGTTTAGGGTTGAGATTCTTTTATGTAGGAGCAACATTTCCCGAGGATGGTATAGCAACAGAAAAAGTTCTTATATGTGAAAGGGGGCGCTATTCACACAAATTTAATAAATTGATACGTGATAACATATGTCTTTAAATTAATATAGTGTGAACAGTGATCAATACAAAATAGAAATAAAACACAATCATGTGATATTTCATAAAAAACAGGATTTTGACATCCAAAAATAATGCCAAAGAAGTAGGCAATATTTATATATAGTCCCAATTGTGATAAATATCGTGTTTTTCCACGAAAAGTAAAAAAATCTATCAAAAAATTTATAAAGAAAGTCCCAATTAGGTGTTGATAATAAATCAAACTAGCTTCAAATCCAACATGTGAAACACCTTCAACATATAAAGTTAATGCTGTGCTATAATCTTTCCTTTACAACAGTGCAGTATTAACCACTTAACGACCGCCCACTGTAAATATACGTTGGCAGAATGGCACGGACAGGCACAATCACGTACCTGTACGTGCCTGCCTTTGTATGGGTGGGGGGTCCAATCGGACCCCCCTCCGGTACAGTGAGCGGCCGGGATCGCTTCGGGAGCGATCCGTGATGAGGGGGCCGCCATTCGATTCTGGCCACCCCCTCGCGATCGCTCCCGGCGAATCAAATGCTTCCTCTGCCTGTGTAATGTTTACACAGGCAGGAGGAAGTGATGTCATCCCTCATGCGGCGCTCACATATACCGAGCGCCGTATGAGAGAAGACACAGAGGTTAGTGCACAAACACTACACTAACACCAGCACACATAGGCATATGATCGCCCCCCCAGGCCCCCCCCAGACACCCCCAGATCACCCCCCAGTCACAGTGTCACTGATTGCAGTGACCATTTATTTACTGATCACTGCAATCTGTGACATTTGTGACTGTAAAAGTGTCAGGGCAGTTAGTTTTAGGTCCAGTGTAGCCCCCTAACCCCCCTAATAAAGGTTTAACCCCTTGATCGCCCCCCAGGTAACCCTTTCACCCCCTAGCACCGCCGTCACTAAGCGATCGTTTTTCTGATCGCTGTTTTAGTGTCGGTGATGCCAATAGGTAGCCAGTTATTTTTTTGTTAGGTTCACCGCAGGTTTTATAGCATTGGGTACCCCCATATATTACCTAATAAAGGTTTAACCCCTTGATCGCCCCCCCAGGTAACCCTTTCACCCATGTCACTAAGCAATCGTTTTTCTGATCGCTGTCTTAGTGTCGGTGATGCCGATAGGTAGCCAGTTATTTTTTTTAGGTTCGCCGCAGGTTTTTATAGCGTCGGGTACCCCCATATATTACCTAATAAAGATTTAACCCCTTGATCGCCCCCCAGATAACCCTTTCACCCCATTTTGCCAGTGTCACTAAGCGATCGTTTTTCTGATCGCTGTCTTAGTGTCGGTGATGCCGATAGGTAGCCAGTTATTTTTTTTAGGTTCGCCGCAGGTTTTTATAGCGTCGGATACCCCCATATATTACCCAATAAAGGTTTAACCCCTTGATTGCCCCCCCAGGTAACCCTTTCACCCCCTAGCACCGCTGTCACTAAGCGATCGTTTTTCTGATCGCTGTCTTAGTGTCGGTGATGCCGATAGGTAGCCAGTTATTTTTTTTAGGTTCGCCGCAGGTTTTTATAGCGTCGGGTACCCCCATATATTACCTAATAAAGGTTTAACCCCCTGATTGCCCCTAGTTAACCCTTTCACCAGTGATCACCATATAAGCGTTACGGGTGACGCTGGTTAGTTAGTTTGCTTTTTATAGTGTCAGGGCACCCGCCGTATATAACCCAATAAAGGTTTAACCCCCTGGTCGCCCGGCGGGTGATATCAATTAGGTTTTAGCGTCAGAGAGGGTCTGCGTCGCCCCAGGCAGCGTCAGGTTAGTGCCAGTAACGCTAACACCCACGTGTGAAGCATTCACCTCCCTTAGTGGTATAGTATCTGAACAGATCAATATCTGATCAGATCTATACTAGCGTCCCCAGCAGTTTAGGGTTCCCAAAAACGCAGTGTTAGCGGGATCAGCCCAGATACCTGCTAGCACCTGCGTTTTGCCCCTCCGTCCAGCCCAGGCCACCCAAGTGCAGTATCGATCGATCACTGTCACTTACAAAACACAACACACATAACTGCAGCGTTCGCAGAGACAGGCCTGATCCCTGTGACTCCAGTGCTGTAGGAGGTGATTTCACCACCACAGTTAAAAAAAAAAGCATATATGCCGAAGCATTGGGGCAGCAGGAGCGGAGGAGCGATAATGCTCCTAATGCCGCGTACATACGGTCGAAATTCCGACGGAGGCTTGCCCGTGAAAAAGTCCGACCATGTGTGTGGCATAACTTTTGCGGGAGGATGCCCCCATGCTTCGGCATATATAAATGGTGCATGTATGCCCATCATTAGAAGTGGGTGGATGAAGGGAGGTATTCTAATGGTGGGCATACCCACCGATCAATCTCTTTTTTCGTTCAGCCAAAAATCGCTGCGCAAATACTGTGTGGAAAAAAAAATGCAACACCCACCATTTTAATCTGTAGGGCCTTTGGTTTAAAAAAATATATAATGTTTGGGGGTTCAACATAATTTTCTTGCAAAAAAAAAAAATGTTTTCATGTAAACAAAAAGTGTCAGAAAGGGCTTTGTCTTCAAGTGGTTAGAAGAGTGGATGTAAGTTTCCTAATGTTGTGTATAAAATGCCAGGACAGTTCAAAACCCCCCCAAATGACCCCATTTTGGAAAGTAGACACCCCAAGCTATATACTGAGAGGCATGTCGAGTCCATTGAATATTTTATATGTTGACACAAGTTGCGGAAAAAAGACAATTTATTTTTTATTTTTATTTTTTTTGCACAAAGTTGTCACTAAATGATATATTGCTCAAACATGCCATGGGCATATGTGGAATTACACCCCAAAATACATTCTGTTGCTTCTCCTGAGTATGGGGATACCACTTGTGTGAGACTTTTTGGGAGCCTAGCCGCGTACGGGACCCCAAAAACCAAGCACCGCCTTCAGGCTTTCTAAGGGTGTACATTTTTGATTTCACTCCTCACTGCCTATCACAGTTTCGGAGGCCATGGAATGCCCAGATGGCACAAACCCCCCCCCCAAATGACCCCATTTTGGAAAGTAGACACCCCAAGCTATTTGCTGAGAGGTATGGTGAGTATTTTGCAGATCTCGCTTTTTGTCACAAAGTTTTGAAAATTGAAAAAAAAAAATATATATATTTTCTTTCTTCATTTTCAAAAACAAATGAGAGCTGTAAAATACTCACCATGCCTCTCAGCAAATAGCTTGGGGTGTCTACTTTCCAAAATGGGGTCATTTGGAGGGGTTTTGTGCTATTTTGCATTTTATGGCCTTCGAAACTGTGATAGGTAGTGAGGAGTGAAATCAAAAATTTGTGCCCTTAGAAATCCTGAAGGCGGTGCTTGGTTTCCGGGGTCCCGTACGCGGCTAGGCTCCTAAAAAGTCCCACACATGTGGTATCCCCGTACTCAGGAGAAGCAGCAGAATGTATTTTGGGGTGAAATTTCACATATAACTATGGCATGTGTGAGCAATATATCATTTAGTGACAACTTTTTGTAATTTTATTTTATTTTTTGTCATTATTCAATCACTTGGGACAAAAAAAAAAATTCAATGGGCTCAACATGCCTCTCAGCAATTTCCTTGGGATGTCTACTTTCCAAAATGGGGTCATTTGGGGGGGGGTTGTACTGCCCTGCCATTTTAGCACCTCAAGAAAAGAGATAGGCAGTCATAAATTAAAAGCTGTATAAATTCCAGAAAATGTACCCTAGTTTGTAGACGCTATAACTTTTGCGCAAACCAATAAATATACGCTTATTGAATTTTTTTTTATGAAAGACATGTGGCTGAATACATTTGGCCTAAATGTATGACTAAAATTGAGTTTATTCGATTTTTCTTATAACAAAAAGTAGAAAATATCATTTTTTTTCAAAATTTTCAGTCTTTTTCCGTTTATATCGCAAAAAATAAAAACCGCAGAGGCAATCAAATACCATTAAAATAAAGCTCTATTTGTGGGAAGAAAAGGACGCAAATTTCGTTTGGGTACAACATTGCATGTCCGCACAATTTCCAGTTAAAGCAGCGCAGTGCCAAATTCTGAAAACACCTCTGGTCCTTTAGCTACAAAATGGTCCGGGGCTTAAGTGGTTAACCCTTCACCAAATCTTCATGAGAAGAAATACACCCAAAGTTCACAGGTAGTGGATTGCGCTTACCAAATGAAGTGGACCTCTTTAGTTAAAAAGATGGTCACAAACAGCTTGAGCAGGATAGTGCCTGCACACATAAGATGAATACTGGTGAAATGAATGAATCTCCTTCCTCCGGCCTCAGGTGGAAGATATGAAACACAAACAGGAAAACTCCAAAAATCGATAAAAAATATGTAAAAAGTATATAAAAAGTATGGCCCAGATGGCCTCTTACATTAAAAAGTGCCCATCCCGGCACTGGGGCTGCAGACAGAAAGTTTAGAGCCGAAAGCTCCCGAACCTCCGATGCGGCGTGCGTTGAAGCAGCTGCTCGCTGGAGCCAGGACCCGGATGGAGCGCAGTGTGTATAGTACGTGACCAGGCTGCGCCGCCGACGTACGTTTCGTAGTGATTACGTCTTCAGGGGGGCGTGCCTGGTCATTAAGGTCACGTGTATTTATTGTCAATGTGGAGAAAACGTGATTGATAAACAGGAGCATGTAGCCAATTCTCATTGCAGCCGCAGTACTGGGAAGAACTCCCACATCTTAATCAAGATTCCACATATAATAAGCATCAATTGTTGGGCAAAAAAATAAATTTATATTCCCAAAACATTGAATTAATACTGATCAGACATAATTGAAACTGATCTAGATATTTAAAAACTTTGTGTGCCAAATGCTTTCTTGCCAATAGATAGAGCCCTCTCTATATAAACACATACCTGAATGTGAAAAACCGTATATGGCCAGTGGATTGGATCACATATTGGCCAATTTGGCAAGATATAAATTGAAGAACAATATTAATTCTATATCATACTCATATATTAAATAACAATAATTATTCTATATTATACCCATACAATCATTTCTATAGTTAATAGTGGCTACTTAATCTTAAAGAAAAGGGGGCATATTATGTATTAAAATATTACCAATAAAAAACCTAATAAAAAAATTACCAATATTTTTAATACAAATGAAGAAGAGACAAAATACAAAATGTAAACCCAGACCTGTAATCTTGGTAGTTAAAAACCACCAGTTCTTATTAACTAGATTCAGGACCTCGGTCATAGTCTTGGGATGGCCACCATTAGTACTTCCCAAGGCATCCATAATATCACACTTTAATCATTAATCATTAGACAAAAAGCAATTTAAATCTAGTTCGATATTCAAACCATGTGGCTGCATACTACTCAATTTATACAACCACCTAGTTTCGTTTTGGGAGATGGCCCTTTTCATGTGTGTCCCTCTCAAATGATTGGAGATTTTATCTATCCCAAAAAACCTGCATAGGCTGGGGTCACTTTGATGGTGACTTTTGAAATGTCTGGACACACTATGATTTGGAAATCCCTTCTTTATATTAGCCAAATGTTCATTAATCCTTACTCTTAATTGGCAGGTGGTCCTACCCACGTACTGGAGGGAGCATGGACACTCCAGGACGTAGGTAACATGATCAGAATTGCATGTTATCAGGGGTTTTATCTTAAATTTTTCTTTTGTAACATTAGATTGAAAATGTGTAATTTGCTTCGGGTCACCTGATTTTCTCGTGGTTCTACATGCTTTGCATCGTGTGCAGTGGTAAAAACCAGAACCATCTAAAAACGTGCCAAGTTTCCTTGGAGGGTCTGGTACATTACGGCTATACGGTTTCTCAATCCTGGAGCCCTCCTGTATATGAACTTAGGTTTGGACGTAATAGTGGACTGTAAATCTTTGTCTTTAAGAAGTATCGGCCAATATTTTTTAAAAATGGTTTCAACTTCTCTAAATTGCCTGTGAAACCCGGACTCAAATGCTAATTCACCTCCAAATTATTTTTTAGGCCTGGCTACCAGTAGAGTGTTTCTGTCCATAGAGGACACCTGGGCCAGCACTTTTTCAAGGGTCTCTAAGGTGTAAGCTTTTTCTAGGAATTTTTGTGTCAGGATGTCAGCCTGCACAAAAAATTCATCATTATTAGCACAATTCCGCTTGAGGCGCATATAATGGCCTTTAGGTACTGCTCCTATCCATGGCAGCTTTTGATTGGCACAAAGCCGTTTCTATCAGTCATTTTGAAGTAGGTTTTAGTCTCAAACTTCATATCTTTTTTACTAATGGTAAGGTCCAGATAGTTGACTGAAGTACGGCTATGCTCTGCTGTGAATTTTAGACCATATTTGTTTATATTCATCTCTACCAGAAAGGTTTCTAGGTTGGTCTCCATTCCTTCCCAAAATAAAATCACGTCATCTATATATCTTCAGTAGAAATATAGTGACGGATTTTTATTTGAATAAATTGATTCTTGTTCCCATTTGTTCAATACCACATTTGCCACACTAGGAGCATAGCGAGCTCCCATCGCCACGCCCCCAATTTGGTTGTAGTAGTGATTATTGGTCCAAAAAAAGTTGTTTCCCATGGCCAATTCAAGGCCTCTAATCAGATAATTGATTTGGTTTTTTTTGGATTTTGGATTGTTTTGTAAGAGCCCATTTCAGTGCTTCCAACGCATCTGAATGTCTGATATTAGTATAAAGCGACTCGATGTCGATCGTTACCAATAACATATTTGGAGTGGCTTGGAGCGATTGGAGTGCTACTATTAGGTCTCTACTATCTTTCAGATAGGAGGGACTAAGAGATACCAATGGTTTAAAAAAAACATCCAAATACTCACCCAGCCTGGAAAATAAGGATTCAATTCCGCTTATTATGGGTCGCCCCGGAGGGAACTCTTTATTTTTATGTATTTTGGGTAATATATACATTACCGGTACTTTAGGGGCATGAATCATTAAATAATTAGCTTCTTTCTGGTTGAGGATCTGTTTATATAATCCTTCCTCTATCCAATTGTGGAGTTGTGCTTTTAATTGTACTATGGGGTTACCATTAATTGGTTGGTAGGTATTTGTATCTTGCAAAAGTCTTTCCATTTCCATGTAATAATAATATTTAGTTAATACTACCAACCCCCCTCCTTTGTCAGCCTGTCTGACCACAATTTGTTTGTTATCTTCTATTGATTTTATCCCTTGCTATATACGTTGACTGGAGGAGTAATTAGAGAGTTCCGTATCACGAACATCATCTTGTACCATTCTTCTGAATTCTTCAATATGATGGTTTGTTCCTTTTTTGGGGTTAAATACCGAATTGTTTTTAAGGCCGCTATGAACATAGGTGGTTTCATTACTCGCCACTCTAATATTCGTAGTCTGGCCTGCAAAATGTTTTTTAATGTTCAATTTTCTAATATGCTTTTCAATATCAATAAAGAATTCAAATTTATCGATATTTTTGTTTGGTGCAAATTTTAACCCCTGTTGCAATACTTCTAGTTCTTGATCTGAAAATTGGACTCCTGCCAAATTAAATATTCCATCATTCAATGCGTTCTTTTTCTTTTTCGTTCTGCCTCTTCCTCTTCTCCCTCTCTTTCTACATGTTCCTTTGGATAATGTGGGGATCTGGGAGGGATGCGGTAGGGCTCTTTCCATCCCCTCCATTCCCCCTGGTAATGGTTCTGATAGGGAGCTGGTCTTCCCCTAAAATTACCTCTAAAACCTCCTCTCGGGGGTCTAGGTGGATAATATTGGCGATTAGGCTCATAATATCCTGGTTCCATGGATCGAGGATCCAAGGGGGCGTATCGATTGAAAGTATCCACTTGATAGAATGGTGGATAGGGATATGGATTATATGGAGGCTGATTGGGTTTGGATTGATTAGTGCTAGGTTTAATAGAAGGTTTGGTAATTTTTTTAGGGGTACTTGAATTGTTTGGAATTTTCTTAGGCTGAAGTGGAAGAACCGGAATGATCGTCTCTTTAACAATTGATGTATCAGGAGAGACGGCATTATTGAGTGTGTCTTGCCACTTATACACCTTATTGTCTTCAAAATCCTTAATATCTCTTTGATATTTTTTGAGTTTTTTCATTTTTATTTCTCCATCACACTTGAGCAAATGGGTTTGTAGGAGTTTCGCTTTATCTATGTATTCACTATGGGTTTTGAACGGTTCAATTTTTTCCTTGAGGTCTGCGATTTTGGCATCCAGCCTCACATTTTTTGCTCTGCGTCTTCTAACCATTAGCTGCATAAGTTTTTGTTCACAGGCATTAAAAAACTGGTACCATTCACCCAATAGTTGTAAATCGTCAATCCCATCATTGGGACTGACATCCCACCTTAATCTCCTAGGGGTGAGATTCTTGCCTATATACGTTTCAAAGGACGCAATGTCCCACCAGAGTCTTATTTGTTTTTCCATATCAAATTGTAATTGTTTAAATCCCCTCTCAAGATCTAAATTGGGACTAGGGGCTTTCTGGAATAATTTGTCTAAATTAATGTGTCTATCTTTCATGAAGTTAAACACATCCATGGCTGCGTGAATAGGATAGTTCAAAAAAATATAAATTCTTGATACTTAAGTGATTCTAATAATATGAATTCCGCACCACCTATATAAAATATATTTTATGTGAAAATAACGAAAAAAACTATAATATTTAAGCTGCTCCCCTAAGGATGGAGTGAAAACCTCCTGACTGTAATTATATGTGAAAGGGGGCGCTATTCGCACAAATTTAATAAATTGATACGTGATAACATATATCTTTAAATTAATATAGTGTGAACAGTGATCAATAGAAAATAGAAATAAAACACAATCATGTGATATTTCATAAAAAACAGCATTTTGACATCCAAAAATAATGCCAAAGAAGTAGGCAATATTTATATATAGTCCCAATTGTGATAAATATTGTGTTTCCATGAAAAGTAAAAAAATCAATCAAAAAACTAATAAAGAAAGTCCCAATTAGGTGTTGATAATAAATCAAAGTAGCTTCAAATCCAACATGTGAAACACCTTCAACATATAAAGTTCATGCTATGCTGTAATCTTTCCTTCACAACAGTGCAGTATTAATCCTTCACCAAATCTTCATGAGAAGAAATACACCCAAAGTGCACAGGTAGTGGATTGCGCTTACCAAATTAAGTGGACCTCTTTAGTTAAAAAGATGGTCACAAACAGCTTGAGCAGGATAGTGCCTGCACACATAAGACGAATACTGCTGAAATGAATGAATCTCCTTCCTCCGGCCTCAGGTGGAAGATATGAAACACAAACAGGAAAAATCCATAGTGCAACCCATTTATTTAATAAAAAAATCTATAAAAAATAGGTAAAAAGTATATAAAAAGTATGGCCCAGATGGCCTCTTACATTAAAAAGTGCCCATCCCGGCACTGGGGCTGCAGACAGAAAGTTTAGAGCCAAAAGCTCCCGAACCTCCGATGCGGCGTGCGTTGAAGCAGCTGCTCGCTGAAGCCAGGACCCGGATCGCGCAGTGTGTATAGCACGTGACCAGGCTGCGCCGCAGACGTATGTTTCGTAGTGATTACGTCTTCAGGGGGGCATGCCTGGTCACTAAGGTCACGTGTATTTATTGTCAATGTGGATTGGATAACATATTGGCCAATTTGACAAGATATAAGTTGAAGAACAATATTAATTCTATATCATACTTATAATATACCCCCTTTTCTTTAAGATTAAGTAGCCACTATTAACTATAGAAATGATTGTATGGGTATAATATAGAATAATTATTGTTCTTTAATATATGAGTATGATATAGAATTAATATTGTTCTTTAATTTATATCTTGTCAAATTAGCCAATATGTTATCCAATCCACTGGCCATATACGGTTTTTCACATTCAGGTATGTGTTTATATAGAGAGGGCTCCATCTATTGGCCAGAAAGCATTTGGCACACAAAGTTTTTAAATATCTAGATTAGTTTCAATTATGTCTGATCAGTATTAATTCAATGTTTTGGGAATATAAATTTAGTTTTTTGCCCAACAATTGATGCTTATTATATGTGGAATCTTGATTAAGATGCGGGAGTTCTTCCCAGTACTGCGGCTGCAATGAGAATTGGCTACATGCTCCTGTTTATCAATCACGTTTTCTCCACATTGATAATAAATACACGTGACCTTAGTGACCAGGCACGCCCCCTGAAGACGTAATCACTACGAAACGTACGTCGGCGGCGCAGCCTGGTCACGTGCTATACACACTGCGCTCCATCCGGGTCCTGGCTCCTGCGAGCAGCTGCTTCAACGCACGCCGCATCGGAGGTTCGGGAGCTTTCAGCTCTAATTCTGTCTGCAGCCCCAGTGCCGGGATGGGCACTTTTTATTGTAAGAGGCCATCTGGGCCATACACTTTTTATAACTTTTTACATATTTTTTACATATTTTTTTATTAAATAAATGGGTTGCACTATGGATTTTTCCTGTTTGTGTTTCATATCTTCCACCTGAGGCCGGAGAAAGGAGATCCATTCATTTCACCAGTATTCGTCTTATGTGTGCAGGCACTATCCTGCTCAAGCTGTTTGTGACCATCTTTTTAACTAAAGAGGTCCACTTCATTTGGTAAGCGCAATCCACTACCTGTGCACTTTGGGTGTATTTCTTCTCATGAAGATTTGGTGAAGGATTAATACTGCACTGTTGTGAAGGAAAGATTACAGCACAGCATGAACTTTATATGTTGAAGGTGTTTGACATGTTGGATTTGAAGCTACTTTGATTTATTATCAACACCTAATTGGGACTTTCTTTATTAGTTTTTTGATTGATTTTTTACTTTTCGTGGAAACACGATATTTATCAGAATTGGGACTATATATAAATATTGCCTACTTCTTTGGCATTATTTTTGGATGTCAAAATGCTGGTTTTTATGAAATATCACATGATTGTGTTTTATTTCTATTTTCTATTGATTACTGTTCACACTATATTAATTTAAAGATATATGTTATCACGTATCAATTTATTAAATTTGTGCGAATAGCGCCCCCTTTCACATATAATTACAGTCAGGAGGTTTTCACTCCATCCTTAGGGGAGCAGCTTCAATATGATAGTTTTTTTAGTTATTTTCACATAAAATATATTTTATATAGGTGGTGCTGAATTCATATTATTAGAACAACAGAAAAAGTTCCCCTTGGCCAGATGGTGGGAAACTGGGGAAAGTCCCTTTAACACTAAGGATGAATGCAGAATGGCTAACGTTGAGAAATGGGAAGAAATAGACTTCAGCAGAATTGAACCTCTGTAGGTGAACTAGTCTGATGACGCAAGTTCCTTTAAAGATGGAAGAGGCTCGAGATTGAATACTAACAGTATTGCTGTCCATAGGGACATGTGTTGTAGCAAGAGTCCTGTGATTTCAGAGCAATAGGGAGTAGGTCGCAGTACTGAATAGGCTAAAAAAATTGTGTCTCAGTGTGGCAAACTGCGATGCAAGGTGTACTAAACTGAAACAGCTGGAAACAGAATCGCTTGTAGCTTGTGATGGTTAGGGTTACGGAACCCTCTCACCTGGTCTATAGTCTTAGCACAGCGAAGGAAGGTCTCCTAATCGGGGGCCCCCCTTGTTCTCTCAGTTCCTCTGTGCTAGAAGCGAGGATGATACCATGATCTGACCGCCTGCAGGGTCGACTCTACTGCCTCTCAGCGATGCCAGCAATCTGCAGTCCTTCTTTCTGGCCCAACCAGGCCTGGGACCTCCCAGTCCCACACTGCTGTCTAAAACATGTCCTTAATCTCTCACAGTATCCTTCCTTCTTCCCCCGAAAGTTACTTGGCTTTACATTATATAGGGTCCCACAACTTTGCCCGCTCTTCTGTGACATGTAGCCTGCATTCAGCCTGTCTGCATACAAAATACGGTACCTGCTGTCATCATACAAGTTCAACAATGCTTTGCTGTACTTTACCAAAGTCTGAATAACTAAACTGCAGAACACTGCCATCTTGTGGTTAATTTACATCCTGCATTCAGTAACAGTGCGGTGTGTTACACCTATGAGAAACAAGCCTGAGTCCCAAAGGAAGCTCATGTACTTTTTCAAGCTTCAAGTGACACCGCACTCATGTGTGAATGGGCACCTTTGAATATAATGGAAATCCTACTGATAACAGCTGAAACACTTCTGGTGAAGCTTCAAAACTTTCTTCAAATTGCACATGTGTGAATCAGGCCCTACAGCGGAATAGAAGCAGCCATATAATACAGATGCTTCCAAAAGGTGGATATGCATAAAGTCCCTGGTAAGATGACACATGAAGTGTATATAATCTGACCTGAATGAAGAAAGTTTAACAATAGTAGAAGTTATAGTGTAAATGTAAAAGTCATTCCAAAAGGTGACATAGGAAGAATATCTCTCCAAACATCTATGCCTATTTAGCCATGCTACACTGTGATAGTAGCATCGATGTTAGTACTATACATATGTGGCAGATTCTAGCCACTCAACCAGTTATGATACTGAAAATCTAAACAACCGCTGTTACTTATCATATTCTTTCATAGGACTGTGAACCAGTATGCAATGTACTGACCGGTGTCACCCGATCCTCCTGACTGCATCGGAGCTTGCATGTGGTCTCATATAACGTATAGGTGTCATGGTGTGTCAGCATGCTTTTTTTTTTTTTTTTAGCCCAGCTGGCGGCTAGCATGCATGGCTTTGCAAATGGAAGACTCTTCCTCTTTTGATTCTGGGGGCAAGCATCTAACGGATGAAGTGTCCTGGAAACCAGCCAGATGGGAATGTCAACAAATATGGGAGTCACGCTTCAGTGCTACCAAAATGGCCCACAAGTATGGCACTTCCAGCAATGAACATTTTTTAAAACGAAACAGTTTGATTTACTTTAGCCCTTGTCTGCATAGTAACTTTTATGAAAAAGGTCTGCCAAAGGTGAACTTAGATTTTAACTGTCATAATAAAATGATGACCTAAGATTGTTCTCAAAAAGATGTCATGGTGATCATGGAGGCTTACTTACCCATCTTAAAAACCAACTCCAAACTCTGTGCTCCCACCATAATCAACCCCATATTGCTTCTGTCCCTTTTGGCAGTCTTTTATGCTGCTTTTGTTTTTATGCTTACCGTTTCCAAAATCTTCATGCTGGTCAAGAGATGTTGCAGTGTCTTTCTCACCTTCACCTTCTCTCCAAGCTGGAAAGTCTTTACATGGTGATATCAGATCCACTCTCTGCACCAGTAGATTGTAAATGAAGGGCACCATGGTGACACCCACTCATTGAGGTGGGACCATAACAACCTGCATTCAAAGCAGAGTCCTTTCTCTTCTGGGTTGAGTGATGCTGGGTGACTGAGGACATCTTGAGGCCAAGAATGGGTTACTGCATGGTGCAGCTCTGGGTTAAAGGTGGGTATTGCAGCCGGAGCTGTTTATTTTTATCATTTTAGCACTTGGGAGATGTAGATGGAAACATTTCTTTTTATCTTTTTTCTTCTAAACCTGCATTAACACTAGTGTATCGTGTGGACATGCTTAAAATTGTACAATTTTCTGTGTGTTCACAAAACACGCGCAAAGACATACAGTATGTCACTCTTGCAGTGACATTCTTTGTGAATAGGACCCCAAACATATCAAGCAAGAAGCATGATAAAGTGCAGCCAATGTGGAAAATGCACAGTTAAAAATGAGCGAAGCTCAAAACGGCGCTTGAGTTTCTTTGATGCATTTTTCGCATGTAAACACAAAAACACAGACATGCACGATGCCTGACATTGGGCTAGAGTAGAATGAATGAGTCCTAATCCTGGTTTGGATCTCCCAGGGCTTCAGAGAATATATATATAATACTTATGGTGGGAGAGATAATTTTGATGTTCTTTGGGCACATGATTGGCTACTCTACATTGAAGAAGGAGAAGATGGGGATGTTGATCAAATATCTGATGTTGCTAAAATGCTTCTAATATGTCCACTAATGGCTTGTGTGGAATTGTCTCTGCAGGCTTCTGTAGAGATAAAAAATTACAAGCAATAAAGTCTCCAGCTGCAATACTTTTGAATTCAGCTGTAAGTAACCATTATTATTAAAATTTTCACATTACAGTTGTAATAGTGTAAAATGAAACTCTAGCTCTGTCAAGTACAGCAAACCAATTATATACAGAATACACTATATTATCAAAAGTATTGGGATGCCTGCCTTTACACGCCCATGAACTTTAATGGCATCCCAGTCTTAGTCCGTAGGGTACAATGTTGAGTTGGCCCACCCTTTGCAGCTATAACAGCTTCAACTCTTCTGGGAAGGCTGTCCACAAGGTTTACAAGTGTCAAGGTCACCTGTGGCCAGGTGACAGATGCACCGCAAGGTAGTGAACCCTATGGCTGACTGCTGCGGATAGGAAACTGGGTGGTTGTGGAAAGCGGGACCAGAGGAGCACAACCGGGATCCTAACGGAAGCTAGAGCCAAGATTCCCCAGGGCGCAGAGTCTAAGACCCAGCAGGTCTTCTCCAGGGCCTCTAGTGGTGAGGATGTTATGCTGCAGGCTGGGACCAGGTCGCGGCCCCTGGAGTTTCCTAGCTCACGCCCCGTAGGATAAGGGGAAAAGAGGGGAAGCAGCAGCACAAGATAAGAGAGAACCGAATAACAAGCTGAAGGTCAGGGGCCACAAGCAGACAAGGATAACGAAAGAATGAGCTGAAGGTCAAGGGTCACGAGCAGACAGGGATAGTCGGGGACAAGCCAAATATGTAACAGAGAGACAGACGTAGCACACGGCAGGCAGGAACCCAAACACACAATGCCTAACAAACACGTTGATCAGCAAAGCAGGCTTGCAGTGCACAGGTTAATATAGTGTTCTGTGATAGGGCTTGGGGTGGAGTCTGGCTGGGAGGAGATTATAAAGGAAGCCAGGTGAAAGGGCTCAGGCCTCTAAGATGAACACATGGGAAGGAAGGTAAGCTGGCAGACAAACACTACTGCATATCCATGACAGTACCCTCCCTCTTATGGGCCCTCCCCCGCCTGGGCCCAGGCTTAAAGGGAAATCTCTGATGAAACCTTCTCAACAGATGAGGTGCAGCGACATCAGATGCAGCGATCCAAGACGCCTCCTCAGGACCAAAACCTCTCCAATGCACAAGGTACTGAAGAATGCCTCTGCAGAGCCGAGAATCCAGAACTTGTCTAACCTCGTACTTAAGATTATCCTCAGAGACCGAAAACGAGGTAGGGAGATGACAAGAAGATCTATTGAGGACCAAAGGCTCTCTAGGAATAAGCAAGGGCATGAGGGGATCAACAGGAATCTGAGGAGGGTCCCCTAGACCCTTAAAGGGGAACTGGTCATCTTGCACAGGACCATCAGACTGGGCAGATGTCAGTGGAACCCTGAAGTCAGGTTGGTTAGAAGGTGACATGTCGCCGGAGTCAAACTGAATAGCTGAAGGACAAGCAGAATGTCCCGAACAAGAAAAAGTAGGAGGCTCACTGGGCATGGGCTGGACTGGCATAACTAGTACAGAGGCAGAGTGAATAGCTGAGTCAGGTGTAGCGACTACCTGAATCGCATCGCAAGACGTAGCGACTGCAGGACTTGTAGACAAGCTAGCCTGGCTGTGCGTCCAAGGGTGGTTAGGGACAGAGAAATGTAAATGGTTATGCAACCTGGAATGAATGACCGGCTCAGATTCACAGGGGGCAACCTTGGGTAGGCAGGACGAGGAACAGGAGGGACCCCAAGCCAGGATCTGTCCAGTAGTCCAGTCCACATGAGGAGAATGGAGCTGTAACCATGGGAGACCCAAAATTATAGGCGTTGAGGCCTTGGGTAAGATAAGGAAGGATATCCACTCCTGGTGGAGTGTCCCTACCGACATCTTAACAGGGAGGGTCTGGAAGCGGATAGGTCCCCCTGGGAGAACAGTACCATCAATCGCCAAGACCACCAATGGTGTGGTGAGGGGCAAAAGAATAAGCCTCATGGACGATGTGATTTCCCATTCCATAAAATTACCAGCGGCTCCGGAATCCAGATATGCTGAGACCGAATGAGAAGAAGCACCAACATGAAGGAACACAGAAAGCAGAAGACGAGAAGGGGAAGGTGATATTTCTGGGTCCAATACTCCACTTTCCAGATGAAGTGGACCCGAACGTTTTTCTGGACAAAGAGAGCAAGTGTCACGAAAATGACCTTTGCCCCCACAGTAAAGACACAGACCAAGAGTTCTGCGCCTAGCACGTTCCTCGGGGGATAGCCTGGTCCGACCCAGCTGCATGGGTTCCTCAGCTGGTAGGAGATGCTCTGCGGGTCGAAGAGAGGGGAGCTCAGGCTGACTAAGAACCAAGGAGTGCTGGCGTTGCTTTTCTAAGGTCCTCTCCTGAAAGCGAATATCGATCTGGTTACACAAGGAGATAACGCCGGCCAGATCAGTGGGGATGGTTCTTCCTGCTAATTCATCCTTCACTCTATCAGACAGGCCATGCAAAAAGGTTGCGACTAAGGCCTCATTGTTCCAGCTCAACTCAGCCGACAGTATGCGGAAATGAAGGGCATACTGTCCCACAGAAGCAGACCCTTGGCGGAGACGTAAAAGGGCGCTGGCCGCTGAAGAGACACGAGCCGGTTCTTCGAAGTTCTTCGAAGATATTCCAGACAGGCTAGAAACCACTGGATCATTCAGTTCCCACAGAGGGGCTGCCCAGGCTAAAGCTTCACCAGAGAGGAGGGAAATGATATAGGCTACCTTAGCCCGATCAGACAGGAAGTTTTGGGGCTGGAGCTCAAAATGAATTGTGCATTGGCTAAGGAACCCCCTGCAAGCCTTGGAGTCCCCAGAGAAACGGGACGGAGCTGGCAGTTGTAGTGAGTGTGATAGGGCCTGGGGTGGAGTCTGGCTGGGAGGAGATTATAAAGGAAGCCAGGTGAAAGGGCTCAGGCCTCTAAGATGAACACATGGGAAGGAAGGTAAGCTGGCAGACAAACACTACTGCATATCCATGACAACAAGTGTGTCTATGGGAATATTTGACCATTCTTCCAGAAGCGCATTTGGACAAATTTTGGACAATTTCCTGCTCCCAACTTTGTGGTAATAGTTTGGGGATGGCCCCTTCCTGTTCCAACATGACTGTGCACCAGTGCACAAAGCAATCCAGTCCATAAAGACATGGATGTGCAAGTTTAGGGTGGAAAAACTTGACTGGCCTGCACAAAGTCCTGACCTCAATAGAACACCTTTGGGATGAATTTGAGCGGAGACTGTGAGCCAGGCCTTCTCGTCCAACATCAGTGCCTGACCTCACAAATGTGCTTCTGGAAAAATGGTCAAACATTCCCATAGAGACACTCCTAAACCTTGTGGACAGCCTTCTCAGAAGAGTTGAAGCTGGTACAGCTCCAAAGGGTGGGCCAACTCAATATTGAAACCCTACGGACGAAGACTGGGATGCCATTGCGTGTAAAGGCAGGTGTCCCAATACTTTTGACAATCTAGTGTACATGTGATGTCACACATCACATGTGTTCGTAAGGGTTTCTCTAGAGGCTACTAGGGATTTGGTGATCAATATAAAATATCTACCACTCGGATAAGTTACCGCTGACACCAGTGATCTTATTAGCTATTTGAAGAGGGATAATCTCATTTCCCACCCACCACCAATGTAGGGGGCATTCTTTCCACTGACCACCAGTGTATTATGTCCCTTTTCCACTGACCAACAGGCTAAGGGGGCATTCTTCACTAACCGCTAGTGTAATGGAGACCTTCTTTATTGACCATCAAGCTGGGAAGGTGGGGGGATTCGGCTGGGCTTTCACCACTGATTGCCAGTTCAAAGGGGCAGTACACTGACCACTAATATAAAGAGATGCTACACTGGCCACATTGTAAGGGGGGACTACACTGACCACCGATGTAGAGGGAAAATACATTGCCTACTAATGTGAGGGGGCACTTTTCCACTGATGAGCAATGTGAGGGAGCACTACAGTTTATAGGGTCTGCATTTCTTTTCTGCCCATTTTTTTTTTATTTACTTGTTTAAATTGATTGTAAAGGTAATTATTATTTTTTTAAATACTCTATACTTACCTGCTCTGTGCAATGGAATTGCACAAAGCAGCGGTGAACATCCTCTTTTCGGGTCCCCTACCGGCGCTCCTGGCCCCTCCCCTCTGTCCAGTGCCCCCATGAGAAGCCGCTTCCCATGGGGACACTTGTGGGTACTTGTACCCGAGCCCCACTGCTGCATCCATTGACACAGACAGCGGGACTCAGCCCCGTCCTCTGCTCCCTTGTCACTGGCTTTGATTGACAGCCCTGGAAGCCAGCAAAGCCAGCGAGACACGGAAGTGAGGGAAGAGAAGAGCTGCAGACATGCATGCTGGATCGATTGAGGGCTCAGATAAGTAAAAGGGGGGTGAGGGGGGATGCTGGCACCTAAACATTTTTGACCTTAATGCAAGGAATGCATTAGATCAAAAATGTTTAGGCTTTACGACCACTTTAATTTCATTTTATTACTGCCAAATACACCAAGTACATCACATTCATTATACTTTTATTTATTTTTATATCCACAACTTACTGTTAGTGCTAAAAAAGAATAGTTTTTAGTTTTTTAGTTTAGCCTTTTAGTTTTTAGGATTAAAATACATCTGTCAGGATAAAAGTTGTGAAACTGCTGCCACAAGAGGGAGCCCAAATATATGTTTTGTCAGTTACGTTTTTCCAAGCTGTAACTATTTACTAATTGAAATGCAGCAGTTTTACATTAGGAATATTCATAGTTTTATTTTTTTCTTATGGGTTCAGTTTTAGTCTGTACTAGACTTAAAGCTTCACATATATATTATCCACTTGCGGACCGCCCCATAGCACATTTACTGCTAAAGGGCGGCCGCATTGCGCAGAATCACGCACACACATATATATATATATATATATATATATATATATATATATATATATATATATGTGATTGTGCAAGTCTGGGTATGGGGCACTGCCGGTGGCTCGCTCTTTTACACAGTGGGAGCTGATCAGCGGGTCCCGTGGACCCCATGTCCTCTGGCAACTGCTGATCGTTTGGTACACAGACAGAACGGCAGTCTGCCTATGTAGGCAAGGTAGATTGCCATTCTGTCAGTACAGAAGGCATGGATCCCGTGTTCCTGTAAAGCAGGAACACTGATCTATGCCTTCCACTAGTAAAAGCACCTCCCCACTACCAGTGGCGGCCCATCCATATGGGGCGCTGGGGCGCCGCCCCCCTAATCCATGCCTCCTACTCCTGGGTGAGTGGCCCTGATTGCACACTGTCTGTGTTTGGGGCCGTACACCTGCATCCACACACCTGTCAAATTAGGACCTGCACTTGTGATCATACAGATGCTACATCCCCATATCTTAACATAGGCTGCCTGCACACAGCTCCAGCCACAAAAAAAACATACACTGATTCACACTGTACAGGCCACAGTACCGCTGTGAGGCTGAGTTCACAATTAAATTAGATGCAGCTTACAGCAGGGGACTGGTGAGTCCCTGTTCTCTGTTTCAAGGATGAATCAGGCCCAAATTTTTGCCTGAATTTAGACCTGAAACAGAGCCAAAGATGCACAGGACCCCTGTTCAGTCCGCTCCACAGCGACACCCGGGGATGTGTGAACTGGCTCCATTGAGAGCCAGTCACAGTCTCCTGTCATGCGAATTGGATGCAAAGAAACCTGCATGTTTTTCAGGCGCTTTTGGGCTAAAAATAGCGCTTGTAAAGTGCCTGAAAAATGCCTCCCCTGCAGCCCCAGTGTGAGAACCCGAGTGCTTTCACACCGGGGCGCTGCACTTGCAGGACGTTATAAAAAGTCCTGCAAGCAGCATTGTAATGACCGGGGTTAACATAGTTTAGGATATTCCATTCTCGAACACACGCCAGCTACCAGACACTCCAACCAGCCGAATAGGACCCCATACAAACATTTCTCCCCACACAAACGAGACAACGCTCTGTGATGAAGTTCCAAAAACAGGGAATGAATCTTTATTACAAGCACATGGTAACACACTTCTCTTCAAAACACTTCCCTCCCATCCTTGGGGAACAGGGCGGGTTAAACTGTCCAATGACAATGGGGTTGCTGGAGTGATTCCCCCCCCCCCTTTCCTCATAGCAAGACACTTAAACATCCCATAATAGGCAGCCAGACGGTCTACCAAGCTCCAATCCACGTCATCACAAACAACAATGTAAAGGTCTTTGGAAGCTAGTCTGGATTTAATCTACATTACACAGGCAGCCAGGTGGTTAGAGTTGAACACATCAGCATCTCTCAATTAACCTGTTGAGTTCAGAATCACACAACCAGTAACTAGTCCTTTACAGATATCCTGGGAAATACCGTTGATTAATATTACAGACCCATTTCAAAGCAATCCAAGACATATTCTCAATGTCCATTATTTTCTGGCTCATACTTTCTAAGAACTTCTGGGTTCCACGGGCCCTCCCGTTACATCTCTACCCTTTCGGCAGGAGACTAACACAGGAGGAGACCCCAGACGGGTTGACTCCGAAGTTAGTCCACGGTTCCCTTCCTCTAATGCCTGGACAACCCATCAGCATTGCCATTTTGCTTACCGGGTCAGTAGCTGATGGTGAAGTTGTAGGGCGAATAATGGAATTCAGTTCTGGAACAGTCACTTGCTTTGCTCTCTCAATGGCTCCCAAAACTTGTTGCTGATGCTCTTGGGAGAGGTAAGGCAAAACCTGGGCGCAAATCCCATTTAACCTTTTGACAATTTCAGCCTGTTTGTGCATTTCAATGTTCAAGCCATGGGACATCTCATAATACATGATGTAGTGTCGTTGCATCTCAGATTTCTCACTGGCCAACTTGTCACATTCCAATTTTAGACTGTGATATTGTGCCTGATCTAAGGTACATGTTGGGGAAGATAGTCTTACCCGGGTCTCGGCAGCAAGCGGGTCGTTTCCAGCAGCACATGTCTGGGCACAGGTAGTCACTGGGTTGGCTTCAGCGGGGCCCATCGCGGCGTAAGCAGAAACAAGGGGGGCCAAATCATTTCCCAGTAGTACATCCACTGGCAAATCCTTCATCACCCCACATTCACATGTCCCGAACCAACCCCCCAATCCAGGTGAACACGGGCAACGGGTAGCCAGAAGACGGTGCCTCCCGCTACTAGTAACAGCTACAGTGTCTCCGGTATGTTGGCTCTCTGGGATGAGGTTCTTCTGTAGTAGGGTCATGGTGGTGCCAGTATCACGTAGGCCATTGGCTACCTTTCCATTGACCCAGACAGTCTGCCTGTGTTGCTGCCGGTTGTCCCGGTTAGCTGCTTGTATTGGATCAGCCTCGTGCAGGATGCCCCAATGTTCTTCCTCCTCAAAGCAGTGGGCCGCAGGCATGGATGTGTGGGGGTTCCCCCTTGCTGGCTGTCTCCATGACTGGGACTGCCTGGCTGGATTCAACGGACAGTCTGGCTTTTTGTGCCCTAATTGTTTACACCCAAAACACCTGATGGGTTGTGAGTAGCCCTGGGAGTTTGGACCTGGGCTGCTGAGAATAAGTGGCCGCTGGAGGTGGTGCTGTAGGGTGGCACGACTGGGGTTGGTAGGCGATAGCCGGATGGGGTGCCACTGATCGATAATCCACCCGAGCTGTTGTCTTGACCACAGGATTATCCAGTTTGCGGGCGTCTGTGTATTCATCCGCCAAGCGAGCTGCTTCAGGCAAGGTGAAAGGTTTTCGGTCCCGGACCCACTCTCTGACTTCCAGGGACAGTTTGTCAAAGAAGTGCTCCAGCAGGAACACCTGCAGCACCTCTTCCCTGGATTCTGCTTGGCATCCAGCGACCCAGTGGGATGCAGTGCGGTGTAGGCGGCATGCCCACTCGGTATACGAGTCTCCAGTCCGCTTGCTCGTCTCTCGGAACCGCCTTCGGTATGCCTCCGGTGTGACGGCATACCTGGCCAAAAGTGCTTCTTTTACCAGTCCATAGTTCATAATATCCTCGTCTGGGATGGCCCTGAACGCTTCACTGGCCCGGCCGGACAGTTTCCCAGACAAAATGGTAACCCATTTCTCTGTGGGCACCCGGTGTAGGGCACATTGCCGTTCAAAATCAGCAAGGTACCCATCAATCTCCCCTTCTGTTTCAATTACATTTTTAAAAGCAGTAAAATGTATCTTTCTCCTTTCAGTTGGTGCTGCTCTGACTTCTGCTGCTGCAGCACCTCTTTGCTGTAGCAAATTTACATCCACAGCTGCTATAACTCAGTCTATGATCTCCGCTGTAGGGTTAGGACCATAATGTGCCAGTCTTATGTTAACAGCCCGATCTAAACTTGCCTCTTCGGGTGTCCTGTCTGTTACGCTGGGCCTTTCGGTTCCATCCATTTCGACTAGTTCTCTGATAATGTCCCTCTTCTTACGGTTGTTGGCCGGTCTTCCCCGGTCCTCCAGTAAGTCCTTGAGGGTAGAGTGCTTTAGCCATCCCTACTGTGCCTCCATTGGCCTGTGTCCTCTTGTAGCTGTTCTTTCGGCTGTGGGAATCAATCCCACTGCTGCCACCAATGTAACGACAGGGGTTAACGTAGTTTAGGATATTCCATTCTCGAACACACGCCAGCTACCAGACACTCCAACAAGCTGAATAAGACCCCATACAAATATTTCTCCCCGCACAAACGAGACAACGCTCTGTGTTGAAGTTCCAAAAACAGGGCATGAATCTTTATTACAAGCACATGGTAACACACTTCTCTTCAAAACACTTCCCTCCCATCCTTGGGGAACAGGGTGGGTTAAACTGTCCAATGACAATGGTGATACAGGTCAGGTGTGTTCAAACTTCTCCTTCAGTAAACAGTCTTAGCAGGAGGGGTTGCTGGAGTGATTCCCCCCCCCCCTTTCCTCACAGCAAGACACTTTAACCACTTAAGCCCCGGACCATTTGGTAGCTAAAGGACCAAAGGTGATTTCAGAATTTTGCACTGCGCTGCTTTAACTGTAAATTGTGCGGACATGCAATGTTGTACCCAAACGAAATTTGCGTCCTTTTCTTCCCACAGATAGAGCTTTCTTTTAATGGTATTTGATTGCCTCTGCGATTTTAATTTTTTGCGATATAAACGGAAAAAGACCGAA
Organism: Rana muscosa; assembly: GCA_029206835.1. NCBI lineage: Eukaryota > Metazoa > Chordata > Amphibia > Anura > Ranidae > Rana > Rana muscosa. Next base: position 164,473,513 of record CM055124.1, on the reverse strand, counting down.
AATTTTGAAAAAAAATGATATTTTCTACTTTTTGTTATAAGAAAAATCAAATAAACTCAATTCTAGTCATACATTTAGGCCAAAATGTATTCAGCCACATGTCTTTAGTAAAAAAAAATGTCAATAAGCGTATATTTATTGGTTTGCGCAAAAGTTATAGCGTCTACAAACTAGGGTACATTTTCTGGAATTTACACAGCTTTTAATTTATGACTGCCTATCTCATTTCTTGAGGTGCTAAAATGGCAGGGCAGTACAAAAGCCCCCCAAATGACCCCATTTTGGAAAGTAGACACCCCAAGGAAATTGCTGAGAGGCATGTTGAGCCCATTGAATATTTTTTTTTTGTCCAAAGTGATTGAATAATGACAAAAAAAAAAAATTACAAAAAGTTGTCACTAAATGATATATTGCTCACACATGCCATGGTTATATGTGGAATTGCACCCTAAAATACATTCTGCTGCTTCTCCTGAGTACGGGGATACCACATGTGTGGGACTTTTTGGGAGCCTAGTCGCGTACGGGACCCCAAAAACCAAGCACCGCCTTCAAGGTTTCTAAGGGCATAAATTTTTGATTTCACTCCTCACTGCCTATCAATACCTATCACAGTTTTGAAGGCCATAAAATGCCAAGATGGCACAAAAACCCCCAAATGACCCCATTTTGGAAAGTAGACACCCCTAACTATTTGCTGAGAGGCATGTTGAGCCCATTGAATATATTTTTTTTGTCCCAAATGATTGAATAATGACCAAAAGAAAAAGAAAACAAAATTTTACAAAAAGTTGTCACTAAATTATATATTGCTCAAACATGCCATGGTTATATGTGAAATTGCACCCCAAAATACATTCTGTTGCTTCTCCTGAGTACGGGGATACCACTTGTGTGAGACATTTTGGGAGCCTAGCCGCGTACAGGACCCCGAAAACCAAGCACCGCCTTCAGGATTTCTATGGGTGTAAATTTTTGATTTCACTCCTCACTGCCTATCTCAGTTTATATCCGGGGGGGGCATTCCCTCCCACTGCTTGTAAAAGCAGTCTAGAGGCTAATTATCTGCTAGAATTGCTTTTACATGAAAGCCGGCCACTGGCTGAAAAGAATGATACCAAGATGATACCTAAACCTGCAGGCATCATTCTGGTATAAACATTCAAAATCCAGCAACATACCAGTACGTTGCTGGTCCTTGTTGGACATGTATTGTAATCTTTTTTTTCATGCAGCCTGTTGGCTGAACGAAAAAAAGAGATTGATCGGTGGGTATGCCCACCATTAGAATACCTCCCTTCATCCACCCACTTCTAATGATGGGCATATATGCCGAAGCATGGGGGCATCCTCCCGCAAAAAGTTATGCCGCGTACACACGGTCGGACTTTTCCACGGGCAAGCCTTCGTCGGAATTTCGACCGTATGTACACGGCGTAAAAGGTTATGCTGCGTACACACGGTCGAACTTTTCCACGGGCAAGCCTCCGTCGGAATTTCGACCGTATATACGCGGCATTAGGAGCAAAATTGCTCCTCCGCCCCTGCTGCCCCCATGCTTCGGCATATATGCTCTTTTTTTAACTGTGGTGGTGAAATCACCTCCTACAGCGTTGGAGTCACGGCTTTATGTATCGTGGGAGCAAACGCTGTTGCTGTCAAGATAAATAAATCCGTGATGCAACTGAATGGCGTACCTGCTAAGCAAATGATGGTTAACATTAAAACAAAGTAACATTACAGTACAACAGTAAGACCTTACCATACCATACCTGAAAAGCAAATACCAAAACAAAACCTAGTAAAAAATAAAACATTTTTTTAACGCAACCTGTGCCTAAAATATATATATGCCGAAGCATGGGGGCATCCTCCCGCAAAAAAGATATGCCGCGTACACACGGTCGGACTTTTCCACAGGCAAGCCTTTGTCGAAATTTCGACCGTATGTACGCGGCATAAAAGGTTATGCCGCGTACACACGGTCGGACTTTTCCACGGGCAAGCCTCCGTGGGAATTTCGACTGTATGTACGCGGCATTAGGAGCAAAATCGCTCCTCCGCCCCTGCTGCCCCCATGCTTTGGCATATATGCTCTTTTTTTTTAACTGTGGTGGTGAAATCACCTCCTACAGCACTGGAGTCACGGCTTTATGTATCGTGGGAGCAAACGCTGTTGCTGTCAAGATAAATAATTCCGCGCTGCAGCTGAATGGCGCACCTGAAAACAAAAAATTACATACCTGAAAAGCAAGCATGATAAAACATTGCAGAATGGAATACAGTAAAAACTAGCAGAACAATAGAGAGAAAATAGAGAAAGAGAGAGAGAACAATAAAACGACAACTATTTTTGGTTTTTTTATTTTGTATTTCTTTTGTGTTTTTGTTTTTTACGTATTTTTTTAATTTTTTACACTTTTTTTTTGTAACTTTAACAACTGTAATGGTTCGGGTCTCTCAAAATGTAATGGCATCTTGGGAGACCCTGTGTAAGTGTGTCCTAGTCTGTGAAATGCTGTACCCTACGCTAAAACTTCACTTTTGAGCGGTAGCGTTCAAAACATTCACCAAGGCAAAGACCAGGTTTGTCAGGACAGAGTGGACAATAATGACGGGTGTCACACCTAAATCCGCGCTTGCTACAGACACAACATCTTTTTTGGGGGGCTCGTTGGGTAGGGGTACTCGGGAGGACATGCGTATAATGCCTCTCATGCAGCCGGCTTACTGCATTTGGTAGGGGATGGTGAGGTGCAGAACCGCCTGGATACAGGAGTTCTGTGACAATCTCATTCTGGAATTTTAGAAGAGATAACGTCCCGCCTGAAGCTCTGTATAGCACATGAGCGTTCAGCAAAGCCAATTGAAATAAGGATAGAGACACTTTTTTGTACCAGCGTCTCGCCTTACGGTCAATTAGATATGGCGCCAACAACTGGTCGTTGAGGTCCACCCCTCCCATATTTTTGTTATATTCGTGGACACAGAGGGGTTTCTCCACAACACCAGTCGCCGTAGGAATTTGGACTGTCGTGTCTGCATGAAGGGAGGTAAGAAGGAAAACATTCTTATTGTCCCTCCACTTCATAGCGAGCAAGTTATTACACTTCAAGCAGGCTCTCTCCCCCAGCCTAAGACGGGCATCTACAAGCCGCTGGGGAAAGCCCCGGCGATTAGGTCGCACGGTGCCACATGCTCCAATCTGATGATCAAACAAGTGACTAAACAGTGGCACGCTCGTGTAATAATTGTCCACATACAAGTGGTACCCCTTTCCGAATAAGGGTGACACCAAGTTCCACACTATCTTGCCAGCGCTCCCTATGTAATCCGGGCAGTTGACCGACTCAATCTGACTATCTTTTCCCTCATAAACCGTAAAGTTCACTACATAGCCTGTTGCCCTGTCACAGAACTTGTAGAGCTTGACCCCGTATCTGGCACGCTTGCTGGGAAGGTACTGCTTGAAAGCCAAGCGGCCAGAAAATTTAATCAGGGACTCATCAACGCAGACAGCTTGATCGGGAATAAACAAGGCTGCAAAACGTTCCTTGAAGTGGTTTATGAGGGGCCGAATTTTATAGAGCCGGTCGTATTCAGGGTCCCCACGTGGACGACAAAGTTCATTGTCGTTGAAGTGCATGAACCACAAAATCTGCTCGTATCGTTTCCTGGGCATGGAGGCAGAGAACACGGGCATGTGGTCAATTGGGTGCGTGGACCAATAAGCACGCAATGACGGGAATTTATGTGTGCCCATGTTGAGGGAAAGGCCCAGAAAGGTCTTAAATTCGGAAACCGTAATTGGTTTCCAATCTTTGGCAATGGAAGGCAACTGGGGATTAGCGGCGATGAATTGACCAGCATATAAATTACTCTGGTCCACAATAGATCTATAGAGATCTTCCGTGAAAAACAGCGAATAATAATCAATTGGCATAAAATCAGCTGTTTCCACCTGAATACCGGGTTGGGCAGTGAATGGGGGAAGTACGGGTTCTGCAGAAGTGGTGGGGACCCAATCAGGATAGGCGAATTCTGCAGGAAGAGCACTATGGGTACGACGGGCCTGCCTTTGTCTTCTTATTGGTGGCAGCGGGACACTACTTGTGCTTGCCACCTCGCCAGCTTGAACTGCACTTATGGGACTCGCCACGTCACCAAGTGATACTGCAGTGCTGGATGTACGCCCAGGCTGTACTAGGCCGCTGGTGCTTGCCAATTCACCAGAAGGAATAGCGGCGCTAGTACTACTCTGCTCCATGATACGAGAGCCCTGTGGTTCTTGCTCCTCAACAACCTCAGAAGATCGGGATCGGGTATGCCTGACCTTAGCAGGGACCTCAACTTCGTCGTCAGAGCTATCTGACGTGGGGCCGCTGACGTCACTGTCTTCTACGGGAAGATATTCTGAGCCTGAATCTGACAGATACGTGACCTCCTCTTCACTATCTGTCATGCTCAGAATCTCGTAGGCCTCTTTACTAGTGTACCTTCGTCTTGCCATTTGGGGCTCTAAATTTAGGGGTACACTAGTAAGATTCACAGGAAAAAAAGCACCCGACTGTCGTCAGCAAATGTATCAAACGCTACAAAAAAACTGTTAGCGGTCGCAGGGATCAGGACTGTCTCTGCGAACGCTGCAGTTATGTGTTTTGTGTTTGGTAAGTGACAGTGATCGATCGATACTGCACTTGGGTGGGCTGGGCTGGGCTGGGCTGGGCTGGGCGGAGGGGCTAAACGCAGGTGCTAGCAGGTATCTGGGCTGATCCCGCTAACACTGCGTTTTTGGGAACCCTAAACCGCTGGGGACGCTAGTATAGATCTGATCAGATACTATACCACTAAGGGAGGTGTATGCTTTGCGTGTGGGTGTTAGCGTTACTGGCACTAACCTAACGCTGCCTGGGGCGACGCAGACCCTCTCTGGCGCTAAAACCTAATTGATCTCACCCGCCGGGCGATCAGGGGGTTAAACCTTTATTGGGTTATATACGGCGGGTGCCCTGATGCTATAAAAGGCAAACTAACCAACCAGCGTCACCCGTAACCTTTATATGGTGATCACTGGTGAAAGGGTTAACTAGGGGCAATCAGGGGGTTAAAACCTTTATTAGGTTAAATATGGGGGTACCCGACGCTATATAAAAACCTGACGGGTTACCTAAATAACTAAATAACTAACTGGGTAACCAGTGTCACCAGTGACGCTTATACGGTGATCACTGGTGAAAGGGTTAACTCTAGGGGCAATCAGGGGGTTAAAATAATATATGGGGTACCTGACGCTCTAAAAACCTGCGGCGAAACTAAAAATAAATAACTGGCTATCTAGGGCACCACCGGCACTAAATACAGCGATCGAAATTACGATCGCTTAGTGACGCTGGCGTTAGGGGGTGAAAGGGTTACCTGGGGGGCGATCAAGGGGTTAAACCTTTATATGGGGGGTTAGGGGGCTACCCTGGACCTAAAGGGGCCTAAACCTAACTGCCCTGCAACTTTTTACTATCACAGATGACACTAAATGCAGTGATCAGTAAAATAAATGATCACTGCAATCAGTGACACTGTGATTGGGGCTGGGGGGTGATCTGGGGGTGACTGGGGGGTGAAATGTGTGCCTATGTGTACCTAAGTGTCAGTGGACTGTTGGTGCACTAACCTGCTTCTTCTCTCCTCGGCGCCGGAATTGAAAAGACCGCCGTGAGGGAGATGACATCACTTCCTCCTGTCTGTGTTTACATCACATGGCGGAGGAAGCATTTTCATTCGCCGGGAGCGATCGCGAGGGGGTGGCCGAAATCTAATGGTCACCCCCTCATCTCTGATCGCTCCCCAACGATAAACGACCGCTCACTGTATAGGAGGGGGGTCCGATCGGACCCCCCAACTGTACAAAGGCGATCACGTACACTGTACGTGATTGTGCCTGTCGGTGCCATTCTGCCGACGTATATATACAGTGAGCGGTCGTTAAGTGGTTAACATCCCATAATAGGCAGCCAGACGGTCTACCAAGCACCAATCCACATCATCACAAACAACAATGAAAAGGTCTTTGGAAGCTAGTCTGGATTTAATCTACATTACACAGGCAGCCAGGTGGTTAGAGTTGAACACATCAGCGTCTCTCAATTAACCTGTTGAGTTCAGAATCACACAACCAGTAAATAGTCCTTTACAGATATCCTGGGAAATACCATGGATTAATATTACAGACCCATTTCAAAGCAAACCAAGACATATTCTCAATGTCCATTATTTTCTGGCTCATACTTGCTAAGAACTTCTGGGTTCCACGGGCCCTCCCGTTACAAGCATCTTTCGGGCAGTGCGGGAGGAGTGTATACACCGCTCCTCCACCGCCCCTGCCATTGAAATCAATGGGCACCACTGCCGTAGCGCCTGCAGAGCTGGGACTAGGAAGACCACCTTTACAAGTAAGGGCTGTTCTACAAGTGAAGCGAGGGGGCTGTTTGTGTATGGGGGCGAGGGGGCGCAGAGCTGAGTCCATACTGGTGTGAGGAGGGGGCTGAGTGCATACAGGTGTGAGGGGGGTGTTAAGTGCATACAGGTGTGAGAAGGGGGCTAAGTGCATTCCTGTGTGAGGAGGTGGCTGAGTGCATACCAGTGTGAGGAGGGGGCTGAGTGCATACCAGTGTGAGGAAGGGGCTGAGTGCATACAGGTGAGAGGAGGGGGCTGAGTGCATACAGTTGAGGAGGAGGCGGAGTGCATACAGTCGTGGGAAGGGGGCTGAGTGCATACAGATGTGAGGAGGAAGGCTGAGTATATACAGGTGTGAGGAAGGCTGAGTGCATAAAGGTGTGAGGAGGTGGCTGAGTGCATACAGGTGTTAGGAGGGGGCTAAGTGCATACATTTGTGAGGAGGGAGCTGAGTGCATACAGTTGTGAGGAGGAGGCTGAGTGCATACAGGTGTGAGGAGGAGGCTGAGTGCATACAGGTGTGAGGAAGGCTGAGTGCATACAGTTGTGAGGAGGAAGGCTGAGTGCATACAGGTGTGAGGAAGGCTGAGTGCATACAGGTGTGAGGAGGGGGCTGAGTGCATACAGTTGTAAGGAGGAGGCTGAGTACATACAGGTGTGAGGAAGGCTGAGTGCATACAGTTGTGAGGAGGAGGCTGAGTACATACAGGTGTGAGGAAGGCTGAGTGCATACAGGTGTTGGGAGGGGGCTAAGTGCATACATTTGTGAGGAGGGGCTGAGGTGCATACAGTTGTGAGGAGGGGGCTGAGTGCATACAGTTGTGAGGAGGAGGCTGAGTGCATACAGTTGTGAGGAGGGGGCTGAGGTGCATACAGTTGTGAGGAGGAGGCTGAGTGCATACAGGTGTGAGGAGGGGGCTGAGTGCATACAGGTGTTAGGAGGGGGCTGCGTGCATACAGTTGTAAGGAGGGAGCTGAGTGCATACAGTTTTGAGGAGGGAGCTGAGTGCATACAGTTTCGAGGAGGGAGCTGAGTGCATACAGTTGTGAGCAGGAGGCTGAGTGCATACAGGTGTGAGGAGGGGGCTGAGTGCATACAGTTGTGAAGAGGAAGGCTGAGTGCATACAGGTGAGAGGAGGAGGCTGAGTGCATACAGGTGTGAGGAGGGGGATGAGTACATACATTTGTGAGTAGAGAGCTAAGTGCATACAGTTGTGAGAAGGGATCTGAGTGCATACAGTTATGAGGAGGGGGCTGAGTGCATATAGTTGTGAGGAGGAGGCTGAGTGGATACAGGTGTGAGGAGGGGGCTGAGTGCATACAGTTGTGAGGAGGAGGCTGAGTGCATACAGGTGTGAGGAGGGGGCTGAGTGCATACGGATGTGAGGAGGAAGGCTGAGTGCATACAGGTGTGAGGAAGGCTGAGTACATACAGGTGTGAGGAGGAGGCTGAGTGCATACAGGTGTGAGGAAGGCTGAGTGCATACAGGTGTGAGGAGGGGGCTGAGTGCATACAGGTGTTAGGAGGGGGCTGAGTGCATACAGTTGTAAGGAGGGAGCTGAGTGCATACAGGTGTGAGGAAGGCTGAGTACATACAGGTGTGAGGAGGTGGCTGAGTGCATACAGGTGTGAGGAGGGGGCTGAGTGCATGCCAGTGTGAGAAAGGGGCTGAGTGCATACAGTTGTGAGGAGGAGGCTGAGTGCATACAGGTGTTAGGAGGGGGCTGAGTGCATACAGTTGTGAGGAGGAAAGCTGAGTGCATACAGGTGTGAGGAAGGCTGAGTGCATACAGGTGTGAGGAGGGGGCTGAGTGCATACAGTTGTGAGGAGCGAGCTGAGCACATACAATTGTGAGTAGGAGGCTGAGTGTGTACCGGTGTGAGGAGGGGGCTGAGTGCATACAGGTGTGAGGAGCAGGCTGAGTGCATACAGTTGTGAGGAGGGGGCTGAGTGCATACAGGTGTGAGGAAGGCTGAGTGCATACAGGTGTGAGGAGGGGGCTGAGTGCATACAGGTGTTAGGAGGGGGCTGAGTGCATACATTTGTGAGTAGAGACTAGGGGTGAGCTTCGAGTTCGCGTCGAACCCATGTTCGACCCGAACATCGTCTGTTCAGCCGTTTGGGTGAATTTCGAACATTATGGGCCGTTCACGCCAAATTCGAGTGGCACGTCACGGCCCACAATTCTCTGCTGCATCGCAGTGCATTGCCGGCTGATGATTGGCCAAGCATGACCCACATGCTTTGGCCAATTACAGCACGGAAAAAACGGAGAGCCATAATTGGCCAAAGCCAGGATGGCTTTGGCCAATTAAGTCTCAGGGGGTTTAGTACACGCCCCACACTATATAAGGCCGCCTGCGTGGCGGCCTTGTGTAGTGTGTTGCGGCAGTGATTAAAGACAGACAGAGAGAGAGAGACAGTGTCATTTAATTTGAGTTAGATAGAGCAGGCAGGCGAGTCAGTTAGCTTCAGTTACAGTGTGTAGAGGATATATATGCATCCTAGGTGTTGTATATATATTTATACACTGTATTCAGTTTAGCTAGATCCGTTCCTGTTATTCTCTTCATAATATACTGACAAGCTGGCAGGTGATTGTGCTAGCTGCAGTATTTTCACTTGGTGTACTGTGTCCTTTGCACAGTGTGCACCTAAAGCTTACCTCAATACAATTGCTGGTTTTCTCATACAAATACAGGCAGGGAGCTGCAGTATTTTGTTTTAGTGTCCTTTGCACAGTGTGCACCTAAAGTTTACCTGAATACAATTGCTGGTGTTCTCATACAAATACAGGCAGGGAGCTGCAGTATTTTGTTTTAGTGTCCTTTGCACAGTGTGCACCTAAAGCTTACCTCAATACAATTGCTGGTTTTCTCATACAAATACAGGCAGGGAGCTGCAGTATTTTGTCTTATGCCCCATACACACGATCATTTTTAATGTCATTTTTAAAACTGACGTTTTTCTCGTCATTTTTTTTCTTGTTTCCTCTTAAGCCTGTCTTGCGTACACACCATCATTTTAAAAAATGTTCAAGAAAAGCGCAGTGACGTACACCACGTACGACGGCACTATAAAGGGGAAGTTCCGTTCGAATGGCGCCACCCTTCATGTTAGTAAAGTTTGTTGAGAGACGATTCGCTCTTTTCAGTCTAGTGCTTTTCAGTCCGTTACAGCATGACGAATGTGCTATCTCCATTACGAACGCTAGTTTTACCAGAACGAACGCTCCCGTCTCATACTTGATTCTGAGCATGCGCATTTTTTTTCACGTCGTTAAAGCATACACACTATCGTTTTTCACGTCGTTAAAAAAAACGACATGAAAAACGACGTGAAAAAAGAGCGCATGTTCGAAATTTTTAATGCCCGTTTTTCACGTCGTTAAAAATGCTCTGGAGCATACACACGATCATTTTTAATGGCCATTTTTTTTAATGGCATTTTTAACGGCATGAAAAATGATCGTGTGTATGGGGCATTAGTGTCCTTTGCACAGTGTGCACGTAAAGCTTACCTGAAAACAATTGCTGGTGTTCTCATATTAATACCACAGGCAGGGAGCTGCAGTATTTTCAGTTAGTGTACTGTGTCCTTTGCACAGTGTGCAACTAAAGCTAACTAAAAGACAATTGCTGGTGTTCTCATACTAATAATACTACAGGCAGGCAGTTGATTCTGCTAGCTGCAGTATAATCAGTATATATATATACATCCCAGCTTTGTGCAGCTACATCTCCCTGCAGGCCATTAGTATGTCTGGAAGGACAACAAGAAGAGGCAGACAGTCACGAGCCAATAAAAGAGGGCAAGCAGGCTCTGTGTCTAGAGGCAACAGTGCTGGTCGTGGACACGGTGCATCCTCATCAGAACGTGGCTGTGGGACACACTTGTCCTTTTTTCCGGCAGCTGGCCGCGTTGAGCTGCAACATGCCGAAGACTTGGTAGAGTGGATGACCAAGCCGTCCTCATCCTCCTCATCATCTCTCATCCAGGCTCAGGGTACTTTGTCTGGCAAAGGAGCTGCCAAAGCGACCTCTTCCTTCGGCTCAATGGCATCAGTCACTCCTTCCCTAACCCCACCATGTCCTCCTGAGGAGTCCCCCGAACTGTTTGACCACAGTGTTGGGTACATGCTCCAGGAGGATGCCCAGCGTTTTGAAGGCTCCGATGATGGTACCCAGCTAGAGGAAGGCAGTAACGTGAGCCCAGAGAGAGGGGGTGCCCAAGAAGGACAGCAATCTGGCAGTCATGTTTCCCCAGCTGCAGCATACTGCCAGGTTTGCTACAGTGATGAGGGAGGGGATGATGAGGTCACGGACTCTACGTGGGTGCCTGATAGGAGAGAGGAGGAGGAGGAGGAGGCACATCTCCAACGAGGCAGGATGCCCTCCAGGGACCAGCTTAAGGGCAGCACACCGACAGCATCACACCGCAGAGCTCCGCATGTGCAGGCCGCTGCTGTCTCTGCGGGTTATTCCAAAAGTTCTTTGGTGTAGGCCTTTTTTGAGACGAGTGCATCAGATCGCAGCGCTGCTATTTGAAACATATGTCTCAGGCGTATCTCTCGTGGCCAAAACATCACCCGCTTGGGCACCACATGCTTGATCAGACATATGTCGATCTGCCATGCAGTTCGTTGGCAAGCACACCTAAAAGACCCACACCAAAGAACAAAGCGGACCTCTCCTTGCTCCTCATCAGCTGGGATCTCCAACCCCACTATACCTTCAGTCCTCTCTGAAACCTGCACTGAGAGGAATGAAGGTGTAGAATTAGGTGTGTCACAGCCAAGTACTTGCAGGCAATCTGCTATCGGTACACCAACGTCAGATTGTACCAGGCAAATTTCCCTGCCCCAGCTGCTGCACCGCTGAAAGAAGTTCGCTCCCAGCCATCCACATGCCCAGCGGTTGAATGCAAGCTTGGCTAAATTGCTAGCACTTCAACTGCTGCCTTTTCAGTTGGTAGACTCTGCCCCCTTCCGTGAGTTTGTGGAATGTGCGGTTCCTCAGTGGCAGGTTCCCAAACGCCACTTTTTCTCACAGAAGGCGATTCCGGTTCTCTACCGGCATGTGGAAGGCAATGTCTTGGCCTCGCTGGACAGGGCGGTCAACGGTAAGGTGCATATTACCGCTGACTCATGGTCCAGCAGGCATGGACAGGGACATTACCTATCTTTCACGGCGCATTGGGTGACTCTGCTGGCAGCTGGGAAGGATGCAGGACAAGGTGCAGTAGTGTTGGAGGTTGTTCTGTCACCACGCCTCCAAAATGCTACTACTGGTGATTCCGACACACCTCTCTCCTCCACCCCCTCCTCTTCTTCTTCCTCCATGTCCTCTTCCTGTGCTTTGTCCTTGGAACCAGCGGTGCTCCGTAGGCGTTCAAGGGGCTATGCAAGTACGCAGGCAAAGAGATGCCATGTAGTGCTTGAGCTGGTGTGCTTGGGGGACAGGAGCCACACTGGGGCAGAGATTCTGTTAGCTCTGCAGGGGCAGGCTTAGAGGTGGTTGACGCCACACCAGCTTAAGCCAGGAGTGGTGGTTTCCGACAATGGCACCAACCTCCTCTCTGCCCTCCGTCAGGGACACCTGACCCATGTGCCCTGTTTGGCTCACGTCCTTAACTTGGTGGTGCAGCGGTTTTTGGGCAGGTACCCAGGCTTACAGGATGTCCTGAGGCAGGCCAGGAAAGTCTGTGTGCATTTCCGCCGGTCATATAATGCCAGTGCTCGGCTGGCTGACCTGCAAAAGGAATTTAACCTGCCCAAGAACCGCCTAATCTGTGACATGCCCACCAGGTGGAACTCAACGTTGGCCATGCTGTAGCGGCTGCACACGCAGCAGAGGGCCATCAATGAGTATCTTTGCCAATATGGCCACAGGATAGGGTCAGGGGTGCTTGTTTTTTTTTTAGCCACGCCATTGAGTCATGATCAGGGATGCATGCACTGTCCATTTGAGGAGGCCACGAGGATGGTGAGCAGTGACAATGCATGCATCAGTGACACTGTCCCTCTTGTCCACCTGTTGAAGCACATGCTGCGTGGAATAATGGACATGGCACTTGAGACAGAACAGAGGGAGGAAGAGGAGGACTTCCTTACCTCTCAAGGCCCCCTTTATCCAGACAGTGTTCCTGCTGGCCCGCCTATCACACAGGAAGAGGACGAGGAGGAGGAGGATTGTGTCAGCATGGAGGTGGAGCCTAGCACTCAGCATCAGCAGCAGTCTTCAAGGGATCAATTACAGTCCCAAGACACCCATGGACTTGTACGTGGCTGTGAGGAGGTGGCTGCGGATCATGTCGTCCTGAATGACCCAGAGGACTCCGGACCGAATGCCTCAGCAAACCTACACTGCATGGCCTCCCTGATCCTGCAAAGCCTGCGGAAGGATCCTCGTATTCATGCTATCAAGGAGAGGGATCTTTACTGGCTGGCAACCCTCCTTGATCCACATTACAAGGGTAAGGTTTCGGACCTTATCTTGCCGTCGCAGAGGGAGCAGAGGATGAAACATCTTCGGGAGGCCTTGCAGAAAGGTCTGTGCAACGCCTTCCCAGAGACTGGGAGGTTACAAATTCCTGGTCCTGGACAAAGTGTTGCTGAGGCTTCGGTCAGTCAAAGAAGGAGCAGTGGAGAAGGTGGCCGTCTGACCGATGGGTTCAGACAATTTTTTAGTCCGCAGCCGCAAGGTATGATCGGTTCCAGCAACCATCGCCAGCGTCTGGTTTACATGGTGCAGGAATACCTAGGGGCATGATCAGACTAGGAACCCTTTCCCACCGAAAATCCTCTTGGTTACTGGCTCTTGAGGATGGATCACTGGCCAGAGCTTGCACAGTATGCAATTGAGCTACTGGCCTGTCCTGCATCCAGCGTTCTTTCGGAACGCACATTCAGTGCTGCTGGAGGCTTTGTAACCGATCACAGGGTGCGCCTGTCCACCGACTCGGTCGATCGACTGACCTTCAGAAAAACAAATCAGTCTTGGATCACCACCAGCTACCAAGCACCTGATGCTGATGTAACTGAATATTTATTTTTTTTAAATGTCAGATCCCTTCAAGACTGCCTATGCTGATGCTGAGTGACTATCCTGTTATGCTGAGTGACTATCCTCTTCCTCCTCAATGATCATGCTGATAGCTTGTAAGAAAATTTTTGGTTATGGGCACCACCACCAGTGGCTAAGGCCCAATTTTTCAGCCCCTGTTTAACAGGGGCATGTAATTACAATTTTTGATGCAATACTTTGCAGCAGGGCTCATTCCTGCGCTCCAACTAGAGTATCTGTGAGGGGTTGCAGTGTTGTGGCACCAGCACCAGTGCCTAAGGCCCAATTTTTTTGCCCCTGTTTAACGGGGGCGTGTATTTACAATTTTTGATGCCATACTTTGCAGCAGGGCTCATTCCTGCGCTCCAACTACAGTATATGTCAGGGGTTGCAGTGTTGTGGCACCAGTGCCTAAGGCCCAATTTTTCTGCCCCTGTTCAACAGGGGCATGTAATTACAATTCTTGATCTATTGTTTCACAACTGGGCCGATTCCTGCACCCACCAAGAGTAACTGTGAGGACTTACAGTGTTGTGTCACCAGCACCACCACCACCACCAAAGGCCCAATTTTTCCTACCACTGTTCAACAATGGCATGTAATTACAATTCTTGATATAATAGTTCACAGCAGGGCGTTCCAGCGCCCACCAAGAGTAACTGTAAGGGCTTACAGTGTTGTGGCAACATCAACACCTAAGGGCCAAATTTCTGCAGAGTATATATGGCAGACCCCTACTTTCAAGCATCCAACTTACAAACGACTCCTACTTGCAAACGGAAGGAGACAACAGGAAGTGAGAGGAAATCTACCCCTAGGAAGGGAAATTCTCTCCTGTAAGAGTTAATATGATGCTTTATCACCAATCCTTGTTTCACTAAAAAACCCACAATTTCAAAAAACATTTGTCATTGGGATGGAAAGTGAGGTGAAATGTTCTGAACAGTCGCACAGACAGCAAAACAAATGTTACAGGGGTGATAACCCTTTCCTGTGTTTTCCAAAAAGCTTAAAAATAAATTTTTTGGCTGGAGCTACACTTTAAAAATGTACCAGTTCAAAATTACAAACAGATTCTACGTAACAACAAACCTACAGTCCCTGTCTTGTTTGCACCGCCTGTATACTGCTGTTCAGAGTATATAGGGCGTGGGGGCCCCACGCCTTTCCTTTTTTTAATTTGGGTGCGGGATTCCCCTTAATATCCATACAAGACCCAAAGGGGCTGGTAATGTGCTGGGGGGGGGGGGGGGAGGTACCCATGACATTTTTCTCAATGATTTTCATCCATATTGCCGGGACCAGACATTACATTAAAGCCGCAAGCAGTTTTAAATGACTTTTTTTCCTTTAGAAATGTAGTTTTGTGCAGGGACAGTTCTAAACACGGGAAGCACGTGCCACTTCACAGGCATACTATAGACACCCCCCAGGTACTATATTTAAAGGAATATTTCACTTTTTTAATTTTCACTTTCACTTTTTTTTCACTTTACGGACGTTTTTAAAACTTCTTTTTGCATTGATACATGTCCCCTGGGGCAGGACCCGGGTCCCCAAACCCTTTTTAGGACAATAACTTGCATATTAGCCTTCAAAATTAGCACTTTTGATTCCGAACGTTCGAGTCCCATAGACTTTAACGGGGTTCGATAGTTCGCGCGAACTTTCGGTCCGTTCGCAGGTTCTGGTGCGAACCGAACCGGGGGGTGTTTGGCTCATCCCTAGTAGAGAGCTAAGTGCATACAGTTTTGAGGAGGGAGCTGAGTGCATACAGTTGTGAGGAGGGGGCTGAGTGCATACAGGTGTGAGGAAGGCTGAGTGCGTACAGGTGTGAGGAGGGGGCTGAGTGCATACAGGTGTGAGGAAGGGCTGAGTGCATACAGGTGTGAGGAAGGGCTGAGTGCATACTGCATACTGGTGTGAGGAGGGGGCTGAGTGCATACTGGTGTGAGGAGGGAGATGAGTGCATACAGGTGTCAGGAAGGCTGAGTGCATGCAGGTGTGAGGAGGAGGCTGAGTGCATACAGTTGTAAGGAGGGAGCTGAGTGCATACAGTTGTGAGGAAGGCTGAGTGCATACAGGTGTGAGGAGGGGGCTGAGCACATACAGGTGTGAGGAAGGGCTGAGTGCATACAGGTGTAAAGAAGGAGCTGAGTGTGTACAGGTGTGAGGAGGGGCTGAGTGCATACAGGTGTGATGAAGGGGCTAAGTGCATACAGGAGTGAGGAGGGGCTGAGTGCATACAGGTGTAAGGAAGGCTGAGTGCATACAGGCGCGAGGAAGGAGCTGAGTGTGCACAGGCGTGAGGAGGGGGCTAAGTACATACAGGTGTGAGGAAGGGGCTGAGTGGGTACAGGTGTGAGGAAAGGGCTGAGTGCGTCCAGGTGCGAGGAGTGGGCTGAGTGCATACAGGTGATGGATTGGGATGTCTCTTTGCTGAATATATTTGTTTTGATGTTTATTTTTTGTTTTCTTAGAAATGCTAGGGGAGGATAGGGGGGGGGGCATTGAAAAGGTAGTGCAGTTAGTGTTAGAGTAGGGCCCCACTCAAAAGAGTCTACCTTGTCATGGTGGCAGGCTTCAGTGCATACAGGTTTGAGGAAGGGGCTAAGTGCCTACAGTTGTAAAGAGGGGGCTGAGTGCATACAGGTGTGAGGGGGGCTGAGTGCATACAGTTGTGAGGAGGGGGCTGAGTGCGTACAAGCATGAGGAGGGCTGAGTGCATACAAGCGTGAGGAAGAAGCTGGGTGCGCACAGGTGTGAGGGGGGCTGTGTGCGTACCGCTCTCCCACGCCCTCTGCCGCTTACCGGAGTCGTCAGTAGCGGCGGAGGCGATCGGGTCCTGTCACGCCAATTATTTTTTTTATTGCATTTTTGTGTAAATATGAGATCAGAGGTCTTTTTGACCCCAGATCTCATATTTAAGAGGACCTGTCATGCTTTTTTCTATTACAAGGGATGTTTGTATACGTGAGCAGCGCCCGCATATGAAAATGGTGTTTAAACCACACACGTGAGGCATCGCCACAATCGTTAGAGCGAGAGCAATAATTCGAGCCCTAGACCTCCTCTGTAACTCAAAACATGCAACCTGTAGAATTTTTTAAACGTTGCCTATGGAGATTTTTAAGGGTAAAAGTTAGACGCCATTCCGTGAGCGGGTGCAATTTTGAAGCGTGACATGTTCTGTATCAATTTACCCGGCGTAACATTATCTTTTACAATATAAAAAAAATTGGGCTAACTTTACTGTTGTCATATTTTTTAATTAAAAAAAGTGATTTTTTTCCCAAAAAAGTGCGCTTGTAAGACCGCTGTGCAAATACAGTATGACAAAAAGTATTGCAATGACCTCCATTTTATTCTCTAGGGTGTTAGAAAAAAAAGATATAATGTTTGGGAGTTCTAAGTTATTTTCTAGCAAAAAAACATGTTTTTAACTTAAACACAGAGTCGGAAAAACAGGCTCGGGGCTGAAGTGGTTAAGTTGTAACTGTGTTAAAATAAAAGTGCACTGAAGGACTCAGAGGGGTGGCCAGTGGGTGGATTCAGTGGGATGGCCAGTGGGGAATGTTGGTGGTCAGGCCTGGGGGGCCCAGGCCTGAAGCTGTGTAAAGGGCCCCCAAATTTCTGATGGCTGCCCTGCCTGTCAGGTTTTCCTGCAGTCTGGGGCTCCATTAGAGAGATTTCCTCTCACTTACTTACCTGGTGACAATGATTTACCAGAAAGGAAGTGGGAATGAATATCCAACAGCAACACAGACAGAAATTAAAATATTTTTTCTGTAGATTAGGGGAAGGCTGCCTCTTGCAAATTTTTCCTCACTTTCAGTCTGTTGAAATTATTGTCAACAATACAATAAGTGAGGGGAAATAAGTTCAACAGAGCCTGGGTTAGCAGAAAAAAAACAGCAGACGTTTTAGGCTACGTTCTCATGGGCACATACCACCGGCAAGAATCTACTGATTCTTGTGGCTGGGATTGACAGCTGCATGCATATAGCTGCAGTTGCCAGGCCCATACAGTGCAGTGACAGGCCGTTAATGGCCGCAGCTATGCATGACTGTTTGCACAACCAGCGATTACCTGTGGTGATCGTAGCTGGATGCTCTTTATCCCTCAAGCTGCATTGCTGGCTTATCAACCTGTATGTAAATGGGAAATAGATATTGGGTTTTGAAGGAGGAGTGGGATTAGGTTGTAAACTTGTCTCCCCTAAATTGTCTAATAGACTTACAAAATTATACATTTAATTTAGGTCCTAACTGTTGCTTGTCCATCATTCAAGGTTTAGACCCAACTATATTCCTTTATGCCCCATGTTCTTTTGCTTTGGTCATGTTTATTGATCCAATGATACTGAAAAGAGATGATTAACTTTCTTAATCATGTAACGGGCTCCCCGGTCTCCCTGAATCCCAAAATACTGTCTCCTGGGTCTGTTGTTGGATTTAAAACTAGATAAATTCACTAGTGTTTATCTACATAGAACTTTATTTATTGCTCACAAACACATTGCACATACTTGGATCTAAGCTAATCCTGTGACCCAAGAATCATGCTTGCTGCATGTCAAAGCTGTTCTTCCATACAATTTATATATGACAATATTTAGCCCTGCTAAATTTGAGAAGGTATGGGCTCAATGGATCATTCTGGTTCATTCTGGTACTTGTAGACTATCATCTGAACTACCTCTACATTTTGCTTACTGGGCACTTAAACCCCCCTCCTGCCCAGACCAATTTTCAGCTTTCAGCGCTCTCACTCTTTGAACGAAAAATGCGCGGTCAGACAACACTGTACCCAAATTAAATTTTTTATAATTTTTTTCCCACAAATAGAGCTTTCTTTTGGTGGTATTTGATCACCTGTGCGGTTTTTATTTTTTGTTAAAAAAATTAAAAAAGACAGAATAAAAAAAAATACAAAACCATTTTATATTTTGTTATAAATTTTTGCAAACAGGTAATTTTTCTCCTTCCTTGATGTACGCTGATGATGCTGCACTGATGGGCACCAATAGACTGCATTGATGGGCACCGATAAGGTGGCACTAATGGGCACGGATAGGTGACACTGGTGGGCACTGAGAGGTGGCACTGATGGGTGGCACTGAAGTACATTGATAGGTGGCACTGAGAAGTGGCACTAATAGGTGGCACTGATGGGTGGCACTGAAGTACATTGATAGGTGGCACTGAAGTACATTGATAGGTGGCACTGGTGGGCACTGAGAAGTGTCACTAATAGGTGGCACTGATAGCTTGCAGTGATGGGCACTGATGGGTGGCAATGATGTGCACTGATGGGTGGCAGTGATGGGCACTGGTAGGTGACACTGATAGGCAGCACTGCTAGGAGGCACTGATGAGGCATTGATAGGTGGCACTCGTGGGCATTCATAGGTGCCACTGTTATGCACTGGTGGGCACTGATTCATGGCACTGTGGGCACTGGCAGGTGGTACTGGCAGGTGGCATTGGCAGGAGGTACTGGTGGGCACAGATGAGGTGCCTGTGTCTTTTCCTCTTTGGGACCAATGTCTCTTGCACAGAAACCGGTAACCATTACTCTGATCTCTGATCATCCGAGTCTCATTGACTCGGTGATCACAGCACGCGCCCTGCAGGGGGCACGCGGGGATCGTGCAAAGGGGAGGACGTCTTACGACGGCCTCCAGGCAAAGTAGGTCTGCGCTGTAGCCGTCATTCGGCTACAGCGCGGATCTTAAGGAGTTAAAATTATGTCTATCTTGGGGACCTGCCACTCCAAGATGCCTGTCTCAGTGAGGTTGATTTACTAAAACTGGTGCACTCAAAATCTGGTGCAAGCCTTCAGCTTGTTCAAATAAGTTTTGACAAAAAAACCTGAAAGCTGATTGGTTTCTATGCAGAGCTGTACCAGATTATGTACTCTTCAGTTTTAGTAAATAACCCCCAGTGTCTCATCTGTACATTGACGTAACTGAAGTGGCTTTTTAGTCCCTAAAAATCTTGGCCGCCCTTACTATGATAATAATGATATTGCATTATGGAATTGCCCGTCTGTTTCTATATATGGAAATTATTTGTCACATACAACATTTAAAAGAAATACTTTTTTAGTAAATAAAAAATATTTTTACACAACGCTATCTCTTCCATAAAAAAAACAAAAACTTGTAACCATGTTAACTGTTGCATGTAGGTTATGCTTATTCATTCAATCATGCTTGAGATCAGATGCCGGTTGAAAGATGTTAAGATCAGAAGAAAAATGCAGTTTGTATTTGCAGTGTTAGGATTAATGAATGAGATGGAAACATTGAATAAACCAAGGCAAATATTTCAAGAATTATTTTATTCAATCCAATAATCCAATATAAAAAAGTGTTGTTTTTTTTTTTTACAAATAATAAATAACTGTATTACAAAATGTAATAAATTAAATAATTTACAAAAGAGTCCAAAGTGATCAAATTAAAGCAGCCCCGCATTTTTCCTACACAGAGCTTCTATCATTGGTACAAGTGAGACATTCTGTGATGCCTATGCACAACGCTTCTTACACATCAACACTCATAAAGTGTCATATAAAATATAGACATTGACTACTAAACAACCAGTCTCAAGTTCTTTACTACCACCAGATATGCTGATATGTCACTTATCAGCCTGTAGATAGGAGCAGCTTCATAAGATTATGCTGTGAACTTGGATAGTGCTATGAAACTGTCACAATCCTGGATTTTTCTGGTTGAGCTTGGCCATGTGACCCGTGAGGGCCTACATATTGGTGGAGCAAATCTCGACTTTTTAATACAAAATTTGCATATAATGTCAGCTGCCTGACAAGTAGTTTTTACTAAAGGTAACATCTTTTTAAACATTTTTACATCATATGCTTAGCCTGAATTGTCCAAGGTTTGTGACATGTGCTAATAAAAGAATAAGCAAGTCGTTGAGTAGTGTGGCTCATTTTTACCTTTTGCCAACAATCACAATTTATATAAACAGCAACATCAAAGGACCTGTAAACGTAAAACCAAAAAAACGAATTTCCATAAAAGAGCTCTCCTAATAGTCACAAATGGGCAACCATATGGAGCTACAGGAGGCTCACAAGTGTTGAACTTGGTCTGCAGGTTTAGTAGGCAGGAAATCAGAAAACTGCTCTTATTTTATCATTTACTTTATTTTAAATGAAATATCATTAATTTAAAAAGGCAAATGCAAATTCAAAAATACTGTACCAACTGAGCCAGTAGAATATAAAAATAAATATTAATTATTGTGTTTTTAAAAAAAACAGACAAAATAGTACCCATTTTCAAATCATCATCATCTAAACTAGATACAGTTTGATACTGTATCATATGATGACAATGTCTTTATTTAATGCTACAGTGTGCACAAATCCACAGCAGCCAATTAAAAACCAGCTTCTGTGGGTTGTACTAAACTAGTTAAAATCAACATTACATTGGCTGTCATAAAATTACTGCACGGAAAACCTTTTTTTGCATTAAATAAAGTAGTATTTTTAGCAAATGAAAGACCTGATATCTGAAACACAATGTACATTTGTACATCTGCATATGTCTATGGCTTTTATACATAGGAATAGAATTAAAATTACTACAGTAAGGCTTATTGAAACCAAGAACAGGTGCTTGTTCCAAAACTCCAATTGGTTAACAGATAACTACCACTATAAATAACATAGCAGAAAAGTAACAATTTAAATGACACTAAAAAAATGTGTGCAAAGGCTTCTTGATCAGTATACCAGTATTCTGCATTCAAACACTATAATGACTTAAAGACATGTACCATATTTGCATTGATTTTTTTTTTTTGTATTATGTAAACACTAAAAACCAAACATTAAAATTGGAAAAAAAAATGTTGTTCAAACATGCAAATGATTTAACATCATGTAAGTCATCTTAACTATGTGACATCAAAGAGTCTCCACCATGAGACATAGATGGAGTGTTGGAAACCCCCAAATTATTTGGCAAGTGCATTATCAAAAAAATAAATAAATATATAAATATATATATATACATATATATATATATATATATATATTTATATATATATATATATATATATATATATATATATATATATATATATATATATATCTTATATGAACAGGCAGCAGACAGTTGTATTAACAAAAGCCTGCAGTGGTCGGTAAACTCGCCAAAGTATTTTATTCATTGAAATGACAGATCCAACTGTTGCCAGTAGACTTTATGGGGTTAATTAAATAAAAGAGTAAAGAATGTTCATTTAGCAAAATGAAGTTGTGTTCTATTTGATTATCCAATTATGTGTATTAGAACTGCAGAAAGAAACAGCTGCAGACCTTCTGAAAATGCTGGTTGCCTGGTTATTATGTTGACCCTCTTCAATACTTATTTCAGCCAGAACCCCTTGTCTGCATAATTGTACTGGGTTAGTGTCTCAAGGTATTGAAGACAGGCAAACTAGCACGACAGAATGATGCAATCTTTGTTATTTTCAGGAAAATGTATTTAAAAAAAAAAAAAAGGAGTTTGTCTTGCACATGTTTGGATAAACTAGACACAGCATCCCTTTGCTAAGTGAATGAACCCAGTCCCCGGTGCTTAGTGCTTGCAGCCAGAGATACATGCAGTAAAAGTAATGCAAATCCTACCTACAGTAGGCAGAGGAGGATAAGCTCTCACACCATATTTTCCAGCATCATGGATCATCTCTGCATATGTAAAAATGCTAGTTTTTTGGTCCCTCCAATGCAATATTGATTATTATTCCAGTCCCCTTTATTGGTTTGAATGAAAATGTGCCCTAAGGTGGCCAGCATACAAGTAAACTTAAAGGACCAAAAACAATTCAGCAAATCATTTTAAATGCTTAGGTTGTAAAGCTGTCGGTTCAATCAATTTAAAATGAAGTAGTAAGACAATCATTAAATAAAAGGTACAGTATGTCTGTCCATTTCCAGGCACTTGTGCACTGCACATGGAATAAATGTGAAATGACACACGCAGCCACAAGGTGTCCCTAGCACTTCATAAAGTTCTGCTGGCATTGTGGATCTGTCA
Organism: Rana muscosa; assembly: GCA_029206835.1. Taxonomy (NCBI): domain Eukaryota; kingdom Metazoa; phylum Chordata; class Amphibia; order Anura; family Ranidae; genus Rana; species Rana muscosa. The sequence goes on along the minus strand of CM055124.1, from coordinate 164,450,912 downwards.
CACAGCTTGGCTGAGAAAAGCCAGCTTGTTATAACAAGGCATAATATTTCTGCACATCTCTAAGTGGAAGGATTGAGTGCTGGGCTGCTTGGTGTGTCACACCCTTTTAGAACAGTCCACAAGTGAGAGGGAGAAAGAAAATAAGAGGAAAAACATAGAAAGACTGTAAACCAAACGTCAGGCACATTAACCAAGCATAAAGTATATGAAAATCATTTATGTAATGATGTCTGAAATGTTTTACTGTACTGCGTTACAGTCGTGCCAAGGGTTTTTTCTTTTTTTTTTTTTTTCTTTTTTTTAGATAACCTGAGAGGCACTTTGTTGGAAAAATTTAAAGGGCCAACAGAGTAAAGCTGAAGGTAACCTCAATACCATCGATCCCCCACATTCAGTAATATACATTCAGATTAACCTATTCTTGCCATGTCTGTTTAGACACAGTTGTGATAGGTCAATTAAAAAAATTATAGATTAGACTCCCCCGCCCCCCTATCTGTGCAATAAATGCTAGCTGTCTCATTTTATGTTTTTACATCCTGGAGACAAAAACGGCTCATCCAAAAATGTAATGTGCCCAAAGACCTTAGAGAGCAGTTGGATGTGCAGCCAAGATCACTTTGCACTTAGGCACTGCAGCTGACTTAATACAGGGAAATCGCTAGGTTTTTAACTGTACAATCATTTTTTTCCCTGAGAAAAGTTGACCGTGTCTGTTTTTACCCATAGAAAGAAGACTTGCAAGCCAAAAATGGCAACAACAGTCATAGCCATCCTATGTCTATGGGCAGGTGCAACTGAATATAATTCAGTTCCATAGTTTCATTTACTTGATCCCGGTACCATAGTGAATAACACAAGTTCTGTCTAACAGAAGTCAATGCAAGTAATCAAAGAAAGATTTCAGGATTATTGCCTGATCATAAAAGTCATTTACCCAATAAGCAGTGAGCATTCTATTACAGTGTTGATCTGGAATGTTCATGAAGGAAAAAGACGTATAAAAATGTAAATACTTTCCTCTATTTTTCTAGTGTTTTAGTAATCTTTGCTTAAAAAAAAAAAAAACATGACCAACAATGGACACAAAAACTGAGCCAGCCAACATGCTTAAAGACTTAAAGGTAAAAGTATCCATAACGCCAATACCTTTTTTAAATATATAACACCACTACTTAAATATATAATAATTACAATAACATTTTGTTAAGAAACCAGCCAAGACTCTTCTTTAGATTGAGGTCAGACATCCAATCCAAATAAAAAAAAAAATATTTAAATATTAACCTGGGAAATAAATAAATAAATAAATAGTTGGCAGTATAAATAGGAATTATAGATCAACATATTACATGTAAATATAAAAAAAAAACAAAAAAAAACGTTTGTAGTGTCACCGTGCACATTCCTGAAAATCAGGTGCAGTAGAAGTTAGGCAATTGTGTTTCGTGAGATCCATAGATCATGAACAATCAAGAAGAGTTTCCCTCTACTTCAGGCAGCCTGTTATTATTGCAGCACATTGGCCTGTCCTGAGGCAGAAGTTCATGAAAAGTTATTTTCACAACTTATTTTTCATAAGTACAAGGGCACGAGTTGCATAGTCCAGGAAGAGGTGGAAATGGTGGAAAACGGCATGGCCCGTCTGTACAACCCCCCACTGGGTTGTTGTGTTAGGAAGCTGTGGCAGAGGTGAGTCACTAGCACGGGCAATGTTAAGTCTTGTCATCTGCAAGAAATAATAATAGCAATTAGTTCCAGTGTTGGATTATAATAGGAAAAATTACATTTTTATTGCTGTCTGTGCACCACTGGGGTGATTCACCCTCTATTGTCCTGGTGACTACTGTCACTGAAACAAAAAATAGAAAAAAAAAAATAGAAAATTCTAAATGTTGTAGTTGAACAGGTGAAATTTTCCAATGGGAACACCTGTTCTGGTGTTAAAAGGCCAGTTTGCGTTGCTTTTGTTTGTTACAACCTTACATTAAGGTATGTAGTGGGGACCTATGACTTGAATACAACCTCATGATAGTTATAATCCACTTTGTATATTAGGTTATATACCTATGGCTTTAATTAAAAAGTAAAGAGTCTGTAGATCCATAAGGAAATAAGACGCAAATTCCTCTTGCTTTTAGCCAAAACTGATGTGGAAACAGGTTGCTCTTTGATAACCATTGCTTTGCTGGAATTAATAGTCCAACTTTCGTATCAACTAACAGCCTTAGGTGTCTGTCAGCTATAGCAGATTATTGATGAAAACTCTTAACAATGTGCTTGAATTATTATAATATTATAAGTAGACCACCCTATAGGAATCAACACTGACTTTTTTCACACAAGAGCAAGAATGTCTAACGACACATAAAGTCCACCAGGCCCTAAAACTTAATTTTTATTATTGCAAAAATAAAATGAAGTAAAAAAGATTTTTAAGATGAATATAGGTTGTATAAGTAAACTCCTACTAATGCATGTTTGAAAATGAGAGGTTGAGTATAAATGATAAATCTTTTTTTTCTGAGTCACTGCCTTTAGCTAACCTGAGCTCATCATAAAGGTCCAAGCTGTTAAATAAAGCACAACGTGAAACAAAAAACCCAATTCCAATACCCCTAAACCCAGCATGTCTCACCCAAATTAAAGGGCTTTGTCAGGGGTGAATAAGTGTCATGAAAAAAAAAGTAAATAACTCTGCTCAAACAAACACATATGTAGTGGCGGCCGCCATTGTCTTGCCTTTAAAAGCAAGAAAATGGCAACTGCCATTAAATGTGTGTGTTTGAGCACATTTATCCACTTTATTATGTGACACTTATTCAATCCTTTCAAAGCCTTGTATTTGGGCGAGACATGTTAGATTTTGGGAATTGGATTTTTTGTTTCCCTTTCATCAGAGTGTGCAGAGATTTGAGTTTAAAGCCTCGTACACACGACCAGTTTTCTCGGCAAGAAAGCTGCTGAGAAAGCTGCTGGGAGAGCTTTTAGCCGAGAAAACCATTCGTGTGTATGGTTTCTCATTGGGAAAACTGCCGGGAATCTCGATGAGAAAAATAGAGAACCTGCTCTCTATTTTTCTCGTTGGGATTCTTGGCAGAGTGTTTCCTGCCGAGAAAACCGTGAGTGTGTATGCTTACCTGTCCATGGTAAACCCGCGCATGCTCGAAAAGACTTTGACGCATGCGTGGTAGCATACAAGAGTAGTGTAGGGTGTAGCAAGATGGCTGCGAAGGCATCGACTGTGACGAGCGCAGGCTTGTTGTAGTCGATGACGTCACCGCGTTCTTGCCATTCAAAAGAACGGCGGTTCTTTTGAATGGCCGTGTGTACACTAGGCGTGCAAGGCAAGCTTGTCGGGAATCCCGTCGGGAAAACCGACGTTTTTTTTCCCGACGGGATTCCCGCCCATGTGTACGAGGCTTCAATATTTATTGAGGCAGAAAAGCAGTACATGTTAACAGTTTGTACCTTTTATGATGATCTAATATAAGCCTAAGGCAGTGTGACCTGTTAGAAAAAGCCAATTAAAACAACCAATGATCAAACATTTATCTACTTTGCTACAGAAATTGGTTCAAAGAGATGACTTGCATCTTTTTCAAGAGTCGACTTAGCTAGACATAGGAAAATATAAGGTATGAGATATTTTAACCATATGTGTTACCGTAACCAAAGCAGCCAACAATAAACATTTGCATACCAAAGTATCAACTTTCTTCACCAGCTTGTCAATGCGATTATGAATGCTGGTAAACTCGTGATCCAAGGGGCGAACAACATGTGCAGCTTTTTTCAGCCAATCAAAATGCTTCTGATAGATGAAGAGCTCAGAGCTGAGCTTTGTAAGACCAGCAGGAATCTAAAAAAAACGAAATTTACATTGGTTACAAAAAATAAAATAAAGAACCACAAACCTAACAATGTAATGGCCTATGTCTGTGTCACACAGAATGAAAATCTGAATAACACAACGCACATCAGGAATAAGAATTTATTACAGTCACGTCATCTTTTTCTTCCAACCACTGAACAGGAAAAGGCCACATTAACCTAGTATTTTCCTTTGAGTGAAAAAATAACTTCATAAGCCTAAACATCTCTGCCAAATGTATTTACTTGTTCTTTTACCCTATTAGACCTTTAAACCAACAGGACAGGAAAATTCTTCCACAAACTAATATGTCCTCTTAACTTTGTTTATAAAATAGAGCTTGGTATAATCCATCTACGTCATGGTTCTGCTGGATAGATGTTGGCAGCTGGATCGTGTTAATGGTTTGCTGATCTGTTATCACATCTACAGACCACTCTGCAAATCACATCATATCCTCTTTTTCCTTTTACCATGGTCAGCTGCCTCCTCTATGTCATCCTTTCCTTCAATTTATGGTTCTCAGTGAATGCCAATGTCATAAAATTGTAACACGTTTTGCATCCTCGACATTCATGGATTTACCATAAACACTTCTCTTAAGGAACAACTCCAGGCAGATATGTAAAAACAATTATACATTTTTTATGCTTTGTTTTCAACATTGTAAAACAATTTTTTGATTTAGTGGGTTTAATTACCTGAAATCTGTCTTTATTAAAGCAGCTACCACCAGCCAGATTTTTAAAGCTAGCATGGAGCTGAAGGAGCTGCAATGCTAGCTGATGGATGGCAGAGAGAAGGGCTCTGAGGGGCTTACTTGGAGCAGGCTAGAGGTGTAGCAGCATCAAAGAGGGATTAAATGTGAGAGCAAAGGAAACTGGCTGTTACCCACAGCAAAAAGATGCTTGCTTCATTTGAAATAAGCAACCTGAAAGTTTCCTACCCTTTTGCTCTGTTTATCTTTGTTCTCGGTTTCATAACTTTTTCTCCTACATGCTGTATCTTGTGATTTCGGATGTATTGCATTTATGTAGACCAGCCTTTTCAGCACAGAGGAATCCTTCAAATAACATTCTGGTCTTGGGGAACCCCTGCTAAAATGACTATATCTAAAACTCATGATACAATAGTGTGATGGTCATTGAGAAGAATGCTCCTTACACTTGTGGTCATTGGGAAGAATTACCCCCTTACAGATAGACTAAAAAGATCAATGGTGTCAGTGGAAACTTATCTGAGGGGCAGAAATTGCTCCTTGCTCAAAGAACCCCTAGCAACCTATGGAGGAGCCCTAAGGTACCATGGAACCCTGGTTGAGAAACCCTGATGTAGACCATTATATTTGGATGGGCTTCCAATGCCCTACAATGCATATTTTAACATACAGCATTTTCTTTCAATTCATTTGCACCTTGCATGCCTGCTGCACTGCTTAAGTGCACTGGAATTGTATTCAAAAATTTGGCAATACAATATCCAGCATTACCATACTTAGTACAGAATGAGTAGGCGCAAAGTTTTTTCCCTCTGCCAAAACTTTTGCCATTAAAATAGTGGATGTTTATGTCTCAGCTATGCATTAAGCTGCTTAGCTGCAGCTACCCCTTAGACTTGCGGCATGAAATCCAGATATTTAGCTGACCAGGAGGGGTTAAAAATCCCTCTGCAATTGCATGTTTATGCATTAGGGCAGAAAGCTTCAGAAACGGTGTTAATATCAGCTTTGAAACATTCCTTGATGAGAGGCCAATTCCCAAGATGCCAGAGTGTGGAACACTTTTATTACATTAGAAATTGCTAAAGTAAGTTGGGAATTATTCCCATGCTTCCAGTGCGCGCATGGAAATGAAGTCTACACAGTGATACATTCATTTGGTGGAAATGAGAAAACTGCTGGCAGATCAAGGGTTACCTTGTTTCGAGGCCCAGGGAGAAACTGACTCAAATGCATGGAAAATCTTAAGGCACAGGGCCCTATTTAAAAAAAAAAAAAAGGTTCGCATTTCTCCATGGCTAAGACTAATATGGGAAAAATGGCATAGAACAAACTAGCCGCAGATCCTGCAGTAAAAACTTGGTCTGAAAATCATCCAGGCTTATTTAATAAAGCAGCGCAAATAGCAATGATGACATTTAAAGTGCAGTAACTCATAGCAATAATTAAAATATTAGTTTATTAAAAAGGAGCTTGACTGTTTACTATTGATTACTGCAGTTTCAAAGATATTGTACAGTCCTTGTGATACAATCTGTACTGTGTTTATTAAATGTATAGCATTTTCCTACAGAACATGGGTAGAAATTTTCAGAATGTCATTGAGGTGTAAATTTTATAAACACAATTGGACAATCCATTACTGGTTTTATGTGATCTGTTGCCATGAGTTACAACAGATCAATGCTCTTCTTTGCACTGCCTTATTAAACTAATGTATAGTGTATATATTTTCCTGTACATGACTGTGCCCACAACTCCTCAAAGTGCGGAATAAATCGGAGACATGTGAAATGCCTTCAGTTTTAAGAAGGCGTCTGTTGTACTTTGTAGAGTGTAATACTACTATGGCCACAAGGTGTCAGTCCAATGCACTGCGTTTGCTGTCAAGTTCAGCTGTGCGTGTCTGTGCAAAGTTCACATCACTGGAGATTTTGCTCTTATTTTGATTTGGGGATGTATTGTTTTGACTATTTCCCCGTTGTACTTTTGGATGCATGTTTGCCTCAGACTCCCGGAGATGACAGTAAGCGGAGACAGGAAATCATTTCTACTCCTCTGCTTGCTCGGATGAACATTGCTTATGAATAGTGGGAGGTTTGCTAAGCATTGATTTCCTGGGGTCAGGATTTGCGCAGGAAGACCCGTGTTTGCAAGTTGTTTCCAAAAGTTTCCAGCTGTCGATGACATCAAGGGCTTTGAACATGATATTCCACGCAATATATATCTCATGCTCCTGTGACATCATCCACTTACACAAAACATGTTGCCCCCAATGACAAATTACTGTCAAACTCCAGTGACACAGCTTTATCTGGAAGGGTCATTTTCTTCCAAGAATGATATCATTTTACAGTCATAATATCTTCAAAAAATAGAACTGTGTTTGCACTTCGTGAATAATTGCAGAATAAGCTCTCCTATCTCATTTAACACTATCTGTATCCAAACTGTCCCTTTTCCCAGCATTGTGATTTGCTGGTAATTAATGAGATCACATCATTGATAATTTGTATGACTTCTAAAAAATAACATCCGAGAAAAGCATTTACCCGCAACTTATTGTTGACGTAAATGACACAGTTCTGCAGACAGGCTTACATGAAATATCACTGTTTCCCAATGTACGAGTGCTGTTTATATGATAGTCGGGTTATGACTTCAACTATCGCAGAGCCAAATTCTTAGCAGAAAACATAAATCGCATAAACAAAGGAAGTAAACTTCTCTGCTAAAGATAACGGTAGTGATTATGGCTTCATGTTATAAAGACATGAAAAAGAGGCTTGGCTAGTCTTGATTTGGCAAACTGTGAATGCTGAAAACTTTTCACTTGAAAAGCAGCCACATATGATCCAAGAGAACTTGAATGAGCTTCTTTGTGGTCTGTGTGCCAGAAATTAAATTTTAATCTGTTTTGGGACATGAGCGTCGCGCAGGAAAAACAATATAGCAATGTTTAACACCAATTAAGTGCACTATTTAAGATTTTGGTTTTACTCTGGCTTAACAAACTCATGCTGGCTTGCAAGATCTAATTGGCTTAAGAAGATTTTTTTTATTACACTTAAATAGGAATGAATAGTGTTTTCCCATATACAGTAGTTTTTTATTTTCTGTTTTTCGTTCTCAAACTAAAAGCAAAATATGTTTTTTGTTATTTTAGTATGGTAAATATGGAAATCCTGCATATAGATATTTCATGTGTATTCCTTCTAGTTAATAGATGTTGAATATGAGTTTTGTGCTCTGCAGTCAGCTGGCTTAATGTTGAGATATGCAAGTACCTAAATATCAGGATCTCGGGTTGCATACACATAAAAATGCATACACAGCTGAATGACTCAGAGGATGGACACACCCTCCTCCTATTTTGTAGAGACCACAGTCTAGAGATCTTTAGGCTGACCATACAGTGTGCAAATTTTGTCCAGTTCCCAAGGAACCAGCTGAAATCTTCTCAGTGGGTGGCCATGTTAGCCCCACTCCCTTTGACAAAGTCAATCATTTGATCGACGAAGGAGCCTGCTAGAAATTTTTTGTTCCAACAGTGGCTCCATCCAAATTTTGGCATTTTGACAGTCAGTCCTAAAAATGCAACAATGGCCACAGCAGGAGATTGGGTGCTGTATAGCAGCCTTTTTCAACAAGGGTGCCTTCAGGTTTCTTTAAGTGTGCTTTGGCAAAATACCCAAAAAATTGGCCAACAATTGTATACAAGCCAGCGGGTGGATAAGGCCTGCCTTTTAGTTACACAAAGCCACATTGTGCACCATTACAACCTTCAAGCCACTGGCCTCCTGTCAATTAATGACATCATCGGTTGATGAGGGAAGGATTGGCTGAGTGAAGGAGAGAAGCTAAGGGAGAAGAGAACATTGGATTACTAGTAAGTACTAGTGTGCAAATACATATTTACACACTGCTGCTGACTAGTACCAGTGTGCAAATACATATTTGCACACTGGTACTAGTCAGTAACAGTGTGCAAATATGTATCTGCTTTGTAGGAATAAATCACCTTGGGTGTCCTACATGTGTAGATGTTGCTGCATTATGTAAAACTATTAGTTTTGTTTTTTACATTTTAGAATGGGGTGCCACGAGATTGTGCATAATTTTAAAAGGGTGCCTTGACTGAAAAAAGGTTGAGAAACACTGCTGTATAGAATTGGTTTATGGCCAGCTTTATATCAGTCTATGGTCGATGTATGGCCAGCTTTAGTCTGCAAAAGCATTCAGCAAGTGCAGGGCAAATGCTAGGCTTTCTTATTAGACAGCCCGGAATGATTACACACACTCAAGCATTAAAAGCCCCCTGCATTAAATATTGATTTGTAAAGTAATTTTTTTATCTAAAAATATATAAAATATTTTATGCACTTTAGATTAAACATTTAATAAAATTGATCAAAACCACCCTAGTTTCACGTTTATGTAACTGGATATTTGAAATACAAACAAGGCTACCTATAGACAGATCATCTTTTTCTGATCAGTGGGTGGGCTAATAAAAAAATAAAAAAAATAAAGTCCCCCATCCACACATAAGAGGTGGATGGAGGAATCCTCCCTGCTGGAACATTTTATTCTTACTCCTACACTGATCATCGACTGCAACCAATTCACTACAAGTCACTGATCGAAAGAAGTTTTCCAGCAGTTTTGTATGACAGAAATCTAACTTCTGTCAAGTGTCCATAGATGGATCAAAGTTTGGCTGGTGCCTGCTCATTTGTACAAATTTCAATCCATCTATGGGCAGCTTAACTTGGTTGTGTAGTAAAATATGTTGAATGAATGGTATAATGCATTCTTGATTAATACAAATATTGCTTGATATTTAAAACTATTGTTAGGTAGAAAACAAAATGAAAATCTAACACTTTAAAATTGTCAAGATGAACTCTACCCAAAACTAAAACATTTTTTGATGGAGAGCCTTTGATCACTTTTATAAAACCAGTACTGTAAAGGCAAGTGAGCTATTCTATCACAGAAAACCCAATCTTTATTATATTTAAATTTCAGTTCTTAATGTTTTTAGTTACCTGAATACTAGACAGCTCCACAGCATTTATGGTCAGCACCGGTAAACTCTCCAGCTTGTGCTCCCCTTCATATGGGTATTTTGCTTTCTGAAAACAAAGATACAATTTAGACATGTGTATAATAAATGAGAATTATTATACGAACATGAAGCTATCAATAAGGATTAACAAAGTATTTTAAAATGTGCACAAAACATAGGTAATGTTAATCTGTTGGATTAGAGTTAGTGTCAGATTTTAAAGCCCATGTGAAGTCACAGAAATAGATATGCTTTAAGACTGACTTCGTACGAAAAACCTCCAATTTCTTATTGTTACCCTCAGTTGCCTGTTAGTTAGCTGTTGAGATATGACCGGCAAATAAGCACCAAAGTGCATTGAATAATGCAACATATTTTTCAGGCACACCCCCTTCCTTTCTCTGCAATACAAGTTTATGTGAGGAAGTTTGTGCTGAGTGGTGTGGCTGTTACTCAGCTCCGCCAGCATAGAGCACTGCAGTACAAGGGAAGTCAGCAGATAATACCTTAAAAAGGTACTTTATTGCATTTCCTTGCAAGAAATGAGCACCAGAGCATACCATGCAAGGGTACAGGATTCCCAAGAGATAAAAAGGTGTAAGATTTCAATTTGGTAATAAATGTTCTGCCTCTGCCCACTCGGGAGATTTTCCCTTGCTTCATTTTCGGTCTGATGTGCAGTACGTAGACAAAATGGGGGAAAAAAATCTCCCCAGTGGGGACACAGACAGCAGTTAGATCTTTCCACACTCTAGTAGGAAGATTATTTTTTTTATCTCTGTCTCCTCCCATTAAATAGGAAGCGAGAAGGGTCACAGATGGCAGCAGAAAGTAAAAGCCCATCTCTGGGCAAAAAAAAAGTTTTCCTATGCAGCGGGGCTGTGCCACATGGGACAGGTAAACTGTTTATTTTTGTCTAGGGGAAAGGATAAGAAAGATATACTGACTCAATCCTCTGATCCTCCCAGCACATTACAGGTCCAGCACCCCTGTGCTTCAATGGTCTTGATTTGCGGACTATTCCTGGTCTACTCTGAGCTTGATGACATCAGACATCAGTCCAGCGTTGGACCATGGGAGAGCAATGTTTTCGGATGTAAGTATAAGTATAAGTGGAGTATAAGCTTTCTCCTCACCCCTCAACAAAATAAACAGTTGACCCGTGCTGTGCAGGTACAGCCCGACTGCATGGAAAAACGTTTTTTCCCCTGGAGTTGGGCTTCAGGTGAGACTGTCACCATTCACAACTCTATCCAAAGCTAAAAAAAAGTTCTGGCTGGAGTTGGGTAAAGTTTGCCACAACTAATAATGTCAAATGAAGTCCTCATAACTGTTTAAATATATATTTAATTTTCTAACATCAGACCTTTACAGGCTTAGTGGCCCTTTAAGCAAGGTCGGGGCTGAAGTGGGGCTTTTAGTAAAATTACAACTCTTACTGCATGGAGAGTAGGCACACAGCACAGAATACGCCTTATGTTCTAAAAAGCCACATCTGGCTCTCCAGGAATAGTTATCTGTTTCACCGCCTTCAGCATTGAAAAGAAAGACGGTTTTTAAGATTTCTGCCTTGAACAGTACCATATAGAAGTTCTTTTCACCACAGGATCTATGTATAATTCTGAAGGGATGCTTTTGTTGTTTTCACTGCAGAGTCTACCTAGCCAAGTTCCCAATGAACCATAAAAAGAGAACTTTAGGCAAATAACAACTGAGGGGTATATTTATAAAGCAGTGAAGGTGTCTTTAACCAAACATTTACTGGTGGTGAATCAATCTCTGTCATTTAAATGACATGCACCCGGAAGAATTACTTACAGTGAATCATTGGTGAATGTGAGATGATTACTGTATTTATTGGCGTATAACAATCACTTTTTTACCCTGAAAATAGAGGGTAAACTGTGCCTGCGTCTTATACGCAGGGGGCCATAGAAAGTTTTTTTCCTGAAACTTCCCTCTTAAAGTTAGGGTGCATGTTATACGCCGATAAATACGGTATATGCTTTATAAACATGCCCCTCATTATATAGCTATTGTATTTAACTGTATTTGTGTTTTGTTTTGATGCACTATTTGCAAAAAAGGCTTAATGTTCCAGATGGTTTGGAGCAGACAGTCTCAAACAAACATCCAGTAGATTCTAATGACATACTGGTCCTAGCAAACAATGCAGTTATTACTGGCAGTCAACCATTTTCCATCAAACATGACTTGACTCTTACCTTTAGGGAGTTGATTTTCTAAATCACAAAAACAATAAATGACAAGTGCAGTCAATCTGACATGTGCTAGTGATTTTTTTTATCCATTATTGAATTCTCCTGTAATTCTCTTTAACTATAAAGCTATGTTGGCTTGCCTATGCTGTAAAAAACAGCTAAGTGGTTAATCTTAGAGGAGCAAAGCTCTCCCATGTTTGCAGCTGGGAGTTTTGAGTTGAAAATTGACAAAAATTCCAACTGGGCCATGGGCTTCAGGAAAAGTCCCAATGGTTAGATGCCATGCTGTCATTCTCAATTGTCTCATTCAATTTGAAACAGTGAATAGAAGTCATAATGTAAAGACATGGAATATTTTGCTGTCCATCATAATCCTGAAGAAAAAAATCCTAAGTGATCAATAGGGATTTTTAATTTTTTTTTTATTTGATTTTTTTTAACAGTTAAGTGAGTTTTATTTAGATTTTTATTGCCTTGATAGGGTATGGGGTCCTAACAACCCCTTTACCAGTTTAATGAGGGCAGTAAAAGTTACTTGCAATGAAATCCCAACTATGTTATGCTTAAGTACTTACAAAGTTGGTGTAGAGATGCTTGGTGTCACTTAGTAGATGTTTGGCCATGTGGAGGATGCTGTCAAATTCTGATTTGGGATCTGTAGGCTTGGGCTTTGGGAGAGGAAGTGCCCATACTCCTTCACACACACTCATAATAGCTAGAGCTATCTGATACAAACAGCCTGCAAAAAAAATAAAATTTTTTTAGCAGAAAGTACATACGCACATAGTTATTATTTTACTTTTTCAAACTAGTTTTTATTTTAATATTCCGTGCAGTATAGAAACAAAAACATTGACAAAGGATTTGAAGTCATAACAATGCTGACATACCTTCTGACAAATCTGCATGTTCAGTTACCTTTCAATTAGACTAACTATACATTTTATGTCTATATGGACTCATTCCAAAGTCATATTACTAGTTCCCATTACACAGGTTTATGTATACCACCAGGATCTTCACTGAAACAACTCTCATCTATGCATTGCTAGCTGTCCAATATATACAGTTATCATCAGGAAAAAGCTGTATAAATAGCCTAGAACCATGGAATCCCAGATCTAGCCATGCCTTGATTTGCACTAGAAAAAATAACATTACCAAATATATTTTCATTTTATATTTTCTCATAATGGCAAGGGCAAATTAATTTTGAAATATTCTGGTACAAGCCAATGGAAAGCCACCGGATATATTGCGGGCAAGTAACATGATAAAAGAACCATGTCAGATTTAAAGTCTCACTTGGTCGGGTCTAACTAATAAGGGACCTGTGCCATAACCACTGTTATAAACATGCCACCTAATTAAAAGAGAAGGAGGTGTGTGGGCCATGCTGTTTATTTAAGTGGTCTAGAACAGCTGGGTAACAGAATGTTGGCTGTCATCCACCCAGATTGCAACTTTCCTTCTACATTCTGGGGAACACCGAGGATGTAGAAAATCTTATAAGTATGGAACAAGATAAATTTTAATTGCAGACTAAAAAGGCACATTTTCTCTAAACTGCCAAACTAAGCCAGCTTTTCTAAAAGAGCAAAAACATTCACATGTACTTGTGTTGAAGATGAAATTGGGTACTTTAAGTCACCATGGCCTTTAGGTGTATTAAAGTAGGTCTAGCATTAAATAAACACTTGTTTATGACAATTTGTATCCTGACTGTTACTGGCTCATTTCAAAATATAGATTTTTAGTAGAAAATGGGGTTGATTTACTAAAGGTAAAAAAAAAAAAAAAAAAAAACTGTTTACTTTGAAAAGGAAGTTAGGAGGTTGTAATTTGCAAAGCAATTATTCCCAGAGCTTAGTGAATGAGATGAAGTACTGCTGACTTCCATCATCCAATCTTGTGCAAGCCCAATGCATTTTTTCCCTTACACATGATTGGGTTTGCTTTGCAAAGTAAGATTTTAACTTATTCACTAAGCTCTGAGGAAAATTTCCTTGTACAGTGCAACTTCTCTTGCAAAGTAACCAACCTATTTGCCAAAAACAACCCCAATATTTCTAGGCTGGTCCTGATGAGGGTGCTTGTTTGTTTGCTGTCCATGAAAAGGTGAGGAATTTTGGCTTTCAATGCTATATATGTAGAAGACTAAATGGCTATCCAGAATACTAGCACCCATTATTCTTTTTTTCTATGGCCATGACAAGGCATTCTGAAGAAATGTTAACTAGAAAGATGTATAAACATATACGTATTGTTGAGTGTACCCCTCTATTTTTTCTATACCATTCAGAGTTATCGTGGGACATAGTATTGTATAAAGTCATGTCCGAACAGTCTCATCAATATTAATACTTGGAGGTCCCAGTACCAGAGTTTGGTGGAACCCAGTATGTTGTTATGACATTCCTGTGGGTGTTGAAATTGTAACATGCACACAGATGCCTCTGCCAATAAATATAGTACACTGGCATTATTTTAAATTCTATTACTTAGTTATTGATTTTTTTTCAGATCAAATTTTTTTTATGGAAGACTTTACAGTGTATGTGAAACCATTCTGTTCCTACTCTAGAGCAGTTTGCAATAAAATACCTGTACCAGTTATATAGACAGAGTTGGAATTATATAGACACTTCCATGGAATTGGGTTAGAAGTTAGTCAACCTTCCTGTATGTTCTTGGACTGAGACCACAGCTTCGCACATGCAAACACAGGGAAGCATACAACCTCCATGCAGACAGAGCTCTAGTGAAAAGTGAACCCATGGCCCCAGAAATGTAAGACCACAATGCTAACCATTAAGCCACCAGAATATATTTGTAGTAACACCTATAGTAATCAACTAAGGAAGGTCACTAGAAGGTACTTTATGTGCACAAATGACACATGGAGAAATGCAACTGAGGACCACTCAGTTCTGAGTACATTTTTACAATTCTGATGGCTGTCTCAGTTAGAAACAAAATATGTTATGTGCAAATTATGAAAATATATTGCATCTTACAAAATTTAAGGAATAAATATTCCAAATGTTTTTAGATATAAAAGTCAAATATAAATCAAGGATTAAAATAGAATAAAATGCTGTACATTGGGGCTGTTGTCTATCCACCGCATCATACAAAAATAGAATATTCTATCCTGAATTGTTCTCCAAACCAAAAGAGCAAATGATTCTGTGCCCAGTTGTGCCAAAAAGCTTTAGCACAACTATGGGAATAATATGGGAATAATATAAACATGTATGAATGAACAGTCTTTTGTAAAGCTTTGTTCTCAGCTACCCCCTCCCCTCCCCCCTCCTCTCGATGACGTATTTTCCTGGCAACTTTGGCAGAGTACTCAAGCTCAGCTGCCACATCAGTAACAGGAAACAAATGCAAAATCTTTTTTTTCCTCATTCATTTATTTATTTATTTGTGTCTTGTCCAGTTGGGATGAGTTATGCAACAATGATTAAGCTCATGTGATGTTATTCCGGCCATCACATCCACTGCTCTTGTTGTATTTATTCAACCACGCTTTTTTCCTGACCCTTTCCTCCCACGGATAGACAGCTGACAATTTAGCATTTACCTTGGGACAATAAATAGCTGGTGCATTCTGCAGTCTGACCCATATTTGCACTATAGCATACAAAGCCTGAATAAACCTTTGGTTGAAAGGGATTCTGAGAAAATTTTAATCGCTGAGATGTTCTTCCACAGATTCTGCTAGGCCTAGTTTACACAATATGTATGTTTGATGCCACTCTGTGTTTCTGTGCTTCTTCTGCTAGATTTAAAAAAATCATTGGTTCTGAATAGGTCTGAAAAATGCATAATTCACATTTCAGAGAGTCCTATGTCTACCTAAAAACAGTGGGAAGGTATAAATGTCAGCGATACAGAAACTACTGCAGAAAAATATTGCTAGGGAAATCTCTGAGAGAAAGAAGAAATCTGCAGCGGAATCACCCCAAAGCTGAACAGTTGTAGGTAGAGGTGAACTTTAACTACTTCCCTCAAATGGATGTCTATTGGGTTTCAGTGATTATACCGGGGGCCATAGCTGCAGCTGCAGTCATGACCCCGGTATCAATCTTTTCAGCTGGCAGTGCTGAATAAAGTAAAAGTGATCAGAGCAGCTGGATCACTTTGACATGTGGTGCCTTCCCGGACTCTCCTGTCCCACTGGGGAGCCCGGAAACAAGACGACTTGCCATAGAGCTGACCAAGGATAGGTACTTCCCCGATCATCTCTATGGTCTAAGAAACCGGAAGTGATAAGTATTTTGTCACTTACGTTTTCGGTTTAATGTAAACAGGCCATTACTGGCCCATGAAAGCATCTGATCAAACTGATCTCAGTTTTTGAAAAACCGCTGCATGAATACTGTGTGGTATAAAAAATTGCAACACCCACTATTTTATTCTCTAGGGCCTCTGCTTAACAAATATATACTGTTTGAGGTTCTAAGTAATTTTCTAGAAAAAAGAAAACAATTATGTTTACATTTATGTGAGAAGTGTCAGACGAGGATTGGGAAGCAAGTGGTTAAGTCCACTTTAATCACAGCTGTCCAAAACTTTCAAATACTTTGTTCATGACCTCAACCAGGAACCCATTTGAGTTCCTCCTAATGCTAAGGCCATCAGAATGTTAGGGTATAACTTCTCTCAGGTGTTACAGTATTTATATTGTATGTCCTTATCCAGTGCAATGCAAAATGCTAGAATCATCGACTTCCATAGACATAATCATTCATCAAATAACATAAGCAATTTAGTTGGCATGGAAAGCATGCTTATTTATTTGATAGTATCTGTGTATGGGTCGGGATATCAAATGCTGATATTCAGCAACAGCAGGGGTGACAAGTTCAGTGTAGCTGTACTTGGGAAACTGAAACCAGACTATGTATGATTAAAGTAAGATTTATTAATAATGAAACAAAAACCCAGCCAACACCAGCAAACAGCTGGCTACTGAGAGACACGTGCTGGTGGCCACCAGAACTATACCCTTCCACTGTGGGAATCATAGTGCCACCAGCAGGTGATCCAGGCCCTGACAATCCGCTTTAGAAAAACAATACCAAATATATTATTATTTCTGTACAGGACCCTGGTTTCACTTGTAACATTTTATGTTATAACTTTTAGTTTTTGTAGTACTTATTGTATTTTATTTTATAGTCATTTGTTGTAGTATAAGAGTGCTGGTGTTTGTGTGAAACCTTTGAGTGATATCACCAAATTGGTTATGGTTTTGAAAATGTTAACATTTCACCACATTATATTTAAAAAAAACATAAAATATACAGTACATCGATTGCGCAACCCACGAGGGAGATGCCATAGAATGCCGTAAGCCAATGCTACCCTTCATGACAGCACTGTTCCAGTTATTCAATGCCTTCTTTTTCTATTCACCATAATTTTATTAATGCCAATTATTTGCTTTCGTTTTCTATTTAGAAAGTCAATCGAGCTTTTAATATCAGCTCTGTTTGCCTAAACTGCCCTAGTAAATCCAAAGACTAATCTGAACCTGCTATAAACATCAGTGATTCCCCTCTAGGCTTTTTAAATCATACTTAAACATTGGAAGGGAGCCAACTATTCATATATTGTACACAGGCAAGATATACGGTTTCCTTCCACTTGCACGTGGTTCCCAATATGCTGCCCTTAGTATTTCTGACAACACAACATACACAGTAACTATTTATCATTTACATTTATTAGTTATAAAGTTGGCAACAATCATTATCAGGAGTCTGCTCAGTATCATTGCATAGGAATATCCTTTATAAATAAATATTACATTATATAAATAGATAAGCATGGTTTTCCTATTAGTTTTCCTATTAGGACAAGGGAAGGATTTTAAGTGATCATCCAATGGCACTAGTGTGGGAAAGGGTTCCAGCAGTACTGCAAATGGTCTAAAGACAGGTGACCCTGGACCCGAACAACATTGTCAGCACCTCACAGCTACCCCCATCCAGATGTAATAATAAAGCTAATGCTCTTGCCCCTTATCTTCCTTGTCTAATCATGCATATACTTTGGTAACTTTAAGACATACTACAAGTTCCTCTCCAAGTATTACATAAGCAGGTGCTCAATGAAAGCACAATCAGGTAGTTTAAGCCAGTCATATTTTATCATGCCAGGGTCTACCTGTTTCCAATCACTCCTGCTGGAGCGTCTTATTTAACTTACAGCTGTCAATAATCTTCCTGACTCAAGTGTTGCCTAAGCTAGGATGTAAAAGAGGAAAACAAGAAATATAATATGAATTATCCATGAATATGCTATAGCTGTTTACTCATGTCTCTCTTGCTTCTGAATGCATAGAGGATGAAGTAATCATCTAAAATGTTTTGGGGTTGTAGCAGAAACAGAAGCCTTCACGTGAAGCTTCTTTTGCATTGAAATCAGTCCATGCGAGGAAATGTGTTCCAGCTGTGGCCCCTAACCCATTCAGAAATGCAGTGAGTGTAAGTCTCCACACACCTGCTAAGAATGATTATTTGTTTTTAGCTGAGGTACTTCTACAGCTTAAAGCAAACCCATGTCCAGACTATGCACACTAAAATATTGACATGTTCTGAACATACAGTCAAGGCACTTTAAAAAAGCTCTCATTCCCTCTGTAGCTATAGGTATTGTGGAGAAATTACTCTTTAACACTCACAACAAAGGCACAGAAATCTCATTTGTTTCCTATTGCACCAAAATCTTGCATCCAATCTAGGAACACAGCAGACATTTCTATGCTTCTAGAAACTAACTACAATTTGACTGTAGAGTCCTTGTTGTGATCTTTAGGGTCTATTCACACCAGCTGCTGTGTTACAATGCATCAGCTGGTGTTCAGTGGGATAGCTGCAGTGCACCTGGTGTGAATAGTCTCTTTAATAGGATGTTTGAGAATGAATTACTTCACAATACACTCAGCTAGAGAGGTCAGGGATAGCTTGTTTTAAAGTTCTTATAAAGATAGATTGTTTTAAAGATCTTTTACTGACTCCTTCTAAAGAATATGCAAATAATTTGGCATCCATAGTCTGTGCACATATACACTATTAAATTAAAGGAAGTATATATATATATATATATATATATATATATATATATATTGTAAAATTAACTAGTGATATTTTACTGACCGGAGGTCCCCTTTAAAGCGCTGTCACCAGTGGACAGAATGTATTACTTTTGCGCTGCACATCCAAGAATTGGCAGTCTTCATGATGCCAGCAGTCATTAAGCAGTTTTACATGCAATAAACAAAAATACAGCCGCCACTGAAATTACTCAGTGTCATTTTATTTTACTAGCATATTTAATTGTGTCACTTTAACTCTACTACAGTATACTACTGGCAATGTCATGTTGGCAATGTTGCCAGTTGTACAGCATTATAATTCTCATTTTGGACTAACCTTCTCCTCAAAAACAGACAGAACTAAACTCCTTAATGGATAAAGTCTGGCATAAAATGCATTCTTTTCAGGTTGCCCGCTGTCATTTTGACATGATGTACTTAAAAGGATTAAATTGCAGTTACCTCTACATTACATCCTGCCACTCACTAACTCTGTCCCAGGAGCCTCATAAAGACGGCGGGCATCGTAACTATTAAGTGCTACTAAATCTGTCTATCATAGATGCCTTTGCACTTCACTCAAGAGTACTCAGTCAGGATCACTGGCATGTATTTACTTTGCTCTTGGTTTTTACTGTCAGTGGGCTAACACCATTAATATTAATACAAATGCACAAGCATGAAAACTTGTTTTCTTGGGCTGGCATAAGAAGATTTAATGTACTGTAATTTGAAATCTATGCCACTCAACAAAGGCCTAGTGTGTTGTCTGTGAGCAGCAGAGGCTGAGTCTTGGCACGGCAGGGAGGTGTATAAGGCCGGGATACAGATGCATATTCAGGCTGTGTGTGGTCTCAGTAATGGGATGACAGGCAGTTAGGCGGCCCTACTTGTCAGGATTACAGTACAGATCACTGTGTGGGGTCACAACACTGTAATTTAACAGTTACGTGAGGCTATCATATATATATATATATACATATATATATATATATATATATATATATATATATATTTCTATAGATATATATCTTTTGAAGACAAACTTAAAAGAGGACTCCAAACAAAGGGAAAAATAAATAATAAATGTATATTGTAAAAGTGAGGTTGTATTCAGAACTAACAGGATATGTTTTGGTACAGTTGGGCTGCAGCATAGGGTTGCAACCTCATTCCTTTAATACCGAACACATA
The DNA here is from genome assembly GCA_029206835.1 of Rana muscosa. Lineage (NCBI taxonomy): Eukaryota > Metazoa > Chordata > Amphibia > Anura > Ranidae > Rana > Rana muscosa. Next base: position 164,430,722 of record CM055124.1, on the reverse strand, counting down.
TTAATTACACAGGTTCTGTGGCTAATTTAATGCAGATAAGGTACTAAGTGAGTTTAGTTACCACCTTAAGCAAACACAGAACCTGTGGAATTAATATGGGTTTGGTTTTAAAGGGATGAGGTGGCAACCCTACGTGCAGCATCCACTGCCTTTCTGCTTAATTTCCCATTTCTAGAGTTCCCATCTCTGCTCCCTATAGTTACAGAGCTTCTACAAGGTATATTATATACACTGACTAAGGTTCTCGTTATATATGACCACAATTGACAGTTCTGGTAAGTAAAAAACTGGTCTGCTTAGATTATCTGTTGGTCACTGTGATCTCCTGCGGTCTGCTCAAACTCAATGAGACCTATTAAAAAAAAAAAAAAAATAGCTTAGGTCACTGTAGTCTTTACTTACCCTGCACTGTTTCTCTATTAACTTTATTAAAAGTGTGTTATGAAAGTGTGGTAATAAATATGTAGCGCCCTGCTCCTGTTGACCAGGCGCTCGCATGTAAATTTAGTGGGTTATCTGTTCTGTACATAGTTCAGATTCAATTGTGGCTAAATTAGCCTCTGCTCCAGCATTGGCTGTGTTGCGTGCAGTTCCACACTGTCACCTGTAGGTGTCGTTGTCACCACAGGCCAGTGATGGAAGGGCAACAGGCTAAGGTGTATTGGGTGTCCTTTTCCCCAGAAGCAGCCCAGCGGGAGTGGTATCCCCGCTGTGCATTCTGGGAGAGGATACTTAAGGGGCAGACGCCATCTTTTCACTCTCTCACCTCATGGCCTGCCTGGCCCAAGGTATGTGACAACTCCTCTTCTGGCCTCGGGGCCTGCTGGCCCGAGGCTACGTGACTGCAAGTAGGCCCAGAAGCTGTCTGGGGCCTACTGGTTCAGAGGTGGTCCTGTGCTGTCTGTCCTGCGGGAAAAAGCCAAGCAATTGAAGGATCCGGGGGAGGACTCATCTTGGAGAGGACCGAGCGCAGGGCTGGTGTCTTGAGAGGAGCCTGGTGACTCGGTTGGAGGATGCACCCTAACCAACCTACCTCACAGTACTGCCGGGTGGCTTAAAGGAACTTTGGTACTGTGTTGCTGTGTTCGCTATTAATATCCTGTGACAGAGGATTGTTCATCTAACACTAAATCCTGTGGCAGAGGATTGTTCAACTATTATTGTTCTCATCAAGTCTGTCGCAGAGACTTTTGTCCGTGCATCATTCTGGCTGCTAGGTCAGTGAGAGAGGCTTATCCGGGTGAGCAAGATCCGCTGACTGAAGTGTATTTGTCTCCAGGATCTGAAAGTTCCTCAGTGATCTGCACCAGGTATTTTAACCTTCCCCTAACCCTCCATCTCTCTACTGCTCAAGTTGTTCAATAAAAAGCATTGGAAAAAAGAGCTAAGTGACTGTGTATACATCTGTGGGCGCAAGGCCCTGTATAGACTCTAAGTTTCTAGCCTGGTAAACTGTGGGTAAAGGCAACGGCAATGACCCAAAATGATAACCAGCAGCTCCTACTGGGGTAGTGCTACAAATATACATGTATTTTAGCTTTCTCTGTATGCCAGAACTGTGCTTTATTACCTTTCAGGAGCTATGGTTAATCTTTCAATTGTAAGCAGCTTAGCAGACTTCCAACACTGAATGCTATTTACTGCCAGTTCTTCCATGTCTATGGGTAAGTCCCATCAGGTGTTGGAGATTTGCTTTGACCAGGCACAGGCATATCCTTCCACTGAACCCCTAGTGTTCAGTTAAGTCAACTAAACAAAAAGAACATTCCACATGAGGCCTCAGCAGGAACACTTTTTTTGTATGTGTGGTCAGGAGCTGAGGCATACAGACATGTACTAATGGCAGGTGTTGGCAGCAATCTTTCAGTTCTTCCCCGTGATCAACAATATTTCTGCCCATGTTTTATGTAATTATTGGACATGGTCAACTGGTTTGCAAGGTACATGCTACAATGTCAGCTCAATGACCCATCTATGCTTGTAAGTTCTGCTAGCGGTAGTAGAAGATAATATGTTTTTCCCTTTGACCGCTGTTTAGATGTCTAATAAAGTGATTATTGTCTACTGAAAGATTATGGGCAAGAGCTTAAATTGTTTAAACAAAGAAGATTTAGGGCTATATAGAAGAATTGGGCGAAAAATGATGCAGAAACTTTGTGATTTATGTGATCCAGCTCCGCACATTTAATAGTCATACCATTCATGCTGCATTCACAGGGAATATTAGCAACCTTAAATGGCCTGGTGTAGCTCAGCAAAAAAAGAAGGTGTTTCTGCCTTGTGGACAAAGAATAAAGTAAAGCTAAATCCCCCTCTGTCAACCTAGTTGGTAGAGACATGCCTTTTAAGCAGTCATTCAATGTACCTATTAGAACAGAACCATGAGGACATCATTAGGCAGGACGAGGTCGACCTGTGAATGGGTTTTGCATTCAGAGCAGAGGCGTCCAAAAAAAAAAAAAACATTTTTGCCATGTGAGAACATTCAACTTCTTTTAGGTATCCATAGCAATTCCTGCACGCTGTAAAAAAAATAAGGCAATGTAAAGGAGGGAGAGAAAAGAGTGACAGAGAAAGGCTAAAGTGGAATTCGGAAACACTGATGATGTTCACGCTTTCCAAGGAGGCGAGGCTGGATGAAGTCAAATATTTTATGGAAAGAGGACTGTTAAGAGCAAGGAAAAGGGCATTTAGAGAGAGGTGCCATTGAATGGGCCATTCTTTTTCCAACCAAGCCGAAAAACTTATTGGAACACTTCGTTTTCTTCCACTAGTAGAGACAGCTTGTCTGCAGCTAAGTAGGCTGCCATACTCTAAGTGCTCTGCTGTTTAAGGGAATCCTTTATTACACTGTGCTCTATGATAGTTAATCTGTTAGTATAATGAAATCTTTTATAGGGAAGTTCACGGTGTAGGTGAAATCACTGTGGTGGAGTGGGTGGATCAAAAATGGCCAGGCTTGCAGTCTTGAATTTGTTTACTGTCATGTTAGGTTACAGCACTAAAATGAAACTTCAAGGGGTAAGGCAGCGTTTAAATAAATGCCTACACATAGCTATGTTTTTGACGGGAGGGCCAAGTAGAGGTTAATGCACACACTCACTATTGCTGCTGGCTGCATACACTGTTGGTTTGGTTTTCCTGCTTTGCTAGCACCAATGTCATCCAGTTTCCACAGAGAAAGATGTTCTCTCTATGTCCACTGTTCTGCCCTGTAGCTTTCTAACTAAGAACAGGAAGTGATTTGGAGCTAATAGCATTTATGTGTGCAAAGACTGAGCCTTCGACTGAGTCTTTAAATAAAAAGCAGTACTTCTTTCAATACATTTTACAACTGCGTTATACCCAACTTAGTATTTAGAATGGCTGGATCAAATAACTGAATAATCAAGTATCCATGATAACAAATAAATGGCCCCTTTTTCAAAGCAGTTATAAATTGGCAATCTGATACAGTTCTCCATGGCATTTGCTAAACAGAAATCTGTATATCAGTTTGGCACAGAAACTGCTAATTGTCAGTCACAAAACATGAAAAAAACGATAAACCTTCTAAAGACTTCAGATGTTATTTATTCCAAGTTTTGTGACTAGCACTTTTGCCAGGTCCCCCTATTCTTCACCTCATTTGCAAAAACTTTAGGTGTATAACTTTTGTATCCACCTACTACTCTATCTAGTCTGGCTGTATTTGACCATACACAACCCATTGGTTGCAATCAATGCAATATACACAAAGTCTATTTTAAATGTAGAAGACTATTGGCATTTGTAGAGATCAAAAGGTTGATACCATGCACTTCCAAGCATTTTAAGGATGGTGCTTTCAAACACAAAGATTTCCTGTTGTAAAAAATGTCTACGCCACCAAGGAAAATTGTTCCCTTATTTATAATGAAAGGGAGCATGGCTGTCACTGAATACATACTTTATCCATACATCCACTTTGGGACGATGGTGCTCTGTTTCCTGGCACACTGGTGATGTTATCAAAGATGCTTATATATCTCCCGTCAAGAGCCTGCCTCTCCAACTTCCTCTTTTGCTATGTCTTTGCTCAATCACCTAAGTTTTATAAAATAATTAACAAACAATGAAAAAGAAAGAAGAACAAATCTAGCATGCAATTCTTATTTATTAGCAATCCCATACCATAGGATGCTGTCATGAATCAGCTGTCTAGTTCTTAGACAAGTGCTCTTCTGTTGAATGTCAGTAATTGCACTATAGGTGTAATGCAAACATTCTGTATTGTTAAAGAGCAGCTTCCTATTAGAGTACCACAAAACTTTTTTTTTTTCAAGACTAAGTCCTAAAAGATGTCCTGCTAGTAGGAAGTGTAGCAGCTATACTAATTATCTCAAGTAGCTAATTAAGTTGTTACAGAGCTTTCTATGTTGTGCTGAGTATATTATGCTGTGCATATTGAGATGAGTATATAATGAACATGTTTCAGTGTGGAAAAATATTGGTATTGCTATTCATTATGTGCTTGTGAATAATATTCTTTATACCTGGGGTAGACTAACCCTGGAGATGTGGAGATCTACCTTAACAATATGGAAGAAATCAAAGATCATCACAATACAGGGTGTTTTTTTTTTTTTTTTTTAAAGAGATAACCTAGTAATGCCCCATTAAAAAGTAAGGAAGGTTTGAAAAGTTCAGGGGTCAGTAATGAGGGATGCTGAATTCAGAGGTCAGTAGCATGTATTGCAGAGATCAGGGGTCAGTAGTATGTAACAAAATGTGCAGAGGTCAGGAGAAAATAAAGCACAATGCAGAGGTCAGTAGTATGTAATGCACTGTGTCTGTGCAGAGGTTAGTAGTATGTAACACACAGTGCAGAGGTCAGTAATATATATTGCACAATGCAGCAGTTAGTAGTACGTAACACAAAGTGCAGCGGTAAGGAGTAACTAACACACATCTCCCCTCCACCAACAAAATTACCCCCTTTCCAGTACAAACATCTAACCCCCATGCTAAAATGTTACAATTTATCATTATGATTATTATATGTATTACTATTTTTATTATATTCACCTTGTGCAATTGTGTACAGTTGTGGTATTTGTGAACTTGACTGGCAAATCTGTGCATAGCAAACATGAACTGTCTTTATGAGGCCAACTACATTCCAACTTTTCAAAAACTGGACCCTGATTTCCTCCTGGTCCCATCATCATGCATCATGTATAGGGAAAATCATTGCCATCAAAATGACAGTTTACATAAAGCTCCTTTATCTGTTTGGCTCCCTCATCATATGCCTTCTTTTAGACAAACAAGAGTAATTTCATAAGGTATGAACTATATGGATAAAGTATGCCTATCCCTCCATGCCCACCTCTTTCTAGATGCCAAGCTTCATAGCTCTGGCCTAGATTTTCTCAATGTCCACTTTCCCCTTCTTTTCCTTTTTCTATCTCTCTCCAGCTCTACTCTCTTCTCATGATTCCTTATGTTTCCCTGCTGTGGAGATCCCTTTGTTTTCTCTCTCACCCCTTCTTGAAATAGTCTTTCCTATCTACTTCGATTTGGTGACATATCCTGGTCAGTGTTTTGCTAACTGCCATGTACATCTCAGTCAGCAATGGACAACCTTTATGAATCAGGCTCACTATTCCTAACATTATGGACTTTTTGTTACGCTTATGAGTGGACGTATGTTCTTGGTGGCTATAACCCTAATTACGCATAGTGTAATGTTCATATTTCTCTACATACCTCTTATTCTGAAATATTTGAATAACACTTATTGAAAGTAAAAACATGAACTGTTTTTAAGTTACATACAACCCAAGTGTGCTGTTTTACTCTTTACCCATCACCACTGCTGTCTATCACTATTATCAGCCCCAGGAAAATCAGCAGAACATCAGCTAAAATACTGAAAGACACAGCAGCAAGGGATAGTTGGCTTGGCTCAACCCACAAAATGGCTGTTGGTGTTTGAACCACCAAATTTCAAACCGATGAGTTGTCGAGTGGAATTGGGGAGGCTCCTAAACTTACACCAATATCGACTTTAGAAAGAAGTAGACCATTTTGTGAAGTCTAGCAGCACTTTGAGGCCACTGCAATTACAATCATTTTGAGCAGTACAGGTATACGTTGTGGATTTCTATCATGACTGTTTTCTGCTAATGGTTCGAAGACTACCCCCCAGTGGCTTCAATGTTAGATGTGAGAGAGGTTTCTCACCTTAAAAACCTCTATAAAACTTTTCTAATTAGGATTGTTTGAAAATGTTTAATATTTTTCTGTAGGTCTGTGAAAATGCCCATTTTATTCCTCTACAAACCTTTTCCCAACTTATTTTAAATAAATAGTCACTCAAACTAGCAGTTTTTATGACAGCAAGCTTGGATCACAAACTCCAGTGAAAGACATGAGTGGGCTTCTAGCCAATCAGGACAAATAACAGAGGGGCACACTTCTATGTATTTTCTTGTGTATGCTGCACAGTACAGCTTGCTCTCTGTCCATAGTGGAAAGAGAAACAATTTTATATATTGCCATTAAGTCTCAGTGTTCCAGAACTCCAGAGACAAGGAACGTCAGGGCATCATAGGTATTAACATACTGCCTTTTCTAACAAAACTTTTATTCAGGGATCCAAATGAAAGTCAGCTTACTGATGACACAGAAAAAAAGAGTTATTATGACTCTATAGAGAAATAACATCATTTTAATTTAGCTGTGTAAGAGCAAAAATAGAGGCATCTTTCAGACTTCAGGTTTGCAGACTGACAGATCAGCCTAAAGTGAACCTGTGTTTTTTCCCCTCCCTAGGCATGGTGTGTGTTTGCAAAAAAAAGGTGGAGAGCAACAGCGCGACTCTTATAATATCTTAAGACTTAAGATATCTTAAGTCCAGGATCAGTAGGCAGGAAATTTTCAAACATGGCTGGGAAACTAGAAAAAGGGGTCTAAAAATTGGGTGACTTGTGCTTTTTTCAGAGGATTAACATGTCTGTAACGGCCCCTCATTTGAAGGGACTCCAAATTTACCACTTTTGAATTCAAACTGCAAACTTTAGGTCTTATGTAAAGACCTGTATAAAAAAAACTTTCAAATACTAAAGTGATTATTTTACTGTAAATGATTGCATTGGGTATTTTAAAAATGCTAGCATTAAGGAAAAGTAAGGGTGAAAAAGAGCACTGTTGGGTTTAACTCTTGGAAGTCCGCATGTTCAGAAGTGAGGCAAGGGTGTGTACTTTGCATCAATATTTTGTGCCTTGTCCACTTTTTTCATCACAAAAAAGTGGGGAGATATGAAACAGTGTCTAGAGGTAGCAGGCCATGCACCCCGCTTTTTAAAGCAAATATCACTTATTTTATATAGGGAAAATAGCTCAAATTAAATAGCTAATTTCCTTTCAAGAAGCTGCTGGAATTATGCCACACTACTACTGAAGATTAAATAAATTTGTATCCTACAGAAATGTTATATTGCAGCAATAATATATTTTGATATTTTGTGTCATTTTCCCTGTTGTGTAGAATACCTGGATGATTGTTGATTTGGATAAAGTGTACAGACAGATCACATTAAAGGGAAGGGAGTGTGCTGCCTATGAGCACTGAACAGCTGGGACAGAGCTGATTGCAGGGTGGACTCCACCTCTCCTGCTGCTTTCAGACATAACAGCTTCCTGGCCCTCTGGAAAGGAGCTCAGTGCAAGCCCCTTCTTAAAAGGTACGTAGAGAAGTTTATTATGTAAACTCTGTTGGGGGGATGTCAGCAGAGAAGTGACCGGGGAGGTCTGTGTGGCTGGTGATGTCACATAAACAATACAGGAGGAAGCTGAAAAGACAGCAGGCATAATGCAAGAGATACATATAGTTTGCAATGAAATAAGGGGTACAGGGCTTTCTGGTTTGGGTGTTCTATGAAGTGTCAGTTTATAATAAAAAAGGCAAAATTGGTATGCTGTGTGGCAACATCTAAATCAGAGTCACTGTATCTGTTATTAGACAAAAACTGTTATTTTTAAATACTTTCTTTGCAATTTTATAGCAGAACTCCAGGCAGGCAATAAAATGTTTACAGACGTGGTGAAAGAAGATATCTCTGTTTGATGTTATGTTTTCAGAGCCCTTGTGTTGTCAGTGGGGTGTCCCTGGGCCAAAAATGATTAACTGGTTAGATATTTGAAGTAGGTGACACTGCAGATAAATATTGACAATGTTGATGCTCCCCCTTTCTAAATTTGATGTGACATCCCGTGCTTGGAGTGTAGATGGATCCCATGAATTATATAATTATATTATTTCTCAATTGGAGTGTTTCAGGGAGGTATCTGATTATTGGACAGGAAAAGGGTGGAAATTGCTGCAGGCACCTAGAGGTAGCATCTCTGCATCAGCCACCCAAACCTTCCTATAATGGCTGAATCCTGGCCGTTCTGACAGGCAAGGCTGCAACCCTTCCTGTTAGTGTTGGGGATTGCGGATAAGCCCTGCCCCCCACACTTTCCTATTAGTCCATCACTACAAAGCTTTGCCTCTCAAATAGTTTCCTATACTGTATCTACCTCTGTCTATCAAACCTAAGGAATGTTGGGAACCTGACTTTTCTGGTGGTTAGGTCAACATCACACATCAGCCACATCTGTCATTGGAAGTTCACGGCATCATTCCACCCTGACTTAATTGAACATGGCAAGAATTAGAATTCTTTATGAAAAGATTTAGCATTGTTATAAAAAAAAAGATATATATTTTTGTATATGCCATGCATAAACTGAGGATGACCTTTTCTGCCGTGGAGTTCTACAATAAAGTTACCTTCTCACAAAACTTAGCAATTCAGGCTTAGCATTGTGCAAACCTTAGCATCAGTGGAAGCCGCATGTCAGAACAATAGATAGATTGATGCAAATTAAGATATATGAAATACTCAACATGATCCAACTTTCTTCTGCCTCTTGAACCTCCTTTTTAGTTAGAGCCACCTAGCTTATTAAAAAATCAGTAGGCAACCTTGGAAGGCTGGTGGGGTGAAGCCAAGCTTGGCGTTAATGAGAAGAGTTCATTTTTTTTTTTTATTTCAGCTACCCAAAGCTGTTTCCAGGACCACACATGGCTCTTGTCAAATTTTAACACCCCTTTACACTAAAGCTTCATGGTACTCACTAAGACAATGCACCTGCCTTACATTAAGGTGCATTGGCAGCTCATTAATTTCAATGGGCTGCCCTAATGCAAGGAATGTTAACATGGGATTCAACATTCATCAATATACTTGAAAAGAGTAAATAGGCCCCACATTTTCCTTGTGAAAGCTCCTTAGTGGGTACTAAGCACCTGTCTATATGATTACCTGGTGAAATATACACCTTACACGAGTGTGAAGCCAGGTGGAAACGGTTAATGTTAAATATCCAGTGTTTCAGAATTAAAAAATTAAAAAAACAAAGACATTTCAGAACAGGTATTCTAATAAATTTACAAATCTTTTACATGTTGCTGTTTATGAATAGTCCATGTGGAGACAGGCCTAGTCAACTAAGGACCCCCAATCCAGCTAGCCAATAATCTAGAATCTTGCATTTAACTGATCATGCTGGCAGAGAGAATAAATAAATGTTTCAATCTTAAAAGCCAAGAAAAGAATACACCACAAGACAAAAGCTGCGTGTGAACATGTGTCACTTCTACTGAAACCGTTGACAGAATTTTTCTAGCGTACTAATATCGCATCACGTCAGCATAATGCTATGCAAAGGTTCACAAAGTAACCACTGTTGTCCCAGGTGTTATAGGAGATAAAGCCTAAATGTGAGTTCAGTGCTGTATGTAATATGAGTCATTTTTATACTTGAATATAATCTCACAAAAATACAATCATGTCTATGCATATACCATATGTGCATTGGGCATTTTGGGCAGAAGTGCGTATCATTTAATTTTATATATATATATATATATATATATATATATATATATACCGGTAATAAATTATATGTACTTCAGTCCAATATGCCTGATGCCTATATGTCAACATGCCATGGGTAGATCTGTGAGTATCTATCTGTAAATATCTATCTGAGAGTAGCACGTGCAAACATTTGTTTCCACAACTGTACTGCTCATCCCAGCATGCTCTTCTGAACAACCAAATATCTGGCCTAAAGAAAACCTGTCATAACAGAAATACCGGAGCTGTCATTGCTATCCTTTCCTTGACAGAAATACTAGGTGCCTGGCTGTTATGCAGACACCCTAGCTTCAGTGCTTTTGAGTCACTGACCTGCAACAAATATGCAAATCAGAAAAGTCAGGAAAAAGTCAAACATCCTTCTCTCCATGCTTCTTCTGAACCAGTGGCTCAAAGTAGCTAGCCGACTAGAATTTTCTGCGAGTTCATCAATGGCAGCCTCCATGCTTTTTATAGCATGTTCACTTTGAATAGATATAAACTTGGAACATGCATGAACGAAATACTTGCCAAATTATAGAAATGTCAACTGTATATAAAAATAAAAAAAAGTAAACTGCCACCAATATAAATTACAGGTATTGTCTAATAGATATATGTGACTAGCTGTAAAATCTATACTGTTTTCTAAAACCAGCCAAAGTATAACATAACAGAAGATATTGCACAGGAGACCCTTTAGACTTTTAAAATGATTATAAAACTGAATACATCTAAGGGGTTTACAATGGAAAAGTACAGCCTGGTTTGATTGCTGTTAAATTGGATCTGTAACTTTAAGTCAGAGTAACAGAAGGAATAAGCATTTTCACCCATAATCTTCCCTTAATGGCCACAGGAGTGGATGCTCGCCCCCCCCAATACCATTTGAAAAACAAATGTCTTGAGTTTTTAAGTACTTTCCTTTGCACGTTTTTACTGCTACAATAAAAGGAGAGTTTCAGCGTTTTGAATTCCTTAGGGAGGGTAAACATTTAACTTCTAAGGATCCCCAAATAATGATTATCTGCTTCACATATTTAATGTGCTTGTTAAATACTCCAAAAAATGCTCACATGCTTAGCGGACATGCTGTGAAGTTCATACTTAACCCTTCTACTGCCTTAAAAGAGTCACACATGTTTAAAAAAGTTTAGGTACCATGCTCTACATCTCTGTTTCGGTTGGTTTTAATTAGAACTAATTTTTAAATGATTGTATATAGCTTATCCTCGACAAATAGGGTGATTTAGAAAATAAGTAGCTTTCTTCACCTATCCCACTGAGTCTGGCTTGACATCAAACACTCAGTCGTGTGCAGTGGAAATTAAAGCAAGAACTTCCAGTGAACATGATTGATGTTTATTTTCTCCGGACTGTGCAAAAAAATGACTCTTTTAGTAAATCAACCCAAAAGTCTCTTTTTATCAAGGAACAATATGCAAAGTGCAGTTAGCTTAGAGCAACCTATCGGCAATGGTTTTTCATTATTCTATAAATGGCTAAAAAGCTGATTTGCTGAAATGGGTAACTGCGAATGCCTTTTCTTGCCGCTATTATTTTTAAGAAGGAGAAAGAAATGTATTTTTAAGAGATGTGCTTTTTTTTTTTTTTTAAATGAACATCTGGAGGTCAGTCAAGTGAGAAGCTATTTTGTGAAGTTCATCTTTACAATGGCTGTTTGCCCTGTGTTAATTTGTTAATGGTGCTTTCCCTGAGCCAGACAGCCAGGCAAAGCACTGCTTGTTGTATATTCCAGTATCTGCTTGCTGATAGGTAGTGGCTTGCCGCTGTAGCTTATTGGCTGTGAAATCCCCATCAGTACTTATTTGATGGCATTTCCAGATGCTTAAGTACCCGCGCCTTCCAATACTGGGAGCGAGATGGTGGATTTCAGAGCCTCGCGTCTTTGTTTGATGTATTTTGTGGAAAATCTATTTTTATTTATAGCAGTAGCTATTGTACTTAGCAGAAGTCACCTAATATAACCTCAAAATGCATGCCTTACATGTTAACAGATACAGGAACATTTATTAAAGCAGTGCAGATATCTAAAGTTATATAACGAAGAATAAAAGATGCTTGGTTGCTAATGGTTATGCACTTTGAACTTTACAATCCCCCTTGGTAAAATAAGCCTGTACAGTAAACTAGCTACACTGCATTAAAAGGCATAACAAAATGTATAATACCAAAAGCTAAAAATGCAATATATAGCATGTATAAACAGTATCAGTAGGTTATGCATTCAAACTACAAATAATAGAAAAAGAGAAAGGAATTCTCTTTTACGCATAAGCCTTGAGACTTAATGACATATATTTGCATCTGTCTTAATGAATAGATTGCACCTACCAGTCTGGTTGTTGTCCCTTTAACTTGCTCCAGCGAGCTCAGAATGAGCAGAGGATGTCTCCTCTCTGCATTCAGCATGCCAGACAAAAAAAAAGCCCATGCTATGCTAATCCTTCAAACCCACTAGGGATAATAGTGAGAATTCAGCGTCCACATGATAAGGGAGCCAGCAAACTGTTTGTTATTGCTGCAGATGTTTAGTAATAATGGCTAAGGAATGCACGCCAGTAACTCCTTACTGCAGTTTAAACTCTTGTACCAGACAACTGAGTGAGATCATTTATAGAATTTAGAGTTCAGCAGAATCCTACTTGGCAATGTCGTTTGACAAGTGTAACTTTAGAAAACACTGCGATCAGCCAGCGTTAAATAAAAAAAAAATCTAATCTAATTAGTTTATCTGCAAAAACGACAGAATTTGGTCGCTGCTGACAGCAGCTTTAGATAACGTCGTAAGTAATGGATGTCATTTACAACAGGGCTAATAATCTACAATTTCCTATAATGACTTGGGGGGGCATTCATTTGGCTTTGCTCCCTTTGGAAAGAAAGTAGCAGCTGAAGGTGGAATGTAAAGTGCAGCCAGCAGGCGGCGCTATGAGTTCAGAAAGTGCTGGCTGCTGCAGAGGTGACTTCTGACTCTCTGGGTACCATGTAGCAGTAGTCCTCCTCATGATGCCCCAAATCACAACATTTCAGATGCCTTTCAACATCCGACTGAATAACGTCTCAGACTATTTCCCTAAGGCAAATATCACATTTTAGGATCAAGTCCCTCTGATAACAGTATTAAAGCCAGAATAGCTAAAATGCACATATAAATAAACATGAGATTAAAGCAGAAATAAAACGTAGAAATAAAAAAAACAAAAACATTTCACTTACTTCTCATATTGTTTTCTTGCTTGGTAAATGCTGTTTTCTGTCCTGCAAATGTTCTTGTTGTGGAGTTTGAAAATGTCGGATGTTGTTGTTGTTTTTTATTTTTTTTTATTTGTTTCTCTTGGCTATCTCGGCAATATGTCCCGCCGTTTTTATCCTTTCTAGTGGCGTTCCCGTTGTCTGTCAGTGTTCTACTTTAATTCACCTGCTGCCCAGCTCTGAGGTAGGAGTTGCAGCCAAAGCAGATAGGAATTCCTGCGTTCACTAATGACAACGTCTCATTCAGGGAGACAGTTGAGTGTGAGTGACTTTAGTGGGAATGTGTGTGTGAGCTTGTGAACTTACACCACTACAAATTGGGGGTTTATATACACCACTGATGAAGGAAAGCAAGTCGCACTATTTGTATGTGTGTTTTTTCAAAAGATGACACATCTTGAGTCACATCTTTTCCATTGAGAAAAAAAAATACCCTTACCCAGACCCCTCCTTCCTAAAAGTTAAATTTGCATGGGCGGCATGCATTAAACAGCTATGACACACTCTCCTAAAATGTACTTGCTCTCTTTAAGATGTACGTACGTCAAAAAAAGGAGGGAGGCTTCGGGATGGAGCAGAGAGGGGGGGAAAGGTTGATAAGGTCATTGAAGATACACTGTCCTATCCCAATGACATGATTCTCTCCTGAAATACTGTCATCTCATACAGGGGATTGTGTTTTAGGTACACACAAGCTAGTTCAGCAAATCATTTAATCATGGACATGCTAGAAAAAATTTATTCTGAAAATGGGAAAAAAAAAAAAAAGTTAAAGCTGAGTTAAAACTTTCTAAAAGAAGTTACAGGCAGGATTAGTGGTTCAGTTCCTTATTCCCAAGGATAACAAATTCCATATTAATTTCTTCGGTTAAAAATGAAACGTTTTTGTTGATTGCACTAAAAAAAAAAAAAATTTTGCACAAAGTTTATACCTTTTTATAAAAAAAAAAAATGGCACGTGTCTGCATGCGTAACTGTGGTTCGGCACAGAATTATTCCTGAAACTTTCTGCAGATGTCTGCGACCTGGACCTGGGCGCCTGTCCGCAGTTTGCTATTTAATATTTATCTTTTATGATCAATATTAAAGAGACTGGTATTGCTAAGATAGATATTAATATGGTTTGGTACAAATGATAAATCATTTTTAATGCAAATAAATAGAATTTTCTGTGGTGAAAGCTTGTTTATATTCGGCCCTATTTATTACGCTGCAATGGGACATAAGGCATGCTGAAGTGGCCTTTCAAGACGTTTTATCATATGCGACAATATAGCTTGGGAGACCTTTTTAATACACCTTAAAGTGTATGTAAACTCTACAACAAAAGTTTTTTTATTTGCTGCCGTTTGATTTGTTAAACATACAATTGAAAGCATTTTATTTTATTGTCTGCTTGACAAGTGTTCAAAAGAAATAGCTGTTCATCCAGACAGGAATCTTGTGAGCTGGTAACTTCCTGTACTCTGCCTTTGGACAGTTGTCAGTTAGTATTGTTTCTGCTATCTCCCTGTCATAGGTGTGTGCACAGGGTGTGCCGGATGTGCCTGGGCACACCCTAATCACCCACTGTGCATTATGCCGGGCAGGTGGGGAAGCTCTCCCTCTTACTGGCTCTGCCAAAAGAGGGGGCCACCTCTGCCACTTCTCTTTCACTGGGCTAGCAGGGAGATCAATGTGCCAAGGCTATAGATCTATAGACACACACACACATTTGTGTGTGTTTGAGCTCTGGGGTGCACACCCTAATGCAACAGGCTGCGCACACCTATGCTCCCTGTACTACAAAACACCTCCTCCTGGAGAAGAGAGGGAGATGTTATGTAGTCCCAACATACTCCCTTTCCTAGGGTGATAATGCTGCTCAGTATATGTATCACCCTATTACAGGAAGTGTGTTATTGGCAGTATGACAGGATTGAAATAAAAATAAAGGAAAAATTGTGTGAAAAAAAGAAAACTAAAGCCGCCACCATATTTAGGCTCGGTTCACACTATGAACTGCATGTGGAACCACGCTGGAACGGTTGTTTTCTACCATGCGATCCGGTGCCAGCAAATGCACTGTTTGCGACCTGTTTGGGGTATCGTTAAGCTCTCACACTTGCTGCAGATCTCAAGGGTGGTATGGGAAATGTGATTGGATCGCAGCGTTTCCCGCATCGCATTAGTGTGAACCTAGCCTTAAAGTGGTAATAAAATTTAATTTAAAAAAATAAATAAATAACAAACATATCATACTTACCTTCTCTGTACAATGGTTTTGCACAGAGCAGCTCCAAGCTTCTTCTTTTTGGGTTCCCCGCCAGCGCTTCTGGCTCCTCCCCCTAAAGCAGTGCCCCCAGAGAAAGCCACTTGCCCTGGGGGCGCCGCTGCGTGCTCGCTCCCGAGCTGCTGCTCTATGCGTCCAAAAAACTCAGAGCCGCAACTCGGCCCCACTCCCCCGCTCTCTCCTCATTGGTTTACTGGCTGTGATTGACAACAGTGGGAGCCAATGAGTCCCCATACAGCCGAGGCTATCCTGAACATCGCTGGATTGGTGGGGGCTCAGGTAAGGTTTGGGGGAGCAGCTGCACACAGAAGGTCATTTACCTTCAGCCTTCAGAATCACTTTAAGGACCAGTAGGCTGCAATGCTATCATTTTTTTCCCCCTGGGTTCAGATACAATTTCAGTGTCATTACAGCTCACAGATTCAGGATTATATGTTGTCAGAAAGCTTTCCCAGAAAGCCGTTCTATTAACACAGCATGATTCTTACCTATTTGTTTTCCAGTTAACATTTAGCTGTGCTGCTGATAATTATATAACATTTTGTAATTTTTGGGGTTTGCAATGCAACTGCAGATTATATCTCTCTTTGATGCGAAAATTTTGTTTGCACTAAAATGTCTAAAATGCTTATTTTATGTATTTTTCCATTATAGGCTATCTATTGGCTGTGCCGTGTTCTTGAAGAATATGACATACTTGAAGTCTGGTGTTCATGCTTGAAGTGAAATAAAATTGGTGTAGGCCCCTCTTCCACCTCACCATACATTGCTTGTAATAACTTCAAAATACTTTCCTTTATGTCTTTATTAGGATCACAATACATCTTTCATGTGAAACTGCTTAAAGTGGTTCTAAACCCTCACATATACCTAGTAAAGTGACTGGTCTCAGGTGATGCACAGAGATGAAACAAATGCTCCTACAAAAGTTCTACCCGTTTATCTGCAGTCTTCTGTTCTCTACATCCATTCAAAGTCCAGAATTTACACAGGATCTCTCAGCTCTGAAAAGCGGAGGGTGGGTAGCTGAAGTTACATAAGGGAGGGGAGCTCTGAGAGCTAATTGGAGGAAAGGGACACACCCCCTTCATTCAGCACACAGAAACAGAGCTGAGGCTGTCAATCAGCTAGAGCTCCCTCCCCTGTCACAATTTTTCTCTTGGTGTCAAGAAAACTTGTCAGAAGTGACTCATGCTGATAACAGAGGAATGAAGCAGCAGACAGAAATGACACTTAGTGCTCTAGATTGAGAAAGGTACACACTATAGAGGGATATGCTTTGTTCATATTTCATGTCTGAGGTTTACAACCACTTTAAAGTGACACTACACTCTGGCAAACAAAAAAAAATGATATTCAAGTATGTATTAACTGAATAAAGTACCATCTATTGCTCTCAGGGTCCTCCAAATCTCCAAACTTTATTTTATTTATTTAGTGCTGCTATGATCCAACTTCCAATGTACATGTCAGCAGCTAACATGCACCACTCATGGTGAACATTACCAGGAGGCAAAAAAAAAAAAAACACAGCAGGAAACTTTTTTTTTATGAAAATAGATTACAGTAGGGTGACCAGACATCCCCGGTTTCCGGGGACAGTCCCTGGTTTGAGGACACTGTCCCTGGACCAAGTCTGTCCCCGGTTTTGTCCCCGGATTGGATTTGAACAGGGGCTGGGGCAATTTCAAAGACAGTCAGTGCAGAATTAAAAAAAAAAATATTCTGAATTACACACCCCCGCTCCGCCGATCTTACTAGCTTAGGGGGGGGGGTATTTTTTTCCATTATCTGTGCCCCTTTCTGATGATCATGTGCTGGTCGGAGTGGAGGGAATATTTCTTCAGTTTCGAGTGCATGGCTATTCAGCTCCGCTCACATGTTCTTCTGCCTTGGCCCAATTCTCGGCCAGCCACCTGCCTATCTCCTTGCCTTCCCTGGTGGAGTGATCTTCTATCGCTCACCACCCAGTCGTAGCCGGGGCCCGGAGAGTAAGACTTGACAGGCTGTGAGGCGGGCGGTGAGGGGCAGAGAGTTGCTGATTGCCGCCATTACTAGTAGAAAAAAAATGTACCCGGATTTCATTTTAAAAATCTGGTCACCTTAGATCACAGGACCATTAGGTTGTGGATGTGTATGGAATATTTTAGGAGAATAAGGATACCATCACTTTAAGGCATTTGAAAATGTTACATACTTTGCAAATAAGAATTATAATGAAAAGTATTTGTCGTGTTAGAATAGAAGAAAATAACATTAAAGAGAAACTCCAGAAGAAATAAACATTTTCAAGTGGTTATAGTTATAGTTATGTTCTCCCGTCATTGTACAGTCCTGCCCCAAAGACTGTCTGTAGCACTTCACTTCAGGCTTGTGAGATTGTTTGGAGATTAGAATTCTGGTCAGCCAGGGCAGAGAAGACTCAAAAGGTCTAAAGGGAAATCTTTTACAATGGAACAGAGATGAAAGTTTACCTGTAGAAGTGATGGTAGGGACATCGGCAATAACTGGTGGGTTTCTGTATGCACTTTTTACTATTTTCAAGAGTCCAGTAGCCCTGAAACCCAGACAGATCCGTTAAGCTAATACCTGCTTTCTTTGTTGAAGTCAGAGACCAGACTTGTCTTCTTCCAAATCCCTGCCCTTACTAATGGTCCAAGAGTAAAGAAAAATTGAGGTGCATCATTGCTAAATCCAATCAGTTTGCAACTTATTCAAAGAATGGAAAATCCCCCACTGGATTGAGGCTCCATCACTGATGTATTTTGCCCATATTTGGGCTTACTCATAGAGCATTCCTTTATAATTAAGCCCAATCAGAGGTGGAGCCTGTGTCCAGTGGTAGATTTCACATATTTTTTGGAGGAGACATGTACTGTGACATATTTGTCGTGCAACAAAATGCAGCACATTTTACCGCATCCGTCCCTTTTCAATTTGAAGTAAGAGGAATCAGCCCCATTGCAAATTAGAGGGATAATGAGTGCTTTTGACTTTTTTAAAAGTCTCTCCCTAGAGTAGGTGTAGATAGCTCAGTTTTGGACCGAGCACTGCATTGGCCTGTCAAATTGTGGGGAAGACATGGTCATTTATACCACCCTTAGCCTGATGATGCATTACGGTATGCCTACCATAAGTAATTACAGTAAGTAACTGTACAGTTTTTGGCAATTGTTAAAGTGAACCTGTGCTTTGCCCACGCAAAAAAAAACTAATAGGGTCATTTAAAATGGCCCATGTAGCACCTTATATTTGCCTTTACTTGGGTTTCCCACCACCTACACAGTGCTGTGGGTGGACTCTCTCCCAGGTTCATATAATGTTCGGAAGTGGAGTGAGTTACATTATAGTGGAAAGTATCAGGTAATTCTCTACTCTCCAGAGACCAGCTCCAGTCATTGGACCCACTTTGTGTGAGCCCAGGGCATCAAGGCTCAACCCCACTGCCCTAGCTTTACAGGAGAATGCTGCAGAGCGGGACCACATCATTATGTGATACTAAGGACTGAAGACACCCAGCTTGGAGTTGACTTTTAAAATAACCCTTTTGCTTTGCCCTGCGTGGTTAAAGGAAAGGTCCTCTTTTTTCGTTTTAGTTATAGCGTGGCGAGAGATTACAACACCTGCATGGTTTTTATTGCTGTCTGCATCCCCATTAAGGAAATCCACCCTCTCTTCCTTTCCTGTTTACCATTATTCAGCAAAAGTGAAATTGTATCCCAAATTCTGAGTTGTTACCAGAATGTGAACAAAGGGGAAATCTTCCAGTGGTGACAACCAAGGACTTCCTCTCACTTCCTGTTTTGTCTATGGAACAGGAAGTCAAGGGAAATGTCCCCCAAATGGGACACAGTTGGCACAAAAACTTACAGGGGTTATAACCCTTCCCTTTTCTATCCAAATTGAAAAAAAAAAGTTTTGCCTTTTTGTTCTACTTTAAAATGGTTGTAAAGGCTGAAGGTTTTTTTTACCTTCATGCATTCTATGCATGAAGGTAAAAAACCAAAAACCTTCAGTGCGCAGCTCCCCCCTAATACTTACCCAATCTTCGACCCAGCAATGTGCACAAGACCCGGGGCAATCCTGGGTCTCTCCCTCCTGATTGGTTCACAGCCAGTTAGGCGGGGGCAAGCGGCTTGCTATGGGGGCATTCGGGAGGGGCCCAGAGTGCTGGCTTGGGACCCAAGAGGAGGAGGATCAGGGCTGTTCTGTGCAAAACCACTGCACAGAGCAGGTGTTTATAA
Source organism: Rana muscosa (assembly GCA_029206835.1). NCBI lineage: Eukaryota > Metazoa > Chordata > Amphibia > Anura > Ranidae > Rana > Rana muscosa. The sequence goes on along the minus strand of CM055124.1, from coordinate 164,410,998 downwards.
CATGTTTGTTATTTTTTTATGTTTCCTTTACAATCACTTTAAGTAAACAGAAGTTTTTACATTCGCCTGATATATATTCTTTAAATTATCAGAAGGGATTTCACAGCAAGCATCTAGAAGCAGAGACATGCTTAGATAGTCATCAATGCGAGAATTAGTCATGGGTGGATGACACCCTTTATTGGTTATTAATGATTGTTTAAGTATATTGCCCTGCAATACGCTTGTAAAAAGAAAGACAGGTATTAATTACCACTGATTTCCCGGGGCTGTGAGAAGCTTTGCAGACTAAAAAGTAAAATCTGACTCAGATCTCTCCTGGATATTGTAAAACAATTTGTTTTGTCTTTCAGACTCGTAAAAAAAAACGTGTGGGTGGCTGCAAATGAAACCGATTTGTTGCTCATAATTAATAATATTTTGGTAGATTTCTCCTGTAATGCAAATGCTAAAGCTTTCACTTTTAGATTTGTCTTTTGTTATCTTTTGTTATTATTTATGTTTCCTTTTTAGTATTGCCTTAAAATGAAAGCTATGTGCACCGAAATGTCAGTTTATGTAAAGCAATGCTGTAGTTCCCTAATGAAGGACTGTATTGGATGTCATGTGACAGTATGAGTTCTGGCCACCCAAAGGTATAAGTTAAAGGTAAATGATGTAAAGGATTATAAGAAGGTGGTTTTCTGGAAGGACTGATTGTTTCAATAATAGTTTGCAGTAATGCAATAAAAAAAATGAAGGTATAAAAAATATGCCTGTTAGGTGCATTGTATACTTCTACTTTGAGTTGCTCTAGCTGGCAGCTTTTGAGCATAACAAAGCTGTTTAGCTTTTAAATTGTTAAAGAAGAACTACAGCAAACACATGTATACTGTTCCCCCTTGAAAATCTCAGTGGATTTAAAAAAACAGCACCCCTTCTGGAAAACACTTTTCCTGGATGGCATCCATCCCTGATATGCAGAAAAGCTTAAACATGAAGCATTTCTCAGTGGCTCTCCTCCCTCTCTGCACATCCCAGCATGCAGATCTGAGTCATACAAAAATTGATGAAAAGAGGAATCCCTTTCTTTCCCGCAGATGTGACTCTTCACAGCTGTGCCACTAGATGGTGCTGTGTGTATAGAAAGGATATAAAGTGCAGCACTTCTAGGAAAAACGAATAAGATAAAAAATGACTTTATTTATTTCCCCATAGATTACCCATGACTGCTTGTGGCCAAGTGTTGGTCTCTGAGCCAGTTAAAGATTAACGCCGCTTTTTTTGCAAAAAAAAATGATCCCCTCTGAGTTATCCATGTACATTGCAAGGATTTTAACAAACTTTGTTGCAGATTCCTACTTTTTGTTATTCTGAAGAACTCCCCCTGTGTTTGACATGTGGAAAGTGAATCTAATAGTAGTGATTTCATAATTTTCAATCAGCTGCAGCACCTGCAGGGCTCTAATGAGAAAAATTGCAGGGTCTGCATCCCTTTAGACGTGATTTCCTATTGGAAGTATCTCACCAAAACTGAATTTTTTGCTGCAGGGGATGCCTGAAATCTGACTTGTATCTTAGTGCAGACTTCTGGGAAAATCAGTGAGCCAATCACACAAGCAGGAAATTAAGTTTCTGGGGAGTGTTCTGTACCCATTCTGTGTACAGAATGCTTCCAGTTAGTCGCTATATTGCATTGCATTTTACAAAACAGCGCAGAGCTGCAGATTGAAAAGGTAAGGTCATTTTTAATAACCTTCAATTACATTATGACTTGAAATGCTATTGTATCTGCTATATATATTTTTTTAAATTTGCTATTTTTTTTCCCATGAAAGTGAGGTTACCCTTTAAGGCATGGGTGGTCAACCTGTGGCCCTCCAGCTGTTGCAGAACTACAAGTCCCATGAGGCATTGCAAGGCTGAGTTACAATCATGACTCCCAAAGGCAGAGGCATGATGGGAATTGTAGTTCTGCAACAGCTGGAGGGCCACAAGTTGAGCACCCATGCTTTAAGGCAACTGCTTGGCTGGAAGTATTTAAACTCCGGGGGTTCTGTTTAAGGCAGAGTCAATAATTGGCAGTAGGCTTGTGCAATTCGTTTTGTAACGAATCGAAATTCGTCCGAATTTAGCAACTTTTGGACATTCGGAAGCATTCGAATTTCCAAACAAAGCAATTACGAATAAAACCGAATCCGAAATAAATGATATCGCAAATAGTGAATGCCTGAATGTCTTCGGCATAATTCGTTATGAAAAAAGTTACGAATGTACGAATCCCTTTGAAGCACAATAACACTGCTCTGCTCTCTGCTTCTCCCTCACCGTGCTGAACTCCCTCTCAAAATGGTGTACAGGGGCGGAGGCTATAGCCGCATGTAAAAAACTAAAGTAAAATACGAGATTTCAAATCGTTACAAATAACCGGTCCGCTATGTATTTAGAAAAGTACAAATCCATTCGAAGCACATTAGACATAATAGGCAGCGTCGTTGTGAGAGAGACACGAAAAATTACGAATCAACAAACCCAAAAAAAGTTATGAAAGTAGGAGTTGTGTCCAGAATCAACGAAAAACAATGTACTCTACCGAAAGTACGAATTATAAATCAACTAAAAATAAGGCTTACAATAATATGAATCATTCCGATTCAACGAAAAATGTCACTTGCGAAAATACGAATTAGTCCGAACACGAAAAATCCTGTCTAGCAAAATTACGAACGATTACGAATCAACAGGACCAAAAAGAAACGAACCGAAACTAAACAAATTTTTCCGTTGTGCACAAGAAACGAACCGAAACTAAACAAATTTTTCCGTTGTGCACAAGAAACAAACCGAAACTAAACGAATTTTTCCGTTGTGCACAAGAAACGAACCGAAACTAAACAAATTTTTTCGTTGTGCACAAGTCTAATTCGCAATTTAGGCAAAAGACAGCTAATTAGTGAGTCTGTCTCATTGAAAACTTGCCCTTTGCCATGGCTTAAGCCTCGTACACACGACCGAGTTTCTCATCCAAAAAAGACAAGAAACTTGCTGGCAGAGCTTTCTTGCCGAGTAAATTGGTCGTGTATACGCGGCTATCAGGTTTCTCGTCAAGGAAACCGAAAGAATCTCGATGAGAAAAATAGAGAACTTGCTCTCTATTTTCTCGTCAGGATTCTCCATTTTCTCGTCAAGATTCTCGTCAGCATGTTTCTCGACGAGAAAAGTGTGAGTGTGTACACTTACCTGTCGCCGTGGAAACCCACGCATGCTCGAAATGACTTTGACGATTGCGCGGTAGCTTCCTAGGCATAGGTAGGGTGTAGCAAGATGGCGGCGACGGCATCGAATGTGTCGTCGTAGTCAATTACGTCACCGCGTTCGCTCCATTCAAAGAACCGCGGGTTCTTTGAATCAAGCGTGTGTACACTCGACCGGGACAAGTTTCTTGTCCAAGAATCTCGTCAAGAAAAACGACAAGTTTTTTCCTGACGAGATTCTCGGCCATGTGTACGAGGCTTAACAGAAGGACGTGGCAGTGAGGAAGAAGCTTGTTTAATTGCTCAGAACCCCACTTCAGGACAAAGGTAAGTATCCAATGGTGTTGGCATCAGCAAGAGGGGCAAGGAGACCTAAAGTGAATTTTCACTTAAAACCTTTGTGCGTCCCATAATTTTAGGTCAGGGCAGGAAGTGATTGAAAATCTTTGCAACAGTGGCAGAGACAAAAAACAAAAACATTTTTTTTAGTACAGTTAGATTTTCTGATAATATTTTATTGCTGTTTGTGATTTCCTGCCCTGATGACAACCAACAACCCCCCATTTCATCACAGGAGATGCAAGCAGCAGAAATACAAATCTGCCCTAAATTGCAATTGTGACAAAATTTAGGCTTTAAGAATATCCTTTCTTTTAGGTAACCAAAAGAAATAGTTTTTTGAAAAATTCACAAATGTACAAATTTCTAATTTCTTCAGTTCTATATTTTATATCCTCTTGTAGGTGAAATGCCTAAATTGCCACAACTAGGATTACTACTAATTTATTAATAGTTGAATCATTTGATGCTAGACATTCCTAGCGATGGTATTCCAGTGATTTTCACCACCAGGGTAACATTGCAAAATGACATTATTCATTCCTCTATCTGTGATTGTAGTTGCTCACATCCCAATGACCTCACACTTAACACCTTCTCCAGAACTTAAACTTACAGCTTAGTAAGGTAATAGGTGGAAGGAAATATGTCACTTTTCCCTCTGGACTGTAACACATTTGGTGTAAGAGATGATCATCATTTAATTCCTTCAGATCTCCTTACTTTGGTAAATATTGTTGCAAATTATGAATGTGTAAAGCAGCAGTAATTTTCTTATTACTTCACTACAGCTATAGAATCGTCACTTTTGTACCAATATTAAAACCTATAAAGATTTTTTCATGTTGGCTAGGCAGATAAATGCTTTATTTTCATCTCCTGAACACAAATACTAAAAGCCTCTAGTCAAGTTATATATTTCACAAAAAAGTTCCAGCCATCTTCTTTAGCGTTAGGTAGTGCAGGGAAGGGTTAGATCTTCTTGCAGTTACTTTATTGTTTTTTTCTCTGTTGGAGAGATTTAATCTCCTTTCTCCCCTTTGTGTCCACACTAGAAGTGATGGAAAACTTCCCAACAGTGATGTCAACAACCATAGAGCACTTCCCCATTCTACCAAGACAAATGTTTTATCCGCTTCTTCATTTCAGATAATTTGCCCCCTTCCTCACCACATTCAAACAAAATTGACCTCTTCCCGCCCGCAATGTACTGCTGACAGGCGGCTGATGTATGGAAAGTGACGTACCCATATGTCGCTACCTACTTACGGGTTTCCTGGCATGCATGCTACCTCCACCTGGCACCTGCTGTGATTGTCCACAGCGGGAGCCTGTCAGCAAGTCCCGGCCAATGATTCATGGCTGGGACCCAGGGGCGTATCTACCACAAGGCAAACTAGGGTTTTGCCTTGGGCGGCATTTTTCAGGGGGCGGCACTGCCTCCTCACCATCCGTGCACCATTCCCAACATTGTTCACCGCTGACTTCACGCTGGACCTGACAGCAGGCTGGGGGAAGCTGTCAACCATCCCCGGTGAAACCTGAGACCATGCCCTCCTTCCCCGCACTGTCCCTGCCCCACACTGGAATTGGGCATGGCTGCGGTTCCTCCTTCCCCTTCTTCCACAGCCGCATCCTTCTTCCTAACCTGTGGCCATGGCCATACCTTTCCCTATTTCCATCAAGGAAAACAAGGGAGGAGGAGGAAGCAGGAGGGGACGCCTGACCTGCGGATTTTCAGCCATTTGATGTGTGCTTCCTGATCCATCCCTGCACATCTGGACTCTGTACAATTTCCGACACTTCTTTACTAAGTGCTCAGGACTCAGATGAGCTCCCCGCCCCAGGGAGAAATCTCTGCTTTTCTACAGCAACCCAACTACATCACCCAGCTGACAATTGTCCTCTGGAGACATGTGAGCACTGAGGGTGTATGAGGGTGTATGAGGTGACTGTGGGCACTGGGGGTGTATGGAGTTGAGCGTGGGGGCTGGAGTGTGAGGTGAGTCTGGACACTGGAGGTGTCTCTCACCTGTTTTTCTGTCTTACCCTCCCTTCCTCTCCCCCACCTCTTTCCCCCCTCCTTTCTCCCCTTCTTTCATTTCTCTCCTTTTCTATGTCCCCCATGTCTCTCTTCTTCCTATTCCTATCTCTTCTCCTAGACGGGGTAGGGAGCAGTGTGGCAGACTAGCAGGGGGGGGGGTTACTACTCCACAGTCCACCAAAGACACCGCATAGCCACCAGAGACTCCACATAGCCACCAGAAACCCTGCATAGCCACCAGAGACCCCACATAGCCACCAGAGACCCTAAATAGAACATTGAGAAGGAAGGGGTGGGGCGAATTTAGATGGGGCGCACCAGATTTGAGTCTTGTCTAGGGCAGCACAAAACCAAAATACACCACTGCTGGAACCTGCTGATTGACTGTGTACAATCACAGCCCAGAGCTCTGTGTTGATAAAAAACACAGAGCTTTGTACAGAGGGAGCGATTTGTCATCCTTGCAAAGCCAGGATGAGAAACTGGGAGATCGAGTAGTAAAAACAGCACACTACACAAATTACACATAGCCAGGTACACATTTAACCCCTTGATCGCCCTAGGTGTTAACTCCTTCCCAGCCAGTGTCATTAGTTCAGTGACAGTGTATAGTATTATCAATGTTGATCACTGTATTAATGTCACTGGTGATGTCAGAGTCAGTTAGTCAGTTCCCCCCAGCGTCAGTGTCAGATTGGCCGATCGCAGTCCCATTATAAGTCGCTGATCACTGCCATTGTTAGTATAAAAAAATAAACAATAAAGAAAAATTCAAATATACAGTACTGTATATACCATAGTTTGTAGGCACTATAATTTTTACACAAACCAATTAATGTACACATATTGTGTTTTTAAGACATGTAGCAAAATACATTTTGGCCACAATTTATGAAGAAATTAGATTTTACATTATTTTTAATTGGATATGTTTTATAGCGGAGTAAAAAATATTGTTTTTTTTCCTCAAAATTTTTTGTATTTTTCCATTGATATCGCAAAAAAAAAAGCAGTGGTGATCAAATACCACCAAAAGAAAGCTCTATTTGTGTGAAAAAAATCATATAAATTTAGTTTAGGTACAGCTTGGCATGATCGCGCAATTACTAGTTAAAATAGCACAGTGCTATATAGCAAAAAATGGCCTAGTCATAACCTGGGTAAAATCTTCCAGAGCTCATTAGGTTAAAAAGGTTTTGTCTGGAGTTGTATTTAAAAAATCAGTAAAGTGTTGTGTTTTGAATGGGGAAGCGAGACTGATAACAAGTGCTGTCTATTGTCTTATTTGTGGAGGTTCCTCCAACAAGAATACAGACATCAATTATTTTTATATATTTTAATAGAATACTGAAGGATTAGATCCGCTTTAGCGAACTAGATTTCCTTCACTTCTAGTTTCTTGTAGTAATGAACGCTGGCTTCAATTAAAGAAAAAAAAACATACACTAATCACTAGGAATCACACACACCTGTTGCTCTTTTACACTTAATGAGTGACTGCCAATGATGCTTAAATACTCCCCATACTCATAAGTTCCCCATGACTAAGCTCCGGGGGGCAGGGCGAAACACGGTGGGGACGTGGCCTGGTCGGAGTCCAGGCTGAGATTGCCTCTACACTCATCTCAACAAAACACCTAGATTTGTGGCTTCCAGGGGCTATCCTTCTGTCCTCAGGCTTCAATAAAAGCTTGGCAGATAGTCTAACCACTACTCGCATCGTAATATTTTAGCTGGAGTACTATTTTAACCGCTTGCCGTCGACCCTATAGCAGTTTTGCAGGACGGCAGCTGTGCACCGCACTGTTTTTTTTATATGTGATCTTGCACGTCCAGGTAGGGGGAGCGCATTCGTGCCACCGGCGGCTCACTTTCGCTATGATTACACACAGCGGAAGCCGATCAGCAGATGCCGGTTACTCGATGTTCGCAGACACCCGCCGATCGTCAGGCAGAGACACAGATATGTAAACAAGGCAGATCCCAGTTTTGACAGGAGGGGAAGGGAATAAATTCCATTCCTTTTCCTAGTAAAATCACTTCACATAAACACTGGTTAGGCACACAGTTCACACTTTGATCGCCCTAGATGTTTAACCCCTTTCCAGCCAGTGTCATTAGTACAGTAACAATGCATATTTCTAGCACTGATCACTGTATTAGTGTCACTGGTTCCTACAAAGTGTCAGTTAGTGTCAGAATGTCTGCCGCAATATTGTTCTACTATAAGTTGTTGATCGCCGCCATTACTAGCAAAAAAAGTAGTTTGTAGGCGCTATACCTTTTGTGCAAACCAATCAATATATGCTTTTTTTTTTTTCACAAGAAAAATCAATATATGCTTATTTAACCAAAAATATGTAGAAAAATACATATTGGCCTAAATTTATAAAGAAATTAAATTTTTTTGAACTTTTCAAGTGGTTAAATTAATTTTAGAATACTGCTAATATAGCTCCCTGAATTCAATTCTTATATACCGTATTACCCCAAAAGACTGACTGAACAGAATAAAAAATATTTTGGCATGTACATATATTTTTCATCTGTGTATTTAGCTGTTTGACTGGAATCTTGATTTACTCCTGTCCAATCCTTGTGAGAGAGGGAGGTGTAGGCAAAACATATATTGAATTATTATGACTATATATTGAAAACATGGAAGACTATCACTGAAATTCATAAAGCCTGGGGCAGACAGATCTTGCACAAGTGTCTCTCATGCTAAATGGGTTGCATTATGCGCCAAATTCATGTACTTGTCTAGAACTCGTACATGAATTTGGCACATGCTTCAAGACACTTTCACAAAACCTGCAGTTTATCTCTGTGCGCCAAAAGAGAGTTGGTCTTAATAAGCTCCGCTTTTATAATATACGAACTGTCAATATATTCTTTGGAATTTGGCACATTCATTGCACCACTATGTAAAAGTGGAGCATTGTAGAACTACCGGAAATTGGCGATGAGTCGCGGTCGGAACCAAAAGTGGCGCAAATTAATTTGGAGCAAAAAAGTAACAAGAGCCAGAAAAGTGTCGCAGCAGCTTTATTGATTTCCCCTTATGTATAATTGAGCATGCCTGTTTACTTTTCAAATTATTAAAAAAATTATAAAGACTTGCAAAAACAATAATATTAAAAATATATCATTGCTGTGATGTTCTGTGATAATTAAAAGAGGAACTGTAGCCAAAATATTTTATGTTTGTTCTTTGGATGGAGTAAGGGAGGATTACGTTTTCATTGCGCTCTCTGTGGCTTTTTGGGACATCCCAGTGAAAATGGCAGTGATCCTCAAGACAGGAAATGAGGAAAAGCTTTCTTATTGAGACACGTGCAGCAATGAAAACACTTTCAGTAGCATGGGAAAAGATCAAAACCTCATTGAAGTGGAGACATACAGACTGAGTCACTTGCTTGCTTCTTGCATCATTTCGGGATTGCAGCACTCTTTCTCTGCCATAGCTTCTGTCTCTGCCCTTACCCACCTTAAAGTGATTTTAAACCACAGACATGAACTATGAACAAAACACATCCCTCTATAGTGGGGACAATTAAAAGCACTCAGGGCTAATTTATACTTGCTTCAAAGTAAGGCTTCGGACACGCTTTGTTAAAGCTCTCTGAATGCCAGTAAAAAGCCCCTGTCACTAAATAAAATGGTTAGATTACAGTTCTGTTTACACCTTGCTTTTGCTTGGTGCTTCGGTGGGTCTTCGATGAGGCTTTGGTGTAGCTTCGATGAGGCTTTGGTGTAGCTTCGATGGGCCTTTAGTGGAGCTACGATGAGCCTTTAGTGGGGCTTCAATGAGGCGTCGGTGGGGCTTTACTGGGGCTTCAAGTGAGCTTTGCCATAGACTTCTATAGAGGCTTTGAAGCACAACTAAAGCGACATAGGGTATAATTTTTGAAGTGAAGCGGAAGCAAAGCAAAGAAAAAGCAAGGTGTAAACAGGACTGTAAGCTAACCTTTTTATTTAGTGACAGGAGCTTTGACTAGCATTCAGAGAGCTTTAACAAAGCCTGTCCGAAGCCTTGTTTTGAAGAAAGTGTAAATTAGCCCTTAAAGTGGTTGTAAACCCACTTTTTGTACTTCTACCTAAAGGTAAGCCTAGAATAAGGCTTACCTATAGGTAGTGGAAATATCTCCTAAACTTGCGCCGTTTGGGAGATATTTCACTTGTAGCCCGCCAAAAAACTTCACTGTGCATGCGCGGGGAAGAAATGAAACAAAGTGCCGTTTCTTCCCCAGCCTGTGCCGTGAATGGCGGCTCCCGTGCACATGCGCGGGAGTGACGTCATGCTGCTCCGGCGAATCACAGCGCCAGAGTCAGCGGCCCGGAAAGGAAGAGGGGACAGAAGATGGATGCTGCCTACACAGGGGACATCGCTGCATTCTTTTGCAGGTAAGTGGCACATAATGGGCTAGTAATGCATACTAGCCCATTATGCTTTTCATTTGCAGGCTTTGCAGCAAGCAAAAGAGGAAGTAAAACCCATCAGGGTTTACTTCCTCTTTAATATGTGTTAAAGCAAGTGTAAATGAGCCCTCATGTAGCTTCTTCAAAACCTCCATAGAAGTCTATGGCAAAGCTCGCTTGAAGCCCCATCGAAGCCCCACCAAAGCCCTACCAAAAGCTCATCGAAGCCCCATTGAAGCTCCACCAAAGCCTCATGGAAGCCTCATCAAAGGAACAAGCAAAAGCAAGGTGTAAACAGGACTGTAAGCTAACCGTTTTATTTAGTGACAGGAGCTTTGACTGGCATTCAGAGAGCTTTAACAAAGCGTGTCCAAAGCCATGTTTTGACCCAAGTGTAAACTAGCCCTGAGCCTAGGTTCACATTTGAGCGATTTGTCATGCGATTTGAGAGATCAAATCGCATTACAAGTCGCAGCCTATTGACGGCAATGGCACTGTTCCAATCGATGCGACACCAATTTTGTCCAGCGCCCCACCGATTTGCAAAAGCAGTTCCTGCACTACTTTTGACGATTTCAGATGCGACTTCAATAGACATCTGTGTATGAAGTCACACAGATGTCTATCAAGTAAAACCTGAAATTGCGCTAGCCTTGCTACTTTAAAAATCGTGCTACTTTAAGTAAAGTAACGCAATTTCAAAGTAGCATCGATGTGAACCAGGGCTAAGTGTCATTTCTGTCTGCTGCTTCATTCTTCTGCTATCAGCATGAATCACTTGTTACAAGTTTTTCTGACACTAAGAAAAAAAAGGTGGCCGGGTGATGAGGGACCTCCAACACACAGCCTGTGATTGACAGCCTCAGCTCTGTACCTGTGTGCTATGTGAAGGGGGTGAGTCTGTTCACACCAATCAGCTCTCCTCAGCTTGACAGCCTCAGCTCTGTACCTGTGTGCTATGTGAAGGGGGTGAGTCTGTTCACACCAATCAGCTCTCCTCACTGAGCTCTGCAATGTGTAATTTCAGCTACCCACCCCCTTTTTTCCTAAACATTTAGACAAGCCTTATAAATTCTAAACTTTCAACAGATGTAAGGAAGAGGCCTGCAAATAAACAGGTACAACGTATGAAGGATGATTTGTTTCATCTCTATTTATCACCCGAGGCCAGTCACTGGGTATATAACCCAGGGTTTACAACCATTTTAAACATACAACAATGTAAGGAGCACCAGGTCACTACTACAACTAAAATAAAGTTCAAATAAATGTTTTGGAAAACACTCCCCCTTCAGTTAAAATAAGGACCTTGAATTGACTCAAAATAGGGCTTTCTTGTGTGAATGTATGTAGGGAAGTTATTTTTTTTAACTAGAAGAGTCACTAGCCAGCAGCATCTGCATGAGCTTCTTTTTTTAACTGAAGCCTTAATGAAGGGGGAATGCTTTCTGCCCCCCTAAACGTGTTGACTCTTTTTTAGTGCAAATCTATAAATTACTTATATAAACCCCCTCTCCTTTTTTTATAATATAGGGAGGGAGGCACGCTATTACAGATGGTATCCCCCATTTTAGCTTTTTAGCTAATAATTAGGTGGTTGACCTTATCATATACATGGCTTCTTTAGTTTTTCTTCCTCTATTTGGTGTGGACATGCAGGGCTCCTATCTTTGCCGTCCACTTCCGGGAACTGCGATGCGCTTCATGCGCCCTCTCCTTCACCCTCTCCCTGTATAGATGCGGGGATTTGGGCAGGTTCACCCGCAGCGCATTGCTGCTATGCTTCCCGCGCTGAGCATGTGAAGTCACTATTGCGTCATCAACACGCCGACGCAGAGGTTTCCCTAGGTGTTCAACACACAAGGGAAGTTTGTTTGGCGCCAATCATCTGAGCGGCATCAGTCGGCTGGGGGTTGACACATCCTATTGTGCAGAACGCCAGCGTGACGTTGGGAGGCACCTGGGCTATTGATCAGTGGGTATTTATACCCTCTCCTCGAGGACTACACTCTTCACTGCACATTGTTTCTGGGATTATTGGCATCACATATTGGATCATGACACACAATGCAAGAAAAGGTAATGGTACCGGTGGTCACTTGGTCTATTGACCAAGTTCCCCCAAACAAATTTTTCCCCTTTCACCATTTTCTATACACATTTGAGATCCACCTCATTGACCTCCTATAGGAGTTACCTCTATATGGTTTTACTTTATCTTACAATTTCACCCTCCACCTCCCTTTGTGTTTAGCTCCTATATAATTCTCACTGGCACCCGATACCCACCCCATTTTTTTCAATCGGTTTATGAGTATTCAAATTTCACGACCCAGTCACATTTTTATCATGCCAACCAGTGCACTGTGCCTTTGGACCCTTTTTAATTTTTTCTCTCTCTCCTTTTGGCTTCCAGGATCTAGTCTAGCATCCCTTCACTATATGCCACTTAGGCAATAGTTATGTATACATATATACCTGTATTACAATTTTATTCATCCCATACTACTTTTAGAACAATTTTGGACTGCTCGTCATATTATTACTGTTCCCGCATTGGAGTTCTGCACTTCTCTTGCAGTCCTTGGTCATGGTCTGATGCTGATGGATTGCACTCTTTCAGTTCCCGTGTGGACATCCTTAGGTAGCCCTCGGTCCTTAGCACCACATACACAATCTTGAGCTGTTTTTTAAGTAAAACTTATGGAGGATGTTCAATTTGGTGGGATTTTTCTTTTCCCTCTCCTCTTTACTTAACACAATATATTTGCCATTATCCAACTATATTGTTGTTTACTGTATTTTGTTATAGATCTGCAGATTGTACTTGCTCCTGAGGAAGTGGAGTGAACTCCATGAAACGGGTCAAGCTAATTAGGATGCAATTTCTCTGTCGAATCATGTATATACATGTTGACCTTTTTAGGAATTTCTGTTTATCATTCATTTTTTATAATCATTGAGATCTCCCATACAAGCATCCCTTTATAACACAATTTCATACCCTTGTGCTATATATGATTCGATTTCCTACATTGATGTATATGTTTTACCATATGTATTGTTGCAATAATGATGTGTGTGTGTGTATATATATATATATATATATATATATATATACAGGGCTCAAAATTTCAAATCCTGAGCTACTAGCCAGACCTCAAGGGTTACTCGCCACCAGCTGCCGGGCCCAACCCCTACCATGCCCCACCCCTAATCCCACCCCTAAACACGCCCTCAAATTATCTCATGAAATTACACTTAAATGTTTTATGCAGAACTAAGTTATAAAAATAAATATTAACAACAACTTTGTCCAAAACTGCAGCCTGCCCGTGTCCGCCAATACAGCCTGTGTCCACCAGTGCAGCCATCTGTCCCCAGTCCCCAAATGCAGCCATACGTCCCGAAATGCAGCCATGTCCCGAAACGCAGCCATATGTACTGAAATGCAGCCATGTCCCCAAATGCAGCCATATGTCCTGAAATGCAGCCATGTCCCCAAATGCAGCAATATGTCCTGAAATGCAGCCATGTCCCCAAATGCAGCCATGTCCCCAAATGCGGCCATGTGTAGGTCCCCAGTGGCTTACCTGTGTAAGAGAGAGCCCCCCCCTGCCACCGCCACTGATGTCTGGTTGATCAGCGTGGGGGGGGTGGTCGTGGGGCAAGAGAGAGGAGAGGAGAGGAGGAGCTGCTGCCGCCGCCGCCGCCGCATTGATCAGCGCGCGAGGAACGTAACAGCTTTCATTTCAATAGCTGTGTGTTCCACGCCGCGCGTGCCGTCACAGCCCCTCCCCCTTTTCCCGGCACTTTGATAGACAGATCACCTGCCCAATCCTGGGGCGGGTGATCTGTCTATCAAAGTGCCCGGACAAGGGGGAGGGGCTATATACGAAGACGGGGAACACACAGCTATTGAAATGAAAGCTGTTATGTTCCCCGCGCGCTGATCAATGCGGCGGCGGCGGCAGCATCTCCTCCTCTCCTCTCCTCTCCCTTGCCCCAGGCAGCCCACACTCGCCCAGCCCTCAAAATCCACTCACAAAATGCGAGCAGTTGAGTGGAAATTTTGAGGGCTGTATATATATATATATATATATATATATATATATATATATATACAGTGGATGTAAACACCCCTGGTAAAATGTCAGGTTTCTGTGATGTAAAAAATATGAGACAAAAATAAATCATTTCAGAACTTTTTCCACCTTTATTGTGACCCTTTAAACTGTACAACTCAGTTGAACAACAAACTTAAATATTTTTGGTGGAGGGAAGTAAAAATAAAAAAGTAAAATAATATGGTTGCATAAGTGTGCACACCCTTACACTAATACTTTGTTGAAGCACCTTTTGATTTTATTACAGCACTCAGTCTTTTTTAGTATGAGTTTATCAGCATGGCACATCGTAAATGGGAAATATTTCCCCACTCTTCTTTGCAAAAACTCTCCAAATTTGTCAGATTGCGAGGGCATCTCCTGTGCACAGCCCTCTTCAGTTCACCCCACAGATTTTCAATCGGATTCAGGTCTGGTCTCTGGCTGGGCCATTCCAAAGCTTTGATCTTCCTCTGGTGAAGCCATTCCTTCGTTTATTTGGATGTATGCTTTGGGTCGCCGTCATGCTGAAAGACGAAGTTCCTATTTCTGTTCAGCTTTATAGCAGAAGCCTGAAGGTTTTGTGCCAATATTGACTGTTATTTGGAACTGTTCATAATTCCCTCTACCTTGACTAAGCCCCTGTAACAGCTGAAGAAAAACCGCCCCAAAGTATGATGCTGTCACCACCATGCTTCACTGTGGGTATGGTGTTCTTTTGGTGATGTGCAGTGTTGTTTTTGCACCAAACATATCTTTTGGAATTATGGCCAAAAAGTTCAATCTTGGTTTCATCAGACCATAACACATTTTCCCACATGCTTTTGGGAAACTTCAGATGTGTTTTTGTAAAAAAAAATTGCCGGGCTTGGATGTTTTTTTCGATGAGAAAAGGCTTCCATCTTGGCACTCTACCCCATAGCCCAGACATATGAAGAATACTGGAGATTGTTGTCACATGTACCACACAGCCAGTACTTGCCAGATATTCCTGCATCTGCTTTAATGTTTCTGTAGGAATCTTGGCAGCCTCCCTGAACAGTTTTATTCTCATCATTTTATCAATATTGGAGGGACGTCCAGTTATTGGTAATGTCACTGTCGTGCCATATTTTCTCCACTTGATGATGACTGTCTTCACTGTGTTCCATGGTACAGTATATATAATGCCTTGGAAATTCTTTTGTACCCTTCTCTTTAACCATGAGATCCCTCGGAGGCTTTGGAAGCTCTCTGCGGGCCATGGCTTTTGCTGTAGGATGTGACTAAGAAAATGTCAGGAAAGACCTACTAGAACAGCTGAACTTTATTTGGGGTTAATCAGAGGCACTTTAAATGATGGCATGTGTGTACTGACACCTATTTAACAAGAAACATTTAACATGAACACAGCTACATCCCCAGTTATAAAAGGGTGTGCACACTTATGCAACCACATTTTTTTTTTTTTTACTTCCCCCTAAAAGATTTCAGTTTGTTTTTAAACTGAGTTGTACAGTTTATAGGTCACATTAAAGGTGGAAAAAGTTCTGAAATGATTTATCTTTGTCTCATTTTTTTACATCACAGAAACCTGATATTTTAACAGGGGTTGGTAGACTTTTTATATCCACTGTATATTTTATTACTTATCTATTAGGTAAATTAATAAAACCTGTTTTTATATATGATGTATCAATTTGTTTACATGGTATACTTTAGCAACTGTCAGTTCCATGCCTCACTCAAAGTCACAACTCTCTCTTCTTCTCAATTAATAGGGATGGAGGCACATGATGTCATGTGCCTCATTTAAAGTCCCAACAACCCCCTCTTCTCTTTGTACAATAAATTACTTCCTTTATATTTTTGTCATATTTTCCTTCCATTTGTGCATGTTTTTATGGTAACCTACTGGGTACCTATTGGAAGGTAGCCTTGTCTTTTGTGAGCAGCCTAAGCTGAGCAAATGAGATAAAAAAAAATATATTTTACCTTTCACTACTTTGCTTGAACTCATATCAAAATCTTTGCACCTTTTGGATGCCTTTTGTTTCATTGGAGCCTACTTACTCACCTGTGTGTACTCAACAACTATGTTGTGTTCCCACTACTCCAGTGGCATCCCCTACAATAAAAAAAATGAAAAATACAGCATGTAAAAATGTAATGATGTTAATCAAAAATCCAGTAAGGTTTGGGGAAAATGTTGCAAATTTTTATTTATTTTTTGCAGCCAGCATGTAAAGATGTAATTATGTAAATGAAAAATCAAGCAAGGTGTGAGGAAAATGTTGCAAATTAATATATATATATATATATATATATATATATATATATATATATATATATGTAGCGGGTATTTGAATTGTGTGGGGACTCTGGTGGTGTGGGGTTCCTTGGGGTCCCTGGGTGGCGCTGTTGCCTTGGGCCGGAGTTGAACTCACACCGCAAACTGTGCCTTTTTGTCCTCCCCTGGAGCTGGTACAGCGGGGCGGGGGACCCACTGTGATGCAAAGGGAGAGGTCATAAAAGGGGCGGAGGCCCGGATTTTGGGGAGAGTCGGAGGACGTGGCCGCACCCAGGCACCTTCAGCTTGGGTGCTGGCGTTCTGGTGTTCCAGGCCTAGGTGCCCTTGGCCTAGCTGGAGCGGAGATGGAGTCCATCTCAGGCACCTTTAGCCTGGGGTGAGGTACTATGGCGGATGCCTGGGGCTCAGTACCTTCGACTGAGTTCCGCGAGGGTGGAGGAATCCGAGGGGGCCCTAATGCCTTGGGTGCCCGTCTCTGAGTTCGTGAGGACTGGTGCGCAGTAACTTTTCCGAAGAGTCCGGCGCAGCATCACTGGTGATGGAGAGGCCTTCACTTCTCCCTTGGACGGATTTCTTCCTCTGACAGGGGCAAAGTGAGCGAAGGTAATTCACGTTCTATATTACCTAGTCAGTGGCAGTGACTATTCACCACTGGTGACTGCACAGTGGGCAGCAGCAAGAAGGGAAAGGATTGTGCCTCGATCTGTCCCCCCATTTTCCAAAGGAGAAAGATTGTTTTATTGCTTGGCAAGAAGAATAAAACTGAGTTGTACCTACTCACTGTGTGGAACTTGGGTTACTAAGCAAAGGAGTCAGGGATGAAGGACTGGACTTGGCTCTAGGACACCTACACAAAAGCCCAATCTCTGGCCTTCACCTCCTAGTTACGGGAGGACATGGGCCGTGGTGTGTATCATCTCTCTCCCCCAGGTACCCCTAGACAACAGCCATATAACCGATAAAGCAAGGGAGAGGGGTGAGACCGCTACACGTGGGGGCATTGTATCCGGGATATGTGTATGGTTTCTGAATTTGAACTTTGCTGCCCGGAGGAGTTCCGAGTAGGTCGGCCATATTGGCCAACGCGCCACGAGGCTACCCACAACTGCGTAGTTCGTGGACGGGGCAAGGGAAAAGCCAGCGAACAAATGAAGAATGTGGGAGGAGTCCGGCCACGTGGACGTACGCACGTGGAGATTCCGGCGCGGGTAGGTCAGTGCGCAATGGAGCAGCAAAGAGAGAGGATGGCTTGAAGTGCTCCGTGGATTTCCATTCCTTCCTTCGCGGATATGTCTTCTCTAGCTGCTCCGATCATGGATACGGGGATAAGACTAAGGCCCCGGGGGCGATTGGCTCTCTTTACCTGTAGAGACATGGAAGCCCTCGGTGTGATCTGTCCCGGCTGTTCGGGACTGGTGGTCCAGCTGAAGCCGTTTGGGCGCTGTGAGGTCTGCAAAGAATTCCTCTTCGAGGTGGAACCATCCACAAAAAAGCCTCGGGCTTTCCACCTCAACTACCTCACAGGGACTGCCACTCCGGAGGGAGAGATCGATGCTGGTGCGTTCCCCATGCACACTGATCTGGGCGAAGGGACTGCCCAAACAGAGGTGAAAAGAGAAAAATCAGAGGATGCTGCCTCAGTCACCAGCAGCTCCCTGCTCTGACCGCCGAAGAGAAAAGTCGGCCTAGTGATGGCCTCGTGTGGTCGTGGAAGAGCTTCGCCCCAATGCTTGCCTGGCCTGGATGGCTCCGGTATGAAAAGTCCTGGACATCCCTGTTCTTCAAAAGGCCCAGGTGAGCCAGGGGTTGGGACTGTCTGTGTGGTTGAAAGTGGCGGTAGTCCACCGTCAGTAGAGGCCGTCAAGGGGGATAGTTCCGTGACTGGGAATTATCTGCCCGCGGAGTACTACGACACCTCTGACCTGGATTCATTGTCTGACAATGGCGATGATGGGGAGATAGACAAAATCTTCCACCAGAAGGGATGGGACAGAATGAAGTTACCCTCGGCCCGTGTTACAAGGGACCCACCTATGTCTACTGGGGATAGTACACCCCGGGTGGAGGCCTCGGCGCCGAGGGAAGAAGCTGGTCCCCTGTCTGAAGTTCCCTTTCTTGATTCAACATCCATTTCACCTGTTCCTGTTGCGGGAGTGCAACGTCAATCACTGCGGGCTCCTAGGCCCAGGTCTACTGAGGTGGTGAATGCACCTCGTCATCCAGAAGCGATTTGTTCCACCCGGAGAAGGAGACCGAGCTACTATGCCACCTTTGTCAAGGCTGCAGCGTCTCTTTGGCCAGAAGGTTGCTCAGGAATATGGGTGGGAATACCCGTATCTGCCTCGGGAACTGCTCTATGAGGTGAAGGTCTTCCGGCAAAGATGGTATGATGCCTTTGTGTGGGACAAACTGAAAGTACAGCAAGCACGGCGGTACCTTTCCTGTTCACCAATGGTCACCAAGAAGTTTTAGGACTGTAAAAGCTAAATGGATGCTGGGAAGACACATTCATGCAGACAAAGTGGCGATCTGTTGCAAAGAAGGAAAGAGTGTTGAGTACCATGTGGAGGCTTTTGATGATCGTTTGAAGCCTATATCATTGCCTCATCCAAGGTTTTACCTGTAAGAGAAGAAGAGAGGGAAAAAGACTCTTGTTTGCTTTCTTTTCATTCCTGGCTGAACTTTCCAGAGTGCCTTTTTCAGAACACAGGGACTGTGCCCTAGTTTTTTTTTGTATTTGGGCAATTTTACTCGTTGGAGATATGGGAGCTGTTTTTTTTTTTGTTTGTTCTCCCTCCTTCTCCTGGCACTCAAAAGAAATCAGTGACTTTGGGTTTTAGAGAAAAATGTTCAAGCGGAAAGTTCATCTGGAAGTAATGAGTGTCTTGACCGCGGCACTGTCACCAGGTGGCAGTGTTGCGCAACGATTGTTTTTTTTTTACATTATGCAGCACTTATTGGAGTGAATGGGTTTCTCCTAGGATAGACTCATTCATTCCAAGCAAACACACATGTTGATAGGATGTATGTTTCTTTTATTTCCCTCTGCAGCAGATTCGTCTGTCAAGACTACTGAGAATGGGTGGTCCTTAGATAGTCAGAGGGAGGGAGGAATGTAAATGTGTGAGATATTTAAAGTGTTTTATTGAAAAGTTTTATAGTTACATTGTTTTAGGTTTTTTCCTTTTCCCATTCAGGTTGTGGCACAATTCAGGGTTAAATTTGTGTAGTTTGGTTTCTGGGATGAACTTATGACACCACCCTTCGTGGGGTATGGGTTTGTACCAGACACTGGGGACCAGTGTCAAATCACCAGGGGGAGAGTGTAGCGGGTATATGAATTGTGTGGGGTTCCTTGGGGTCCCTGGGTGGCGCTGTTGCCTTGGGCCGGAGTTGAACTCACACCGCAAACTGTGCCTTTTTGTCCTTCCCTGGAGCTGGTACAGCGGGGCGGGGAACCCGCTGTGATGCAAAGGGAGAGGTCATAAAAGGGGCGGAGGCCCGTATTTTGGGGAGAGTCGGAGGACGTGGCCGCACCCAGGCACCTTCAGCTTGGGTGCTGCCATTCCGGTGTTCCAGGCCTAGGCGCCCTTGGCCTAGCTGGAGCGGAGATGGAGTCCATCTCAGGCACCTTTAGCCTGGGGTGAGGTACTATGGCGGATGCCTGGGGCTCAGTACCTTCAACTGAGTTCCGCGAGGGTGGAGGAATCCGAGGGAACCCTAATGCCTTGGGTGCCCGTCTCTGAGTTCGTGAGGACTGGTGCGCAGTAACTTCTCCGAAGAGTCCAGCGCAGCATCGCTGGTGACGGAGAGGCCTCCACTTCTCCCTTGGACGGATTTCTTCCTCTGACAGGGGCAAAGTGAGCGAAGGTAAATTCACGTTCTATATTACCTAGTCAGTGGCAGTGACTATTCACCACTGGTGACAGCACAGTGGGCAGCAGCAAGAAGGGAAAGGATTGTGCCTCGATCTGTCCCCCCATTTTCCAAAGGAGAAAGATTGTTTTATTGCTTGGCAAGAAGAATAAAACTGAGTTGTACCTACTCACTGTGTGGAACTTGGGTTACTAAGCAAAGGAGCCAGGGACGAAGGACTGGACTTGGCTCTAGGACACCTACACAAAAGCCCAATCTCTGGCCTTCACCTCCTAGTTACGGGAGGACATGGGCCGTGGTGTGTATCATCTCTCTCCCCCAGGTACCCCTAGACAACAGCCATATAACCGATAAAGCAAGGGAGAGGGGTGAGGCCGCTACATATAATTTTTTTTTTTTGCAGCCAGCACGTAAAGATGTAATTATCTTACAGTCAAGTATGTTGTTTACAAAAATTCAGTAGCTCATCATGCAATTTAGTTATCACAGTGATGTGGTTACCATGCATTTTTGGTGTGCTACAATCCTCAGCATTAGCAAGGTGCTTTGGGGTGCCATTAAGGATTAATAACAAGGCGGTGCACGAAAACACGTCCTTTTTGCAGATCCACTGTGGTGCAATTAATTCTTAATTCTTAACGGCACCCCAAAGCACCTTGTTAATGTCATGTTCCCCTGAAGCACAGATGGGGGCTTAAGACAGCCATAATTGTATGCTTTATTCACAACTTGGTATTCATTTGATTGTCCCATAGTGCACTTAGTTCTGCTGCATCAGGTCAAACTTAATTTTCCTGTCTGGAAAAAAAATAAAACTACTTTAAAATGCAAGAACTAATTGCATACTGAAATCTGTTTTCCCTTTAAAATTTTCGAAATAATGATTTTTTTATAACCATTAGGAGAAATGTTCTGGCAACACAGCAGATAATAGGAAATATTCTAGTGTGTAGTGCTTTATAAAACCGTATATTAAAATGGGCAGTTACAGCATGCATTCCAAGTACCAGGCTGTACATTCAGTATTGTATACATACACTACAAATTCAACATCGGTGTGTGGAACATGAATCTATGTAAAATATGCATTTATATTTGGAGATGTTGTAACAGTGTTACTTATACACATGATTTATTTTTAAAGCATTTGGTGTTGGAATGCTGAACTGTTAGTAAAGGTACAACACAGTGGAACAAAATCAGTGCATACAAACTGACTAATGTGTTTAATATTCAAACTTTAAATCACAATGGGACTATAATACATTTAGAATCACATTTACTGTATATGTTCAATTATGAGCTGCAAAGTCTAATTTGGAATGCTATCAATTAAATAATGAAAGTGATTCCAAACTCCAAAGTATTTTCAAAGATATCAAAAAAATCAAGTGCTACCTGAAGATTTCTTACCATGTATTTTGACCACTTGAAGACCAAACTTTTTCTGGTACTTTTTGTTTACAAGTTAAAATCAGTCGAAAATTACTTTTAACCCCCAAACATTAAACATTATTTTTAGCAGAGACCCTAGGGATTAAAATGGCAATCGTTGAAATTTTTTATGTCACACAGTATTTGCGCAGCAGTTTTTCAAACACAATTCTTTGGGGAAAAATGCATTTGAATGAATTTAAAAAAAGCACAATATATTTCATAATTTCTTTGTATAATATGAAAGATGCATATGTAGCACCCTTTTACTTTTAGGGGTGTTATGTGTCTAAATTTAGGGGCTGTGGCCTGAGCTATTAGCCAGGCTCAGACCATTCTCATTGCTAGGTATTGCTTCTGCCTATGTGATGCTGCCTGGTGTATGGTTCCCTGTGGCCTGTAGGTGGCGCTGTCATATCAGGTCAGGGTTGAGCCAGGCGTGCCATTACTAGGCCTTGGGGTGTCCTCTTTCGGCAGCGGTAAAGTGGGCGTGGTCAACCCGCGGTGCATGCCGGGAGAGGGTACTTAAGGGGCAGACGCCATTGGTCCGGGGCGTGTGTGGGGTCATCCCCGTCAGGGTCGGAGGAGTAGGAGCGAGACACGTACCCCACCTCCGGTGGCCCCCATGGCCGTGTGGGTGCGATCAGGCCCAGGCACCTTTAGCCTGGGGTCTGCAACTCTACTATTGGGCCTAGCACCTTTAGCTAGGGCCTACCCCCAAAAGAAGAGTCCCAGGGTGTCCGGGGAAGGGTACCCTCTCTGACCAAGAGGAAGCCAGGGGAGGATCGGTCCCATTGAGGAGATAAGTAATGGAAGATTGCTGTCTCGGGAGAGGCCTGGTGACCTGTCAGAGGGAAGGATTTGTTGTTTGGGGATGCTAACCTGTAGAGTGCCCATTGGCACTATCTTGTTCTTAAAGTCTACAGAGTTTAGAGGATTTCTAACACCCGTCCCAGGAGGGGATAGGGTGGTGGAACTGTTCGAGCTCCACACCGGCTGCTAGGACTGTGAGAGAGGACTATCCGGGTGAGCTAAGCCCACTCGGGATCGAGTGGCAACGAGATTGCTGGTTGTGTCTGGATCTATTCTTCACACTATTTCTTCTTTCATCCACCTGTCTCTATCTACTACGCAGCAAATAGAAAATAAACTCTCTGTTGGAGTTAAAGTACTTCTGGATTATTGTTTTCTTTGGGGGAGAGAACCAGTGGAAAGGGTAACTCGCTGAAAGACCCAAAATTTGTGAACACCGCTTAACCTCTTCAAACAGGAGGGTACGGGCATATAGCACGGTGTGCCTTGACTCGCAAGTGAGCCAGGCGAGAAAAAGGTTTGTGTGCTACACATAGAAGGCTGCACAGACAGAATGATCTTTGGTTTCCATTTGAGATAAGCACCCTGCCGAGGCTTTTCATCCCCCTTGTCCCTTCCCTCCTGTGCTTGGCTCCCGTGAGCCCCGACTTGCTGCTTTCAGTCGGTGGTTAAGAGGCTTAAACCAGCTAATGTTTTACTCCATGGAAGGCAGGATGATTCTGCAGGAACGCTTCATCCACAATGGGAGAGTCTCCAGAGACGTTGATTGAACACCTGGCCAGAACTGGGAGTAGACACACTCTTTGCAGATCAGAGTGGATGTTCCTCAGTAAGTAGGATAAAATCCAAAAGAGAAAGAAAAACTTTCCATAGTGTAGCGTTCATCCATAAAAAAGGGGTTTATTTTCACAAAGTATGCGATACAGAACTTCAAAGTACCAATTCCTGAGATATTAAAATGCTGGTTAAAAACTCCTTGCAAGGAATAAAAAGCTCCGTATTCTGTCAATCAAACGACCGTTCGCGCGTGCGCAATGCATGCACGTGTCACCCTACGTCGTTTCGTCAAATCTGACATCATCAGGTGCCCCTGACAGAATACGGAGCTTTTTATTCCTTGCAAGGAGTTTTTAACCAGCATTTTAATATCTCAGGACTTGTTACTTTGAAGTTCTGTATCGCATACTTTGTGAAAATAAACCCCTTTTTTATGGATGAACGCTACACTATGGAAAGTTTTTCTTTCTCTTTTGGATTTTATCCTACTTACTGAGGAACATCCACTCTGATCTGCAAAGAGTGTGTCTACTCCCAGTTCTGGCCAGGTGTTCAATCAACGTCTCTGGAGACTCTCCCATTGTGGATGAAGCGTTCCTGCAGAATCATCCTGCCTTCCATGGAGTAAAACATCACTCTACTGAGCCTGTTTTGACCCCCCTGAGAAGGGTGGTCGCAGGCTGTCTGGTAAGCCTTCATTCTTCACCTTGGTGGCGGGATCTTTACTAAGTGTTGGAGCATTTTGCCTATGATTTTTATCGGATACCTGCACTCTGTAGAACTCTTATCATCTTCAAATAGAGGAGAAGATTTCATATATTTTTCACTGACACACATGAACTTTAAATTGTTTATTTGTAGTATTCACTCATGTTTTTGATACTTTTTCTTATATTATATATTTTTTTCACTGTATAGCCATACACAGTTTTGCTCATCCAGCGCTACACCTTTTTGTATATTTATATTGTTGTACCTTATATCAGGTTTTTTTTGGTGTTTAGCAGCAGGTTTTCCTTTAGGGATTTATTCATTTATTGCACTTTAATAATTTGCACCTAGCGCAAATTTTTCTTTTTAAACCAGCTAATGACACAGTTCTTGAGATTTCTCACTGTGCTTTAAGAGAACTCAGCAATAACACCCTCCAATGAGTCCAGTAACTACTCTCCAGGGCATGAGTATATATTCCACACTCCCCTGGTTTATAACCTACCCTGTAAGCTGCTACTAAGCACATTTCTCTGGCCAAATACTTTCTCTGGATCTGGAACATCATCCATTTGCAATAATGCTGTGCATCCTATACTTGTAAGGAACACATTGATTTAAATATACCAGCAAAGCTCGCACTCAAAACCCCTGAAGAAGGAAATATACCCATCATAATAGGAACAGTATGCCTTTCTGAAACATGTAGGGTTGTTGCCGTGATCACTTTTTTCTGATTGTTATCAGTACACTGTGTATTACGACTATTGAGCGGCTGTATTTTTGTATCATGCTGTGTATTCCATGATTGTTTTCATCATGTTCCTATATTTTTCTTATTAAAATTTCTACTTTTATACAAACTCTTTACTTTTTGTTATCCTGGTTTGGCTTCCTGCCCATTTAATCCCTTGGGGCCTTCCTTCTTTCTACAATTTGGGATGTGGTAGGAAGTCACAGGATTAATTTAAACTCATGATAGTTTCTCCTACATATAATTCTCTATAATATGAGAGATGATGATGCTACGCTGATTAAATAGATACCTAAAATGTCATGCTTTACAATTTTGCAGGCTCGTGTAATGGCGACAAACTACGGAACCTAAAAATCTCTATAGGCAGCATTTTAAATGACTTTACAGATTACCTGTTTAGACTTACAGAGGAGGTCTAGCACTAGAATTATTGCTCTCACTCTAACGTTTGCTGCGATACCTCACGTGTGGTGTGAACACCATTTACATATGCGTGTGTGACGTACATATGCATTCGCTTCTTGAAGTAATTGCTACAATAATATACAATAAATACACTATATAACTATTATTCCGAAAGGTGGTTACGGATTCTCTCTATCTATTGCATATATTGCATATATGCATTAACTTGTCTATACCTATAATTAGATAGTCTATTAAGACTCTGATAGGCACAATGATGTAAGGTTAACTATGAAAGTAAACACACTGCTTAGTAAAACAATATCTTTCATTTATTTCCCAAGAAAATAGGAATATGCTAACATCAAATAGCATAACAGCAGAACATCATACCCACTTGTAACCACTCCCACTTGCCTCCTGTCCAATAAGATATTGCCAAGAGGTAGTCCTTCTCAATAGATTATATTACTGTCTGTCTTTCCATATTGGCCTCTAGGGGCAGCATTGTCCTTGTATCATCTCCAGGTGCTTGTTGATCTTTTGATCTTTGTCATCAATCATCCTGGCAACCATTGCTCTCTTTGAAGCTTGCTTGCAGAGTGGCAATCACTGATTTTCATCTTATCCTCCTTGCCGGACAGGAGCCAGGCCCCTTTGTTCTACACAGTTAGGGGCGTAATTGGTTACATTCCAACTTGGGGGCCATCTGCCTGTATCCTCCAGGGAGTGAAATTCCAGAACTATGATATTAAACCATGTTGCCTTCCAACGCTTCAAAAAAAATAAAATCTTATTATTTATTTTACTTTTTATTTTTACACTGTCCTTTTCATTTTTTTAATTATTTTTATTCCTATTACCAGGAATGTAAACATCCCTTGTAATAGAAATAAGGATGACAGGTCCTCTTTATAAAGAGATCTGGGGTCAAAAAGACCCCAAATCTCATCTTTACCTTTAAAAGCAAAAGGTCAGAAAAAATGTTTTTTGATCTCTTGCTTTAAAGAAAACTTCCACCCTGGACCGGAAGTGACGTCATGACGTCACTCCGGTCCTCCAAGGTCATAGGTTTTTCGGGCTTAACATTTCTGCCATCTGGCCTGAGAAATTATCCAATGGTGCCTCTGGCTGGTCACACAGGTGATCAAAGAGTAGATCCAATTTAATTGCCTGTGTGACCAGCTGGCAGCACCGTCGGATCATTTCTCGGACGAGCCAGCGAAAACGATAAGCTTGAGAAACACTGCTGAGTGGCAGGGAGGGAACGTCCGCTCCCACCACTTCTGAAAGCATTCCAGGGGCTCAAGAGAAAGGCAGGTGCTGGCTGAAAAAAACAATAATGGGGTTATGGCTGATATCTTCAGCCATAATCCTGGTAAACCACTTGCAAACTGCAAAGTATAAATACTTGTGGTCGGCAAGTGTGGATATAGTAGAGACGACTGTGAAGATTCTTACCACCCTCTGAAAAGCAGTCTGCACTACTGCTGCCTCCTGGCCTTTGTTTAATTGCCAAATGTTTTACATTGCAGGACCACGCTGCAACTATGAGCCAAGCGTTTGGCTTGCAGTAGCACTGCAGTCCTATTGATCTCAGTGGGCAAGCTTCACTGGTTGTACTGCCTGTCAAACTCTGCTGCTCAGTCTAGAATGGCCACTAAGCAAAGCACCTTGACTGCAACATGTGTACAGCCCTCTCAGGCTGCAATGATAGCATACCAGTGGGCAGATGGGGGAGGGGCACTAAAACCGCATATCAGCTGCTTGCTTTTATGGCCCCCGAACTGCCAATGTTAAAGAGCCCTTTAGAAGAAACTCATTTGCTTATTAAACTACATGATTTTATAACAACCTTCAATATTACTTTTTATTTGGTTTTGAACATGATAAATGGGAAATTATAGGGATGAACAACCGTTTTGTAGGCATAAACTGGTAAGAGAACCTATAAACCTTTTGATTGGCTGATGGTTCATTGCAGAGAGGGTATCATTTTTAATTAATTTATTATATATTACTAATCATTAATTTTAATTAAATAAATGTATTAAATGGATTCCAGAGCCATATTTTATTGACTTCTAGTAGCAGATTATAATTTTTTTACACATTTGATATTTGTTACCCTTTATTTTTTGACAAACAGACATATCAGATAGTTTAAAATAAAGACACAGTTTTCGTTAATTAATTCCAAATCGGTGGCTACCTGGACACTTTTGTTTTTTAGGCAAGGAGAATATTTATTTGAAAGTTATTTTTACTCTTTTTTGCAGCACGTTATTTTGCTCAGGTTGTAATATCAAACATCACATGAGGAGTGTGCCCTCCTATGTGACCATAATCCTGGTTAAAGCATTATTTTACCAAAAATGTCACATCAGTGCAGCTATGGATTAAAGCGTCTGCATTATTTTTCTACAACATGGATTGGTGTGTATAACAAACATAATATTAAATAAAACACTGTATAAATTTGGACAGATTGCTTTCTTACCTTTTTCATTGTGAGTGTGCAACTTAATGTCTATATGAGGTATTTTTATGCTGTAAATGTATGCTGTATGAGTTTTTTTTCTAAATAAAGTCTCACTTTCTTTTATCCCTTAGTGACAGATTTTTGTTGGAATTGCTTTAACTACTTAATTAAAAACATTCTCAATAAAAAATCGAATTTCTTCATCAATTCAGGCCAATATGCTACATATTTTTGGTAAAAAAACAAACAATACGTGTACATTGATTGTTTTGCACAAAAGTTATTGCGTCTACAAACTATGGTATATATATATATATATATATATATATATATATATATATATATATTTTGTTTATTACTAATCATGGCGGTGATCACCGACTTATAGCGGGACTACAATATTGTCACTGTACTAATGACACTGGCTGGGAAGGGGTTAACACAGGATCAGCACAGTCTCCTCTCACAGAACAGCGATTTGCCTTGATAACATCAGACTGCCGTTCTGCCTTTCTCACGAATGATCTGCAGGTCCACCAGACCCACTGATTGGCTCCTGCTGTGTCCAATCACAGCAGAATCGGGTCACCGACGCGTACGTGCGCCCCAGACCCAGAAGTGTCAGATCAGGTACTAGGTACATGATCTTGCATAGAGCTCCCGCCCTGCGACAGTATATATTTGGTGGTCGGTCGCTAACCGGTTAAAATAATATTTTCTCTCAGTGAAAAAGCTGCTTCCTGTGCTCACACTCCAGTGCTTGATGCTGGCATAGCTGAGTAACAGTAGTCGCACCTCTCAGCACAAGTGTCCTCACATAGACTTGCAGAAAGAGAGTGGGCATGTCAGACCACTTCTGTCTCTGCTTCCTATATACTAGCCAGCCATACATTATATAATTTCCTTGTTCAATTTCCTTTAGATTTACCCTCAACTATGTAGCGCAATGGCCTGCCTTATTGCAAACAAATTGAAAGTGTTTAGGATTGACCCCATATTATAAGGTTTTGGTAGATATAAAGGAAAATTTCACAAGA
The DNA here is from genome assembly GCA_029206835.1 of Rana muscosa. Taxonomy (NCBI): domain Eukaryota; kingdom Metazoa; phylum Chordata; class Amphibia; order Anura; family Ranidae; genus Rana; species Rana muscosa. The sequence goes on along the minus strand of CM055124.1, from coordinate 164,382,272 downwards.
AAATTGTATAATGTATGGATTGGCCATAACAGTGTGTGGCCATCTTAACACTGGTGCCATTAAAAAGGGCAGAATGTATGTTGCTCTAACGTGTATTAATGTGCAAAAGTATGACTTGATGAGGAATGTCAGCTGTACTTTCTAAATGTTTCTTTGGAGGATGCATTACACTACAAAAAATGCAGAACCGATTTGGACTCTGGGTGGAATCAGAGGTGCATGTTGAGACATTTCTACAATGCCCAAAAAATGCACATTGAGTATGAGTATGTTCACACAGGCATAGTTTCTCCCATGTCTGCCCCTTCATAATATTTGCAAAAAGCAGGTGAGATAAAGCCACAGAACAGGACAGTTCTGCACAAAGAACAACTGTTACATAGTTACATACTGTAGTTGATAAGGTTGAATAAAGACAACAGTCCATCCAGTTCAACATGTGGAGGTGAGTGTGCGTAGAAAAATTATTTCCCATTTCCCCGTATAATGTTAAGATGCACGTCCAAGAGTCTTTTAAAACTATCCATTCTTCCTGCCAACACATAGTTAGTCAGGTTGAAAAAAGACACAAGTCCATCCAGTTCAACCGTAAAAAATAAAAATAAAAAAATAAAAATAAACATATATCGTACAATCCCATATACCCAATTCTATACCCACAGTTGATCCAGAGGAAGGCAAAAAACCCAGAAGAGCATTATCCAATTTGCTACAGCAGGGGAAAAAATTCCTTCCTGATCCCCCGAGAGGCAATCGGATATTCCCTGGATCAACTTTACCTATAAATGTCAGTACCCAGTTATATTATGTACATTTAAGAAAGAATCCAGGCCCTTCTTAAAGCAATCTACTGAGCTGGCCAGAACCACCTCTGCAGGGAGTCTATTCCACATTTTCACAGCTCTTACTGTGAAAAAACCTTTCCGTATTTGGAGGTGAAATCTCTTTTCCTCTAGACGCAAAGAGTGCCCCCTTGTCCTTTGTGTTGACCGTAAAGTGAATAACTGAACACCAAGTTCACTATATGGACCCCTTATATATTTGTACATGTTGATCATATCCCCCCTTAATCTCCTCTTCTCAAGAGAGAATAAATTCAGTTCCTCTAATCTCTCCTCATAGCTGAGCTCCTCCATGCCTCTTATCAGTTTGGTTGCCCTTCTCTGCACTTTCTCCAGTTCCCCAATATCCTTTTTGAGAACTGGGGCCCAAAACTGAACTGCATATTCCAGATGAGGTCTTACTAATGATTTGAACAGGGGCAAAATGATATCTCTCTCTCTGGAGACCATACCTCTCTTAATACAAGAAAGGACTTTGCTCGCTTTGGAAACCGCAGCTTGGCATTGCATGCCATTATTGAGCTTATGATCTACCAAAACCCCCAGATCCTTCTCCACTACGGATCCCCCCAGTTGTACTCCCCCTAGTATGTATGATGCATTCATATTATTAGCCCCCAAGTGCATAACTTTACATTTATCAACATTAAACCTCATCTGCCACATAGTCGCCCAATTAGACAGAGCATTGAGGTCGGCTTGTAAATTGGCGACATCCTGTAAGGACGTTATTCCACTGCATAGCTTGGTGTCATCTGCAAAGACAGAAATGTTACTTTTGATCTCAGACCCAATATCATTTATAAACATATTAAAAAGTAAGGGTCCCAGCACTGAACCTTGGGGTACACCACTGATAACCTTGGACCATTCAGAGTAAGAATCATTAACCACTACTCTCTGAATTCTGTCTTTTAGCCAGTTTTCTATCCATTTACAAACTGATATTTCCAATCCTGTAGACTTTACCTTACACATGAGCCGTGTGTGGGGAACTGTATCGAACGCTTTTGCAAAATCCAAGTATACCACGTCCACTGCCACCCCTCTGTCCAAGGTCTTACTTACCTCTTCATAAAAAGAAATCAGGTTTGTTTGACAACTTCTGTCTTTCATGAATCCATGCTGTCTGTTGCTTAAATAGTTTTTTTCCAGCAAGAACTCATCTATGTGGTCTTTTATTAATCTCTCCAGTATTTTCCCAACTATAGAAGTTAAACTAACAGGTCTATAGTTACTTGGTAAACACTTAATTCCCTTTTTAAATATAGGCACCACATTGGCCCTGCGCCAATCCAGTGGTACTATTCCTGTCATTAATGAGTCCCTAAAAATTAAATACAATGGCTTTGAAATTACAGAGCTCAATTCTTTTAGGATCCGTGGGTGTATGCCATCTGGTCCAGGTGCTTTATCCACCTTTATTCCATCTAAATATTTCTGGACCATATCACTTTTGAGCCATTGTGGATTTGGGGCTGTGTCACTACCACCCCCATTTTGGACATGAGCTCCCCCATGCTCCTTTGTATACACAGAACTGAAGAAAGTATTTAATAAATTAGCCTTCTCTTTGTCCCCAGTCACCCACTCTAGATTATTTTGTAAAGGGCCTACATGCTCAGACTTGACCTTTTTGCTATTAATATATTTGAAGAATTTTTTGGGGTTTGTCCTACTATCTTTTGCAATCTGTCGTTCATTTTGAATTTTTGCATCCTTGATTTCCTTTTTACATATCCTGTTATATTCTTTGTAACATTTAAATGACACTAGTGTTCCCTCATTTTTATATTTTTTAAAAGCTCTTTTCTTATAGTTTATAGCTTTTTTAACTTTGTCAGTGAGCCACATAGGTTTTATTTTTAGCCTTTTAAACTTATTGCCCATGGGAATATACTTTGCAGTGAGTTCCCAAACAGTCTTTTTGAAGAATTCCCATTTCTGTTCTGTGCCCATTGATGCCAATATTCCTTCCCAGTCTAAGTCCTGGAGAGCAGCACTCATCCTTGGAAAATTTGCTCTCTTGAAATCCACTGATTGTGGAAGAGAGTTGCACATTGTACATCAAAGAACTTTAATGAGGCAGACCCTTCAAAAAAAGTAGTGAAATGTGCAGTATGGTACTTAAGGTCTACATTATTCAGATAAATGTCTTTGCATCTATATATAGAGGATAACTGGTTGGCACAAGCTTCTCTTGTAGTTCTGTGATCCCTGGAACCTTAAAATATTTATGTGGATTTTCCAAGCTTGAGTAGAGGCCTGGCAATGGCTCATCATTCTGTCAGCCTGTGGTGAAACAGGATACTAGTGAGAAATATCTGATGCCATTTTAGCAAGAATTTCTACATGAGTGAACAAAGCAGCAGAGAACAGTCCAATTCTCAGTCCTAAATTAAAAAAAATATCACATACCTGTACCTTTATTTCGTATTCATTTTCAGTCCATTTACCACTTCAGCATTAGTATCTGAAAAATAGCACTTGCAGTAGAGGCCTGCTGGAAAAGGACGTGAAGCATGCCAAAACATGTGGGCATGTCTACATTTTGAGTTCCATTGCTCACTAGCATGTCCTGGCCACACACTGGTTGTGTACGTGATATTTTTCTTTCATGTTAATGTTTTACAACCACATTTTCCTTCTACTTCAACCCCTCACACATTAATTGGCTTTTCTAGTTAATTGGAAAATAACTTTGAAGGCAGCGCTCACTCTTTAGTGTCCTTGGTGTCTTCTACTGTCTTTTGGCAGCACCAGAATGCCTGCACCTTGTGCTCCTTGTTCAGTATAAGTTAGATGAGCTACATGAAGTTTGGAAAATGTGTTTGGGTGCTTCTTTCTAGTGCAGCAAAGTATTGGGGGATGTTCATATCAAAGGGCAAACTTCTATCTTTTAAGAACGCAATTTGCATGCAGCCAAGAACTGCTAAAAAGTACCGGAGATTTAGAGACACCCGAAACTCCTTTATTCCCATAATAGGCTTTCAATTATAAGTAAATATTTGATTAACCCTTTCTGGATGGCAAGAGGTCATTAAAGCATAGATGTCCAGACCAAAGATAGCAGCATCAGTTTGCATCAGTTAACTCGACTTGGAAAGCTAGAAATCATTTACTGACCCAGATTTTTTTTCTTTTTTTCTTTTTTTTAAGGACATATAATAATTTTCACTGGCAAATAGTTTTTAGTTCATATTTTTTGTATATGGACAATTTTTTTTATGCATTTATGCTTTTAAATCAATTTTAATAGTTTTGAATAATTTATTAAAAATGTTAATCAATTTTCTACATTGCACAGTGAGAGCTGTATCCTTCTTGCTGCAGGTATTGATGTGCCTCTGCACAGGGCACAGTAACAGGTGAATTAGCAGATTTTTTTAAAACAAACCCTTGTGATTAAAATGATTGGCTGCCATGGTGATCACATGTCTGTGAACCAATTAGTATTGGTCTTGGTAAAAAATAAAAAAGGGGAAAGACCCCAAAACTGGTAGGTACTAAATGCCACCACAAATGGTAATGCTGTAAAAATATACTTTATTATGGACTTCTAAATTAAAAAAAAGGTACAAAAACACAATAAACACCTCCATCCAACACTAAAAATGACATCGTTGTCAATTCTAAAAATAGGTGCAACAACCATCAGTGTTCCCAAACTCTCAACGGAGCAGGTTCAAATATAACAGAGGCATATAATATACAATAATACCATATAGGGTGGTGGAATGATAGTAACCACAACCACATGCTCTTCAAAAATGAATAGCCAAATAGATATATAAACAACTACTGATATAATACATCATGAGTGAGGGGTGCCTAAAGTGTTACTAAACCCACAACAGTAAAATCAGTCTGTTTCAGGGCTGGGCTCAGCTCTCCCTTCTCAGTGCTCAGGTTGCTCAGCTGTCGATTAATTGCCAGCACTCAACATTCCACAGTGGCTCACCTGGTGATCATTTCCTGTTCTTCAGTCCAGCCCACAGCCAGCCCCTTCTGGCTATTTAAACTGCCTGGCTCATTCCTTCAGCGCCTTCGCCTTGGTCAACATATCTAGAGACTCTCTGTAGTATTCCTGGCTTATGTCCCTTCTGGTTCCTGATCCTGTCTGCTGCCTCCGACTATGTTGATCTCTGGCTTCCTGATTTCCTGGCTAGTTCTGACTACCCGATTTGGCTACCAAACCCTGGCTATGTTTTGACTACGTTTACTATTTGTACTATTTTTACCATTTTATTAAAAGGTGTGATTTTTACTGCATTTTCTGTCTCTGTCTGTTTCATGGTTCCTGACAGTAGGTGAAGGCAATGAATTCAGAAGATGCAGGCAATCCACCTAGTGGTAATATTTTTTCCAGGTTGAATAAGCAGGATGGATCAGTTTGCCATAGCATTACAGATGCTCTCAATTCGCACTGCTCACCTGGATCCTCCCACTGTGGCTGTTCCAGTACAACCTGTGTTGCAGGCATCCCTGCTGCAGCTCCAGTCTCTGTGTCAGCACCCGCCTTTGAATATTACCTCTGTAAGAGGTATGTCTGGTTCCGCTCCACTTCCCCAGCGATTTGGGGGCGATCCAGTTCAATGCAGAGGTTTTCTCAACCAGATTGGGATATACTTTGAGATGCTGCCCCAAGCGTTCCCCACGGACAGACGCAAAGTAGGCTTCATTATTTCTTTGTTTTCTGATAGAGCCTTGGCTTTGGCAAACCCTCTATGAGAGATGCAAAAACCCATTGTCCTGAGTTACCCTGAGTTTGTGGCTTCCTTTAAAAGGGTATTTGATGTTTCCACATGCTCCACTTCTGCTGCCAAGAGCCTCATGTCCATCAAACAGAGTACGAGAACTGTGGCTGATTACGCCATTAAATTCCGTACTCTGGCAGCAGAGGTCACTTGGAACAAGGAGGCCCTCATGTCTGCTTTTTCTCATTGTCTCAGATAGCATACCGAGACATACCTACAGATCTGGAGAAGTTGATCATGTTTGTCATTCTCATTGACTCCAGACTCCGAGACAGACCTTACTTTAAGGAGCGCTTGCGGAAACCTTCTGTATGCTTGGCTCCGAGCTTTGCAGTCTCACCCTTGCCTCCCTCACCTCCCATGCCTCCTGGTACCGAGTCTGCCAGTGAAGTAGAACCCATGCAGTTGGGCTTCACACGTCTCTGCAGATGAGAGGGTCTTTAGAAGGAGGGAGAGATTGTGCCTTTATTGTGGCCAGGTAGGTCACTTCTTGGGGTCTTGTCCTACCTGTCTGGGAAACGCTTGCACCTGAGGTCCTTAGGTGGTGTTGTTGATACGTCCCCAGTTATCTTGAAGGATAAGCCTCTAGTTCCAGTTACCCTTTCATGGGCTGAGTCGCCCATCGATACATAGGCTCTAATCGATAGGCTTGTGCAATTCGTTTCGTAACGAATCGAAATTCGTCCGAATTTAGCAACTTTCGGACATTCGGAAGCATTCGAATTTCCGAACAAAGCAATTACGAATAAAACGGAATCCGAAATAAATTATACCGCAAAATAGCGAATGCCCGAATGTCTTCGGCATAATTCGTTATGAAAAAAGTTACGAATGTACGAATCCATTCGAAGCACAATAACACTCACTCTGCTCTCTGCTTCTCCCTCACCATGCTGAACTCCCTCTCAAAATGGTGTACAGGGGCGGAGGCTATAGCCACATGAAAAAACGAAAGTAAAATACGAGATTTCAAATCCATTCGAAGCACAATAACACTCAGCTCTGCTCTCTGCTTCTCCCTCACCGTGCTGAACCCTCTCAAAATGGTGTACAGGGGCGGAGGCTATAGCCGCATGTAAAAAACGAAAGTAAAATACGAGATTTCGAATCGTTACAAATAACCGCAATGTATTTAGAAAAGTACAAATCCATTCGAAGCACATTAGGCATAATAGGCAGCGTCGTTGTGAGAGAGACACGGAAAATTACGAATCAACAAAAGCAAAAAAAGTTACGAAAGTAGGAGTGTTGTCCAGAATCAAAGAAAAACAACGTACCCTACCGAAAGTACGAATTATAAATCAACTAAAAATTCAACGAAAAATTACGCTTGCGAAAATACGAATTAGTCCGAACACGAAAGATCCCGTCTAGCAAAATTACGAATGATTACGAATCAACAGGACCGAAAAGAAACGAACCGAAACTAAACTAATTTTTCCGTTGTGCACAAAAAACGAACCGAAACAAAACAAATTTTTCCGTTGTGCACAAGTCTACTAATCGACACTGGGCTGCAGGCCTGTTCATAGACAGTGTCTTTGTGTCTAAGCACTCAATTCCGCTGCAGCTTCGTGCCACCCCACTTGCCATTGAGGCTATTGATGGGAGGCCTCTACAGCCTGCCCATGTGACTCATGAGTCTACTCCATTGACCATGGCTGTAGGTGCTCTTCACCATGAGATAATCCAATTTCCTCACCTCATTGGACATTGGTTATCCTTGGTTACAGAGGCACAAAATCCCTATTTTGATTGGCTTCGTGCTGAGGTTCTTTCCTGGTCACCACAATGCAGTAAAACATGTTTTCGGAAAGTGGCTAAGGTCTTGTGCACCTCTTCCCTCTCCTCCTTGCTAGAGAAGTACCGCAAATTTAGCAATGTCTTTGACAAGTGTCAATCCGGTAGTTTGCCTCCACTCTAGTCGTATGATTGCGCACTTGACATTCAACTTGGTGCTATGCTTCCCCATGGCCAGGTTTACCCTTTGTTTGTCTCGGAGTATAAAGCTATGGAGGACTATGTTGCTGACGCACTTTCTCAAGGGTTCATCCGCAAATCCTCTTCTCCTGCTGGTGCTGGCTTATTCTTTGTAAAAAAGAAGAGTGGTGAACTGAGACCTTATCAATTATAGGGGTCTCAATTGCATCATGATTAAGAATGCCTACCCGTTTCCGTTGATTACAGAGTTATTTGACCACCTCAAGGGAGCAATGGTTTTCGCGAAGCTCGATCTGAGAGGGGCATACAATCTTGTGATGATCAAGGAGATGACGAATGGAAAACGGTGTTTAACACCAGGACAGGACATGATGCATACCTTGTTGCTACAGAGGCTAAGAGATAATTAACCTGTATTTTAAGTTGGAGAAATGCAAGTTCCATCGTGAACAGGTTACATTTCTGGGTTAGGACATTTCTACTGCTGGTTTTTCGATGGAACCAGAAAAATTATCTGCAGTTCTACAGTGGCCTTGACCTGTAGGTCTATGTCCGCTACAACGTTTTCTTGGCTTTGCCAGTTATTATCGGAAATTCATTTTGAACTTCTCTTCTCTGGTCAAACTCCTGACTGATATGACCAGAAAGGATGGTAACCCACAGAATTTGTCTCCGGATTCCATTAAAGCCTTTGAGTCTCTCAAGGCTGCCTTTGTTTCAGCTCCTGTGTTGGCACGTCCTGACCCTACGCTACCCTTCATTCTTGAGGTTGATGCATCTGAGACTGGAGTAGGCTCCATTTTGTCTTAATGTCCTACCTCCGAGAGCGATATGCATCCTTGTGGTTACTTTTCCAAGAAATTGTCTCCTGCGGAATGCAATTATGAGATTGGGGACAGAGAATTGTTAGCTATCATTTTAGCTCTTAAAGAATGGAGGCATCTCCTCGAAGGTACCACTGTCCAAGTCCTCATTTGGACTGACCATAAGAATCTCACATTCTTGTCTGAGGCAAAACGCTTATCTCCCAGAAGAGCACGATGGGCTCTTTTTCTATCAAGCTTCAATTACATAGTCTCATTCTTACCCGGTACTAAGAATGTAAGGGCTGATGCATTGTCACAACAGTTTTTCTCCGCTTCCAAGATTGAGTTGGTGCCTGTTCCTGTGATTAGGGTTGAGCGAACCTGAACTGTAAAGTTTGGGTTCGTACTGGACTTTTGGATCTTTGGGTCCCGGACCCGAACCCGAACAATTGACTGTATGTTCGGGTCCGGTGTTCGGCGATGTAATGGCGCATTTCTAAAAGCTACAGGGCAGCCAATAAACTTTCGTTTAACTGGTGTGCCCTTAGACGCCATCACAGCCATGCCTACTAATGGCATGGCTGTGATTGGCCAGTGCAGCATGTGACCCAGCCTCTATATAAGCTAGAGGCACACAGCACAGCACGTCACACTGCTTTAGACAGTATAGGGAAAGGATCCTGGCTGCTGTTGCTGTGAGGGAGAGAATGAAATTATAGGAGTTAGTCCTGATTCTGCAATCTACTGAGAGGTTCCTGTTGCTGCTTTCAGGGAGAGAGATTTATCTAGGAGTCCAGATTCAGAGATCTAATAACTCAGCGATCTGCATAGATTTACCTGGTTGGGTTGCAGTGCACAGTCTTTTTACACTGCCATGAGCCCAGCGCCAGAGAAAATCTAACTTTTATCTGTAAGCTCAGTGCACCAGCACTGCATATGTTACGTTGAGATACACCATGTACATACTGTGGGTGTATTCTGCTATTCCAAAAACACCCATTTAGGGCAAAAAAAATAAAATAAAAATTTGCAGTGTTTTTGTGAGATAAACAATTTATATATTTTTCTTCTATTGTGCTATTCTAAAAAAAAAAATTTTAGGACAAAAAAGTTTTTTTTGAATAGCATTATCTGCAGTTCTGTAGGTGTGAGATACACCGTTTACATACTGTGGGTGTATTCTGCTCTTCCAAAAACACCCATTTAGGGCCACAAAAAATATTTTGCAGTGTTTTCTGCATATCTGGAGGTGTGTGAGATAAAATAATTTATATATTTTTCTTCTATTGTGCTATTCTAAAAAAATAATTTTAGGACAAAAACATTTTTTTTTTAATAGCATTTTCTGCAGTTCTGTAGGTGTGAGATACACAGTTTACATACTGTGGGTGTATTCTGCTTTTCCAAAAACACCCATTTAGGGCCACAATTTATATATTTTTCTTCTATTGTGCTATTCTGAACAAATAATTTTAGGACAAATTTTTGTTTTTTAAATGAACAAGGCATGGATCCCACAGGACTTGTCCGTACCTTTGTGCCTTTGTGCAGAATAGACATGTATACCGGTGTTCTGACAAAAACTGTCCGGCCATCGGATAGTGTCCGGCCCATACTGCGCAGGCACAGCGCTTGCGCAGTATGAAGGGCAAGGAAATTCAAGGAAATTCACAAAATCTCCGAAGATGAATGGCGCCTGCGCCGTGAGTGCAGGTTAAAGCCCCACCATCCAAGTGGACATACGGTAGAACATAGTAACAGGGCCCCTCACGGGCTCGCTTCACTCGTCACGCTTCGGGCACGGCCTCGCTTGGCTCGGCTTGAACCTCGGATGGTGTGGCTTGAACCTGGACTCACCGCGCAGGCGCCGTTTGTCTTCGGAGATTTTCTAAATCACCTTGTCATACGTACTGAGCAAGCGCAGTGCAGGGCGGACACTATCCGACGGGGGTCAGAATTTGACACATCACCGGCCTTACCCAGCCATTGTTGTATTTTTGAACCAGTGTTGGCTACCTCGTCCTCCTCCTCCAGGTCAAGATTATAATTTTTATTTTTTTTAATTTCAAAGTATTTTATTTTCCCACTAGCTTATCCATTAAATTTAAAAATATTTTTTCCAGAAAGGGCGTATTCTGGGGCATATCCACCATATGTGTGGCATTGTGCCGTTGAGTTTCTGAGGTTCTTAATGACTTCCTGTACCTCTTCTGCTGAGAAGGGGGCCTCCAGCATATTATTTTATTTTTTATTTTATTTTTTATGTTATTTTAAGTTATTTCCCTATCCACATTTGTTTGCAGAGCACTTGCCATGCTCTTAACAATATTTGGCTGCCATTTGCAGCCCTCTAGCCCTTTCCATGATCTTTTTAGAGCCATTTCAGTCCTCAGAAGTTCGGGTCCTCATTGACTTCAATGGAGTTTGGGTTCGGGGTCAAGTTCGGGTCAAGTTCGGTCCCGAACTCGAACTTTTTTCCAAAGTCCGGCCGAACCCGTCGAACCCGAACATCCAGGTGTCCGCTCAACTCTACCTGTGATACCTCCTGACCACATTCTGGTTACTGTACGCACCAGTCTCACTTCACCTTTGGGTTACAGAATTCTTGCCACTCAGATCCATTTTCCTCCCAAGAAACCTGGTGACCGCTGCTTTGTCCCTGAGAATCTCTGCACTGCTTTGCTCCAGACTTACCATTCTCCCAAGGTGGCCATCCAGGGAAGAATCAACTCATTTGGGCTATTTCCCAGCAATTCTGGTGGCCTAGCCTCTGCGCTAATGTAACAGCCTTTGTAGCCGCTTGTTCCGTGTGTGCACAGAGTAAGACAGAGTAAGGCACCTTCCAGTGGGCCTCCTACAACCCATACCCAATGGAAAGAGGCCTTAGACCCACTTGTCTATGGATTTTATTGTGGAGTTACCCAACTCCCAGGGAAACACACGATCGGACATTCCGATAACAAAACCTTGGATTTTTTTCCGACCGATGTTGGCTCAAACTTGTCTTGCATACACACGGTCACACAAATGTTGCTCGGAAATTCCCAACGTCAAGAATGCGGTGACGTACAACACTACAACGAGCCGAGAAAAATAAAGTTCAATGATTCCAAACATGCGTCGAATTGATTCCGAGCATGCGTAGAATTTTTGTGCGTCGGAATTGGCTACACACGATCGGAATTTCTGACAACAAGTTTTGTTGTCGGAAAGTTTGAGAACCAGCTCTGAAACATTTGTTGTCGGAAATTCCGACAGCAAATGTCCGATGGAGCATACAGACGGTCGGATTTTCCGACAACAAGCTCACATCGAACATTTGTTGTCGGAAATTCCGACCGTGTGACTCTCATAGGTTCTGTGAGCGCATACAGTACCTGGTTCATTGGAAAGGGTACGGTCCGGAGGAATGCTCTTGGATCTCATCCTCGGACGTACATGCTCCTGTCCACCTTCATGCTTTCCATAGGCATTTTCTCCTCAAACCTGGTGGTCCTCCGAGGGGAGGGGTTGTTCAGGAGGGGGTACTGTCAGGGCTGGTGTCAGGGAAATCCGTCCAACAGCGCCAATCAGCGCCCAATGCGCACGCGCGGCGGAATGATGCTTCCGCGCATGCGCGGGACGGCGCTTCTACGTTCTTGGGTGCGCGCACCGACGCAGCGGCGCGCGCGCATGCGCGGCGGCGCACCAATAGGAATCCAGGCGGGCCTATTTAAAGAGACCCAGTTGCACTGACAAGTTGCTGGTTTGTCAGCTTTCCTGTATTCCCAAGACTCTGGAAAACTATCCTGAAAATCTCCTTGTGACCCGGACTGGCTTGACTCCTCTGATCTCTCTCCTGGACCTGACCCTCGGCTTGTGATACGGACTTCTGCCTTCTCCTGTGTTTGACCCTCGGCCTGTGACTCGGATCTGCTGCCTGTCTCCAATACCTGACCTCTGGCCTGTACCTTTTGGACTTCCGCGTTTCCTTTGAACCCCTGCCGGGTTCCCGGTACTCTCTGGACTTGTTACCTTTTACTGTGTTTGACCCCCAGCCGGGACCGTTACCTAGCCATTACAACCCGGACTCAACCTGCACCGGCTTCCATTATCTCCTGCTGTTTGAACTTTACCAATCCGGCTAGTTCCTGCTTGAAGCCTGTTCTTCAGTCTACTCAGCTCTGCCGGACCGTCTACAAATACCCACCACCTGCTGGTAGCCGGTGCCGCTTCTCGCCATCCACTCCCTGTCTCAACTCCAGGGGGTGGAGTGCGTCAAGTCGCAAAGGTGAACCACTCTCGGCATCTCGGCCTCGGTAAGTACATACCCTTACAGTACAAACCAGCCAGATGTCTGAGGCCGACAGGGTGCGTTCACCGTTCGAGACCCTATGTCAGCAAGTCACCGCACTAACCGACGCGGTTCAGAAATTACAAGAAGGTTATGTCCAAATGGATGGCCGCTTTCAGCTACTTACTGGAGCTACAGGACCAGCATCACCAGCTGCTACCATTGCCAATGTTGCCTCCACGTCTCAAAATCAGGCAAATCCCACCGTAGTAATGGCTACCCCTGAACCCAGGGTCCCCCTGCCTGAGCGATTTTCTGGCGTCCGTAAGAAATATCGGGCTTTCAAAAACGCATGTTCTCTCTATTTCGCCCTTCAACCCAGGACTTTCTCTTCAGAAGTGGTAAAGGTGGGGTTCGTCATCTCCCTTCTAACCGACGAACCTCAGGCCTGGGCCCATGGCCTGATGGAGCAAAGCAGCCCCATACTAGATTCCGTGGACACCTTCTTCGAGAGTATGGCGCAGCTGTATGACGATCCTCAGCGATCAGCTACAGCTGAGTCTGTTCTCCACAGTTTAACCCAGGGGAGAAGGCCGGTGGAGGACTACACGGCAGAATTCCGGAAATGGTCAGCTGACACTGGCTGGAATGAGACGGCCCTTAAATACCAATATCACCAAGGACTGTCTGAGGCTCTTAAGGACGAGCTGGCCAGGATTGGTGTTCCAACTACTCTGGAAGATCTGATCCAGTCTGTCACTCAGCTTGACAGACGCCTCCGGGAGCGGCGTTCTGAGCGTTTCCAGACTACCCGTCCAAACTGGACTTTGCCCCGATCAGCTTCTGCCTATCCACCCATCCAAGTTCCTACAGCATCTTCTCCCCCCGAGCCTGAACCCATGCAGCTTGGTCTAGTTCGTCCTCCCCTTTCTCCTGAGGAAAAGCAGCGCAGGCGTCAGGCCAATCTGTGTCTTTACTGCGGGGGTACTGGCCATTTCCTTCGGAGCTGCCCAGTGAGACCTAGTAAGTGTACCCTCAAAGACACTTTGAACTACCCAGTTTCTGGCTTACCACAGACTTATGTTGTTCTTTCTATTTCTCTACAGCTACCAACAGGAGCAACCCGCCTACCGGCGATTATTGATTCAGGAGCCTGCAGCTGCTTTCTGGACTCTTCACTTGCTTCCCAACTTCACTTTCCTCTGCAAACCAAGGACCGTTATCTTCAGGTTCGTCTGGCGGATGGATCCCTGCCTCGTTCAGGGGTAATTACGCAAGAAACAAGACCCGTCCTTGCTATCACGGATTCAGGCCACCAAGAATACCTTCGATTTGACCTCATCTCATCTCCCATGTTTCCCATCATCCTGGGCCTTCCCTGGTTACAAGCACATGAGCCTCATATAAACTGGGCCAAGAGGGAAGTTAACTTCACTTCTTCATATTGTTCTCAACACTGTCTTTCCGCACTTCCAACTGCCTGTGCTACTTTAACCCCTCAACCGGATAACCTACCACATGTTCCATCAGCATACTTAGGATTCCAGGACGTCTTCGACAAACAGCAGGCCGACCGCCTACCTCCACATCGTCCCTACGATTGTCCCATCGACCTTCTGCCTGGCTCCAAAATTCCATTCGGCCGCATCTTCCCCTTGTCCGAATCTGAGTTGAAGACCCTCAAGTCTTACATTGAGGAAAATCTGGAAAAGAAATTCATTCGACCCTCTTCTTCCCCAGCCGGTGCCGGAATCTTTTTCGTTGAAAAGAAAGACGGGACTCTGAGGCCCTGCATCGACTATAGGGAATTAAATAAAATTACTATTAAAAATAGATACCCGCTTCCTCTCATCCCGGAGTTGTTCCAACGATTCCGATCAGCTCGGATCTTCTCTAAACTGGACCTTCGAGGGGCCTACAACCTCATCCGGATCAGGGCTGGAGACGAATGGAAGACGGCTTTTAGATCTAGATTCGGTCATTTCGAATACTTGGTCATGCCATTCGGGCTTTGCAACGCCCCAGCTACTTTCCAGCACCTGGTCAATGACATTTTCCGTGAACACCTGGACGATTTCCTAGTAGTCTACTTAGACGATATTCTTATTTTTTCGTCCTCCCTTGAACTGCACCGAATCCATGTCATCAAGGTCCTCACTATTCTCCGAGAACATAGACTTTACCTCAAGGCCGAGAAATGTGACTTTGAGAAAACCACGGTGCAATTTTTGGGATTTATTATTTCTACCAATGGGGTCGCAATGGACCCGCAGAAAGTCAAAGCTATCCAGGAATGGCCAGCCCCAACAGACAAGAAAGGGGTACAACGATTTATAGGTTTCGCCAATTTCTACAGGAGGTTCATTGTGGGGTTCTCCTCTATTGTGGCACCTATAACCCAACTGACACGCCAGGGCTACCGCTTTCACTGGTCACCGGAAGCTCAAGATGCCTTCGATAAACTAAAAAATGCATTCACATCGGCACCTGTATTGAAGCATCCAGATCCGCTACTGCCGTTTACGCTGGAAGTAGATGCTTCAGAGTCAGCCACTGGGGCCATCCTCTCTCAAAGGCAGGGCCCCAGATCCCTTCTTCATCCAGTAGCCTTTGCCTCTCGTAAACTAACTTCTCCGGAACGTAATTATGACGTCGGTGACCGGGAACTATTAGCTATCAAATTCGCCCTGGAAGAATGGCGATACCTTCTGGAGGGAGCTCCTCACCCCGTCATGATATTCACGGATCATAAGAATCTAGAATATCTGAGAACAGCAAAACGTCTTCGATCCAGACAAGCCCGATGGGCCCTCTTCTTCACTAGGTTTAACTTTCATATCTCTTATAGGCCCGGTTCCAAGAACGTGAAGGCGGATGCCCTCTCTAGGATGTTTCCCGAGACCCCTCAAGCAGAGGAACCAAGTACCATCCTATCAGCACAAAACTTTCTGCTCATCCCACAGGCTGATCTACTAACCTCCATAAGAGCCGCCTCTAAGCATTGTCCTGACCAAGTAACCTCTTCCTTGGAGAAGCGTAATGACTTGTTCTGGTCCCAAGGTAAAGTCTTCGTCCCTCTGGAAACAAGGCAACTGACTCTGAAAACTTTCCACGACCACAAACTAGCTGGTCACTTTGGAACCAAAAAGACCATGGAACTAATCTCTCGCTCCTTCTGGTGGCCTGGTTGGAGACAAGATTGCAAGTCCTATGTTGCCTCCTGTACCCGTTGCCAACGGTATAAGGGACCCAAAACCAAGAGTTGGGGACTACTCAAACCTTTGCCTATCCCTGAGCGTCCGTGGGCAGATGTGTCCATGGACTTCATTGTAGATCTACCGCCCTCTGGAGGTTTTACCACGATTCTGGTCGTAATTGACCGCCTCTCCAAAATGGCTCACTTCGTGCCCATGATTGGTACTCCCTCTGCTGCAGATACAGCCAAAGCCTTCTTTCAGGAGATAATCAGGCTCCATGGAGTGCCTAAAAACATCACCTCTGACAGAGGCGTTCAATTCACGGCGAAATTCTGGAAGGAACTTTGCAAATCTTTAGAAATCAAAATTTGCCTATCATCGGCATATCACCCCCAGAGCAACGGACAGACAGAGAGAACCAATCAAACCCTAGAACAATATCTCCGTTGTTTTTGCTCAGCCTCACAAGATGATTGGTCCTCCCTATTATCCTACGCTGAATTTGCATATAATAACTCGGTGCATTCAGCCACCAGTCAAACTCCTTTTTGGGCCAACTTTGGCTTCCATCCTTCCTTCCTCCCTGATGACATTTCGGAGAGCTCTGTTCCTGCTGTTCAAGATCGGATAGCCTTTGTTCAATCTAATTTTCTGAGACTCCAGGAAATGATGCAAAACGCCCAGGAGTCTTACAAGAGATACTATGACAAGGGTAGGAAGGAAAATCCAGTCTTCAAAGTTGGGGAGGAAGTATGGCTCTCGGCCACCAACCTCAAATTGCCGATCCCTTCACGGAAATTGGGACCAAGATTTATAGGCCCTTTCAAAATCAAGCGAGTAATCAACCCTGTGGCCTTTGAATTGGCACTGCCCGACTCCTACAGGATACACCCGGTCTTCCACACGTCTCTGTTGAAACCGGTAGTCTCCAGCTCCTTCCCGGGAAGGGATGTGCCACCTCCCCCACCTGTGGAGGTTGATGGTGAAAACGAGTACGTGGTGGAATCTATCCTGGGCTGCAGGAAAAGAGGCAGGCAGCTACAGTATTTAATCAAATGGAAGGGGTATCCCCCGGAGGACAACTCTTGGGAACCATCTAGGAACCTACATGCTCCCCGCCTAATTAGAGTCTTTCACCAGGAACATCCCGAGTTGATGTCTAGTCTGGGCGTCCGGAGTCCGCCCCTAGGAGGGGGGCACTGTCAGGGAAATCCGTCCAACAGCGCCAATCAGCGCCCAATGCGCACGCGCGGCGGAATGATGCTTCCGCGCATGCGCGGGACGGCGCTTCTACGTTCTCGGGTGCGCGCACCGACGCAGCGGCGCGCGCGCATGCGCGGCGGCGCACCAATAGGAATCCAGGCGGGCCTATTTAAAGAGACCCAGTTGCACTGACAAGTTGCTGGTTTGTCAGCTTTCCTGTATTCCCAAGACTCTGGAAAACTATCCTGAAAATCTCCTTGTGACCCGGACTGGCTTGACTCCTCTGATCTCTCTCCTGGACCTGACCCTCGGCTTGTGATACGGACTTCTGCCTTCTCCTGTGTTTGACCCTCGGCCTGTGACTCGGATCTGCTGCCTGTCTCCAATACCTGACCTCTGGCCTGTACCTTTTGGACTTCCGCGTTTCCTTTGAACCCCTGCCGGGTTCCCGGTACTCTCTGGACTTGTTACCTTTTACTGTGTTTGACCCCCAGCCGGGACCGTTACCTAGCCATTACAACCCGGACTCAACCTGCACCGGCTTCCATTATCTCCTGCTGTTTGAACTTTACCAATCCAGCTAGTTCCTGCTTGAAGCCTGTTCTTCAGTCTACTCAGCTCTGCCGGACCGTCTACAAATACCCACCACCTGCCGGTAGCCGGTGCCGCTTCTCGCCATCCACTCCCTGTCTCAACTCCAGGGGGTGGAGTGCGTCAAGTCGCAAAGGTGAACCACTCTCGGCATCTCGGCCTCGGTAAGTACATACCCTTACAGCTGGGCTAAGCTCTCCCTTCTCAGTGCTCAGGTTGCTCAGCTGTTGGTTAATTGCCAGTTCTCATCATTCCACAGGGGCTCATCTGGTGATCATTTCCTGCTCTTCAGTCCAACCCACAGCCAGCCTCTTGGCTATTTAAACTGCCTGGCTCATTCCTTCAGCACCTTTGCCTTGGTTAACATATCTAGAGACTCTCTGCTGTGTTCCTGTTGAAGACTTGCCTGGCTTACCTCCCTTCTGATTCCTGGTCCTGTCTGCTGCCTCTGACTACACTGATTTCTGATTTCCTGATTTCCTGGCTTGTTCTGACTACCTGATTTGGCTACCAAACCCTGGCTATGTTTTGACTATGTTTACTATTTGTACTATTTTTACCATTTTATTAAAATGTGTGATTTTTACTGCATTTTCTGTCTAAATCTGTTTCATGTTTCCTGACAGTCTGTATATGCAGTAGAGCATGCTTGTTATACTCACTGGGGAACCTAAGGGGTTAATCCTCTGCATTGTGTAAAAAGGCTGCTTGATCCTGGCTTCTCTGATCCTCCTCTCCTTCCACTTGCCCCTGATGATTTCCTGATAACACAGAGTCTATGGAGTCAGACTGCACATGCTCAGTTTGGTGTGTATTGCTAGAGAGGTATTTTTTTTTTCTTGGGAGAGTGCATGTGATCGGCACAGGGCCAATCAGCACTGTCCAGACAAAGGAGTCTTTCAGTCCCATAGGACAGTCAGAAATCTACTCCTACAAGCTATAACCAGTGCTTGGCTGGACACTGATATAAGTCACAAGACTGCTCTAACTGCTAATGAGAAAAGGTATTTAGCAGTTTATATTTACTAAAATAATTGCATTTCCATGTTCAGTATACCTAGGGAGACCAGATGTAGTGAATGCAGGGTTCTTGGTTTAGTAACACTTTAAGTTGAAAGAATAAGAGCTATAGATGCCGGCTTAGGGCTTCCCCAAAGGCATCACAAAGTTGTATAGCCAAATTGTATTGCACATGATTACAACCAACTATACATGAAGGTATTCCATCCTCACATTCCTTTTTGAAGAGCACGTGGTTGCGGTCATTATTGTTCCATCACCCTATATAGTCCCATTGTATAATATATGCCTTTTTGTTGTGTTTGAACAATGCTCCGTTAAGAGCTTGGGAACACTGATGGTGGTTGCGGAGATATAATGACCCAATAATTTGCTGAGTCCGGACTCTTGTGCCTATTTTTAGAATTGACAACGTTGTCATTTTTAGTGTTGGGTGGAGGTGTTTATTTTGTTGTTGTACCTTTTCTTCAATTTTGAAGTCCATAATAAAGTATAATTTTACAATATTACCATTTGTGGTCGCATTTAGTACCTACCTGTTTTGGAGTCTTTCCCTTATTTATTAAGTGTTTGCCTTTGCTACCTTGACCCACACCAATATGGTGTAATTATTGAAATAATCAATGTATTCTCCCCTAACTTCTGTGTCATCCTGTCGGATGACACACACTCTACTTTATATTAGTGTTGGTCTTGATTGTCATTGCGACACTAGCTATGTCAGTGACAACATGGTCTCAGGACTAGGAGCATGTACTACTGTGGGACTCTAATTTCTAAACAATACCTAGGTTAATGTTCCCTCAACAACATATGGCCATCACATGTGGGTACTCTCATATTGTGGGAGGGAGAAGGTTACCTACTGTATGTAAAGGTCACCTGATGTGAGGATTCCCCCATCCCGGTACAGTAGGGAAATGGTGACAACCCCTTGTATACTTAGGGATCATTAGCTTTAACCTCATCCTCTCAGGTAAAAAGGGCAATTTACATTGCCTTTGTACATATTTTCATTATTGTGTTCAGGATTAAGAAGAACTTTTTTAATTCTTAATTTAAAGCTGGAGTTTGATCTGCTTGTATTTTTGCCTCACCTGGTTCCTCCTTTTCCTCCTCATCAACATGCTATGAAAATGTTTACAACCTTTATTTTTTATTACCAACCTTATATTATACCCGTCACCCAACGACATCATCACTAGGTCTTCTCTATGCAATATAGGCAGAATATAGCTAGTGAGAGCTCCTGGCAGAAATCTGCACATAGCTTCCTGAAATCAGGAAACTGCTGTAAAGCCTACATGTGATATAGCCTCCACAATTGAAAAAATTGGAATGAAGAATAGGGAGGGGATCAAGGACATTAATGCTGGATGTCCACCAGCCAGAAAATGAAACAGGCTCATTTGTGAGGTTCTATTTATCAAGAAAGGGCAAATGATTGATAGGTCTGCCCGCTACATTGATAGATTGTTTTTAATTTATAGAAAATTCCCAGCTCAACTTACCAACCAGCCTTCAACCAACCAAATTGTCCTGTCTAACAGTATGCGTAAAAACAGGGGTTTAGTTTTCACACATTTGCAAAAACATGCATAAGTTGCAGAGTCACTTCACAGCATCCCAGTATTATCTTCAGTCTTAACTCTATACATTTTTGAGAGCCTCCATAGTGGAAGCACAGGCATTATAATGGATAGATAGAGGGCAGGTGAGCCTGGAGGGTGCCCATCCCTCCATAAAGGGGTGGGCTCCCTTCAGGCCTGCCTGCCCTCTATCTAGAGAGAAATCAGCACAATGGAAACATCCTACTGAGTAAGTTAACTTTCTTGTGCTGATTTTTCTGTTTTTGATTATTTTAGCTTCACTTAAGCAATAATGAAAAAAAAACAACATATGTTTAGAAGCTTATTAAAAAGGAAAGTAAAACAAAATTATCCATAAACCTTTTCTCTCTTTAAGGGTGTGCGGTAGAATAATCAGAATTGAACTTGCATCTTGCCCATTTATGTGGGGTTAGCAGTATCAGCCCTGGAAGTGTAAATTCTTGAATTCCAAAAGCCACAAATTTCCCAGATGATGAATACATTATTTTTGCATCTTGACGTGTTTTTCTTTAAATATTCATTAATGATGTCACAGTTTCTGCAAGTTTTTATTCTCTGTCTGCTCTTCCATTCCTGCATTGATATACAGTCTTTTTTTCACAGTACCAAATCCTCATAGCTTTGTTGTGGTTTTTGTGTTTACATGACAGTGAAATGCTCCCTCATCTGTGTTCTTTCACACACTACTGGTCATTCATTGTCGTTTGGATGCGGCTGTCTAGCAAAACACATGATGGCGTCTATAGTTTGTATATGTGTCTCTGGTTTGAGCATTATAGATTCATTTAATTGTAAGGCTGACAGTACAAAGCATGAATGTGCTAGTGATGTAACCATTGCGTGCACTGATGACGAGGCTGCGTATGGGTGTAACAGAAACGGAAACCGTGTCACAAACCTGAGCAATTTCTATCGGCATTATGACAAATATACAAATACAGGAGCTACCTTCCGTAAAGACGTGTTAAAACGGTCAGTAGAAACAAGCAGCTGAAGTTAAATGCAATATTCAAGTTTCATTTGAAAGCTAAAGTTGACTCCACCCCTCCCAGCTACTAAGTTTCTATTGACCATGAAATGAAAAGTAATGACAGCCACATTCTAATTCTATCTATTGACCAGTGTTACTGCCCATCATATTAAAAGACCTATAGGAAGGCAAAGGAGGTGGTAGAAGATAGGGCAAAGTAGAAAAAGTTGAACTTTGAATGCAATGTAAGCAGACCATTAAGGCCCATTCATGCCACACTGTGTTGCCACAATGCGTAGACTGCAAAATGCTTTGTGGTGCTTTGCAGCCAACTGTGCTCATTTGCAGGAGAAATCACTCTTGCTCTTTTTTTCTAATTAGCACACTTCATGCACTGTAGTGCAGGTGATCTCTGTAGACATATTGGGGTCCCTTTCTAAATGTATGGTGCTGCAACCTATGGTGATGTGCATGGTGTGTTATCATACATTGCGGTCACTTTGCATTAAATCACAGTAAGTTTTGCCGCATGTTACAACAATGCAGTGGTGTGAATGGAATCTTTTTATGGCTCCACCAAGCCTCCTGACATGTGCTTTTTGCTGCAGGTAAGCTCTGCTTACACATATTTGAAAGTTTAGTTTGAATTTGCCAACTTTACTCTAAGCCCACCATTGATCTGAAGGATATTCCATTAAGATTCTAAATTTTTCACTGCATTCTTGCCAAATGCAGTTTGGCAAGTAAATCAAGTATTTTTCTAAGTGACTTTAACCACTTAAGCCCCGGACCATTTTGTAGCTAAAGGACCAGAGGTGTTTTCAGAATTTGGCACTGCGCTGCTTTAACTGGAAATTGTGCGGACATGCAATGTTGTACCCAAACGAAATTTGCGTCCTTTTCTTCCCACAAATAGAGCTTTCTTTTAATGGTATTTTATTGCCTCTGCGATGTTTATTTTTTGTGATATAAATGGAAAAAGACTGAACATTTTGAAAAAAAATGATATTTTCTACTTTTTGTTATAAGAAAAATCGAATAAACTCAATTTTAGTCATACATTTAGGCCAAAATGTATTCAGCCACATGTCTTTAGTAAAAAAAATGTCAATAAGCGTATATTTATTGGTTTGCGCAAAAGTTATAGCGTCTACAAACTAGGGTACATTTTCTGGAATTTACACAGCTTTTAATTTATGACTGCCTATCTCATTTCTTGAGGTGCTAAAATGGCAGGGCAGTACAAAACCCCCCCAAATGACCCCATTTTGGAAAGTAGACATCCCAAGGAAATTGCTGAGAGGCTGCTTCTCCTGAGTACGGGGATACCACATGTGTGGGACTTTTTGGGAGCCTAGCCGCGTACGGGAAATTGCTGAGAGGCATGTTGAGCCCATTGAATATTTTTTTTTTTGTCCCAAGTGATTGAATAATGACCAAAAAAATAAAAAATTACAAAAAGTTGACACTAAATGATATATTGCTCACACATGCCATGGTTATATGTGAAATTGCACCCCAAAATACATTTTGCTGCTTCTCCTGAGTACGGGAATACCACATGTGTGGGACTTTTTAGGAGCCTAGCCGCGTACGGGACCCCAAAAACCAAGCACCGCCTTCAGGATTTCTAAGGGCACAAATTTTTGATTTCACTCCTCACTACCTATCACAGTTTCGAAGGCCATAAAATGACAAAATAGCACAAAACCCCCCCAAATGACCCCATTTTGGAAAGTAGACACCCCAAGCTATTTGCTGAGAGGCATGGTGAGTATTTTACAGCTCTCATTTGTTTTTGAAAATGAAGAAAGAAAATATATATATTTTTTTTTTTTTAAATTTTCAAAACTTTGTGACAAAAAGCAAGATCTGCAAAATACTCACCATACCTCTCAGAAAATAGCTTGGGGTGTCTACTTTCCAAAATGGTGTCATTTGTTTTGTTTTTTTTGCCATCTGGGCATTCCATGGCCTCCGAAACTGTAATAGGCAGTGAGGAGTGAAATCAAAAATTTGTGCCCTTAGAAATCCTGAAGGCGGTGCTTGGTTTTTGTGGGTGTTGCATTTTTTTTTCCACACAGTATTTGCGCAGCGATTTTTCAAACGCATTTTTATCTAATCTATATAATGATTATGTCATCAGGGCTTAAAAGGCACATTTTTCAGAACAGGAGCAAGGTGAGAAAAAACTGAAAAGCAGTCACTGCTGGACAGGGTTGGAGAAAGGCTTGGAGGGAACAGTATCATAGAGACCAGCTTTAAAACACACTGACAAGATTGCTTATACTACAGTAAGCTGATATCTTTCACAGGAAAACCCAGGTATAGCTCCCCTTTAAAAGCGCTCATAAATAAGCAGATCCTGCATTTAGCAGTGAAATCTGTCTGCCATTATAAAAAAAGTGTATATTTAATTTTTTGTTTGTTTTAGATATACAGTTGCAAAAAAAAGTATGTGAACCCCTTTGGAATGATACGGATTTCTGCACAAATTGGTCATAAAATGTGATCTGATCTTCATCTAAGTCACAACAATAGACAATCACAGTCTGCTTAAACTAATAACACACAAAGAATTAAATGTTACCATGTTTTTATTGAACACACCATGTAAACATTCACAGTGCAGGTGGAAAAAGTATGTGAACCTTTGGATTTAATAACTGGTTGAACCTCCTTTGGCAGCAATAACTTCAACCAAACATTTCATGTAGTTGCAGATCAGACGTGCACAACGATCAGGAGTAATTCTTGAACATTCCTCTTTACAGAACTGTTTCAGTTCAGCAATATTCTTGGGATGTCAGGTGTGAATCGCTTTCTTGAGGTCATGCCACAGCATCTCAATCAGGTTGAGGTCAGAACTCTGACTGGGCCACTCCAGAAGGCTTATTTTCTTCTGTTTAAGCCATTCTGTTGTTGATTTACTTCTATGCTTTGGGTCGTTGTCCTGTTGCAACACCCATCTTCTGTTGAGCTTCAGCTGGTGCACAGATGGCCTTAAGTTCTCCTGCAAAATGTCTTGATAAACTTGGGAATTCATTTTTCCTTTGATGATAGCAATCCGTCCAGGCCCTGACGCAGCAAAGCAGCCCCAAACCATGATGCCATACTTTACAGTTGGGATGAGGTTTTGATGTTGGTGTGCTGTGCCTCTTTTTCTCCACACATAGTGTTGTGTGTTTTTTCTGTCCACAGAATATTTTGCCAGTACTGCTGTGGAACATCCAGGTGCTCTTGTGCAAACTGTAAACGTGCAGCAATGTTTTTTTTGGACAGCAGTGGCTTCCTCTGTGGTATCCTACCATGAAATACATTCTTGTTTAGTGTTTTACGTATCGTAGATTTGCTAACAGGGATGTTAGCATATGCCAGAGACTTTTGTAAGTCTTTAGCTGACACTCTATGAGTCTTCTTCACCTCATTGAGCAGTCTGCGCTGTGCTCTTGCAGTCATCTTTACAGGACGCCCACTCCTATGGAGAGTAGCAGCAGTGCTGAACTTTCTCCATTTATAGACAATTTGTCTTACCGTGGACTGATGAACAGCAAGGCTTTTGGAGATACTTTTATAACCCTTTCCAGCTTTATGCAAGTCAACAATTCTTAATCGTAGGTCTTCTGAGAGCTCTTTTGTGCGAGGCATCATTCACATCAGGCAATGCTTCTTGTGAAAAGCAAACCCAGAACTGGTGTGTGTTTTTTTATAGGGGAGGGCAGCTGTAACCAACACCTCCAATCTCATATCATTGATTGGACTCCAGTTGGCTGACACCTCACTTCAATTAGCTCTTGGAGATCTCATTAGTCTAGGGGTTCACATACTTTTTCCACTTTCACTGTGAATGTTTACATGGTGTGTTCAATAAAAACATGGTAACATTTAATTCTTTGTGTGTTATTAGTTTAAGCAGACTTTGATTGTCTATTGTTGTGACTTAGATGAAGATCAGATCACATTTTATGACCAATTTGTGCAGAAATCCATATCATTCCAAAAGGTTTCACATACTTTTTATTGCAACTGTACATTAAACAGGCATCAGCCAACAATTAATGTTTTAAAACCTTGTTTCATAGCATATTATGTAAAACATATGCATTTGGGGCAGCCATATTTGCATATTCTTACTTCCTGCTTTGCCCACTGCTATTTCTCGCATTGCTAAAGTGGTTGTAAGCCTCAGACATGAAAAATTAACAAAGCACATACCATTAATATGTGTACTAGTCTGAATTGAAGGCACTGGGTCTGGTTCCTCTCTGATCCTTCTGCTATCTGCATGAGTCAAAGAAAAGACTCTGAAGCCTCGTACACATGGGCAGGAATCCCGTTGGGAAAAAAACATTGGTTTCCCCGACGGGATTCCCGGCAAGCTTGCCTTGCACGCCGAGTGTACACACGGCCATTCAAAAGAACCGCCGTTCTTTTGAATGGCAAGAACACGGTGACATCATCGACTACGATGAGCCTGCGCTCGTCACATTCGATGCCGTCGCCACCATCTTGCTACACCCTACACTACCCTTGTATGCTACCGCACATGCGTCAAAGTCCTTTCGAGCATGCGCGGGTTTACCATGGACAGGTAAGCATACACACTCATGGTTTTCTCCGCAGGAAACACTCTGCCGAGAATCCCGACAAGATAATATAGATTAGATAAAGCTGCTATCAGCGGCTGCTGGGAGAGGAAGCGTGGGAACTGGAAGGCAGAAACTATTTCCCAAAGAAAGAACCAAGTATAATAACTGGCTACCTATCGGCATCACCGACACTAAGACAGCGATCAGAAAAACAATCGCTTAGTGACAGCGGTGCTAGGGGGTGAAAGGGTTACCTGGGGGGGCGATCAAGGGGTTAAACCTTTATTGGGTAATATATGGGGGTACCCGATGCTATAAAAACCTGCGGCGAACCTAAAAAAAATAACTGGCTAACTATCGGCATCACCGACACTAAGACAGCGATCAGAAAAACGATCGCTTAGTGACACTGGCAAAATGGGGTGAAAGGGTTACCTGGGGGGGCGATCAAGGGGTTAAACCTTTATTAGGTAATATATGGGGGTACCCGACGCTATAAAAACCTGCGGCGAACCTAAAAAAAATAACTGGCTACCTATCACATACGTACGAACATTAGAACCCTATTAAATACAATGGATGCGAACGTTTGAATTCTAAAGTGCTAATTATAACGACTATTATCCATGTTATTGTCCTAAACAGAGTTTGGGAACCCGGGTTCTGCACCAGGGGACATGTATCAATGCAAAAAGAAGTTTTAAAAACGGCCGTTTTTCGGGAGCAGTCATTTTAATGATGCATAAAGTGAAAAAAAAAAAGTCAAATATTCCTTTAAATATTGTACCTGGGGGGTGTCTAAAGTATGCCTGTGAAGTGCCACGTGTTTCCCGTGTTTAGAACTGTCCCTGCACAAAATTACATTTCTAAAGGAAAAAAAAGCCATTTAAAACTGCTTGCGGCTTTAATGTAATGTCTGGTCCCGGTAATATGGATGAAAATCTTTAAGAAAAATGGCATAGCTACCCCATCACCCCCCCCCCCTACCCCAGCCCATTACCAGCCCCTTTGGGTCTTCTTTGGATATTAAGGGGAACCCCGCAACACAAAATAAAAAAGGCCCTATATACTCTGAACAGCAGTATACAGGCAGTGTAAACAAGACCGGTGTAAACAAGACAGGGACTGTAGGTTTGTTCTTAAGTAGAATCTGTTTGTAATTTTGAACACGTACATTGTTTAAGTGTAGCTCCAGCCAAAAAATCTATTTTTAAGCTTTTTGGAAAACATAGGGAAGGGTTATCACCCCTGTAACATTTGTTTTGCTGTCTGTGCCCCTGTTCAGAACATTTCACCTCACTTTGCGTCCCAATGACAACTGTTTTTGAAATGTGGTGTTTTTATTGAAACAAGGATTGGCGATAAAGCATCAGTAGAGAGGAGACACCTTTCTCCCATATTAATTCTTACAGGAGAGAATTTTCCTTCCTAGGGGTAGATTTCCTCTCACTTCCTGTTGTCTTCTTCCGTTTGCAAGTAGGCGTCGTTTGTAAGTTGGATGTTTGAAAGTAGGGACCTGCCGTATAGACTCAGCAGAAATTGGCCCCTTAGGTGTTGGTGTTGGCACAACACTGTAAGCACTCACAGTTACTCTTGGTGGGTGCTGGAACGCCCTGCTGTCAACTATTATATCAGGAATTGTAATAACATATAATTGTTGAACAGTGGTAGTAAAAATTGGGCCTTTGATGGTGGTGCTGGTGCCACAACACTGTAAGGCCTGACAGTTACTCTTGGTGGGCGCAGCAATGGGCCATGCTGTGAATTATTAGATCAATAATTAAAATTGCATGCCCCTGTTGAACAGGGGCTGAAAAATTGGGCCTTTGGTGGTGGTGGTGGTGGTGGTGGTGTTGACACAACACTGTAAGGCCTGACAGTTAATCTTGGTGGGCACAGCAATGGGCCCTGCTGTGAATTATTAGATCAAGAATTATAATTGCATGCCCCTGTTGAACAGGGGCTGAAAAATTGGGCCTTAGGCACTGGTGGCACAACACTGCAACCCCTCACAGATACTGTACTTGGAGCACAGCAATGAGCCCTGTTGCAAAGTATTGCATCAAAAATTGTAATTACACGCCCCTGTTAAACAGGGGCTGAAAAATTGTGCCTTAGCCACTGGTGGCGGCACCCATAAACCAAAATGATCTTCCAAGCTATCATCATTAATCGGATCATTGAGGAGGAGGAGGAGGAGGATAGCCAGTCAACATAACAGCACAGGCACTCAGCATCAGCATCAGTCTTGAAGGGATGTGACATTTTAAAATCAATTAGTCTGTTATATCAGCATCAGGTGTGTGGTAGCTGGTGGTGATCCAAGACTGGTTCATCTTGATGAAAGTCAGTCGATCAACCGAGTCGGTGGACAGGCGCACCCTGTGATCCGTGACAAATCCTCCAGCAGCACTGAATGTGCGTTCTGAAAGAACACTGGATGCAGGACAGGCCAGTAGCTCAATTGCATACTGTGCAAGCTCTGGCCAGTGATCCATCCTCAAGACCCAGTAAGCCAGAGGATTTTCGGTGGGGAAGGTGTCCAAGTCTGACCTTGCCCCTAGGTATTCCTGCACCATGTATATCAGACGCTGGCGATGGTTGCTGGAACCGATCATACTTTGGGGCTGCGGACTGAAGAATTGTCTGAACGCATCGGTCAGACGGCCACCTTCCCCACCGCTCCTTCTTTGACTGCCCGAAGCCTCAGCAACTCGTTGTCCAGGACCAGGAGTTTGTAACCTCCCAGTCTCTGGGAACGCGTTGCACAGACCTTTCTGCAAGGCCTCCCGGAGTTGTCTCATCCTCTGCTCCCTCTGCGACGGTAAGATAAGGTCCGCAACCTTACCCTTGTACCGTGGATCAAGGAGAGTGGCCAGCCAGTAATGGTCCCTCTCCTTGATCCGAAGAATACGAGGATCCTTCCGCAGACTTTACAGGATCAGGGAGGCCATGCAGCGTAGGTTTGCTGAGGCATTCAGTCCGGAGTCCTCTGGGTCACTAAGGACGACATGATCCGCAGCCACCTCCTCCCAGCCACGTACAAGTCCACTGGTTTCTTGGGACTGTAAATCATCCCTAAAAGACTGCTGCTGATGATGCTGAGTGCCAGCCTCCACCTCCATGCTGACACAATCCTCCTCCTCCTCCTCTTCCTGTGCGATGGGTGGGACAGAAGGAACACTGTCTGGGTAAAGGGGGCCTTGAGAGGCAAGGAAGTCCTCCTCTTCCTGCCTCTGTTCTGCCTCAAGTGCCCTGTCCATTATTCCACGCAGCGTGTGCTCCAACAGGTGGACAAGAGGTACAGTGTCACTGATGCATGCACTGTCACTGCTCACCATCCTCGTGGCCTCCTCAAATGGTGCCAGGACAGTGCATGCATCCCTGATCATGCCCCACTGGCGTGGTGAAAAAACCCGAGCTCCCCTGACCCTGTCCTGGTGCCGTAGTCGCACAGGTACTCATTGATGGCCCTCTGCTGCGTGTGCAGCCGCTGCAGCATGGCCAACGTTGAGTTCCACCTGGTGGGCATGTCACATATAAGGCGGTTCTTGGGCAGGTTAACTCCTTTTGCAGCTCAGCCAGGCGAGCACTGGCATTATAAGATCTGCGGAAATGCACACAGACTTTCCTGGCCTGCCTCAGGACATCCTGTAAGCCCGGGTACCTGCCCAAGAACCGCTGCACCACCAGGTTAAGGACGTGAGCCACACAGGGCACATGGGTCAGTTGTCCCTGTCGGAGGGCGGAGAGGAGGTTGGTGCCATTGTCGCAAACCACCATTCCTGGCTTAAGCTGGCGTGGCGTCAACCACCTCTCGGCCTGCCCCTGCAGAGCAGACAGGACCTCTGCCCCAGTGTGGCTCCTGTCCCCCAAACACACCAGCGCAAGCACGGCATGGCATCTTTTTGCCTGCGTACTTGCGTAGCCCCTTGAACGCCTACGGAGCACCGCTGGTTCCGAGGACAAAGCACAGGAAGAGGCCATGGAGGAAGAAGAAGAGGAGGGGGTGGAGGAGAGAGGTGTGTCACAACCAGTAGTAGCATTTTGGAGGCGTGGCGGTGTAACAACCTCCAACACTACTGCACCTTGTCCTGCATCCTTCCCAGCTGCCAAAAGAGTGACCCAATGGGCCGTGAAAGAAAGGTAACGTCCCTGTCCATGCCTGCTGGACCATGAGTCAGCGGTAATATGCACCTTACCGCTGACCGCCCTGTCCAGCGAGGCCAAGACATTGCCTTCCACATGCCTGTAGAGAGCCGGAATCGCCTTCCGTGAGAAAAAGTGGTGTTTGGGAACCTGCCACTGAGGAACCGCACATAGCACAAACTCACGGAAGGGGGCCGAGTCTACCAACTGAAAAGGCAGCAGTTGAAGCGCTAGCAATTTAGCCAAGCTAGCATTCAACCGCTGGTCATGTGGATGGCTGGGAGTGAACTTCTTTCGACGGTCCAGCAGCTGGGGCAGGGAAATTTGCCTGCTAGAATCGGACGTCGGTGTACTGCTAGCAGAGTGGCCGCAAGTACTTGGCTGTGACACACCTAATTCTACACCTTCATTCCTCTCAGTGCAGGTTTCAGAGAGGACTGAAGGTATAGTGGGGTTGGAGATCCCAGCTGATGCGGTGCAAGGAGAGGTCCGCTTTGTTCTTTGGTGTGGGTCTTTAAGGTAGGCTTGCCAACGAGCTGCATGGCAGGTCAACATATGTCTGATCAAGCATGTGGTGCCCAAGCGGCTGATGTTTTGGCCACGCGATATACGCTTGAGACATATGTTGCAAACAGCAGCTGTGCGATCTGATGCACTCGCCTCAAAAAAGGCCCACACCAAAGAATTTTTTTTTGAATGACGGGCAGAGGCAGCGCCCTGCACAGGCGGAGCTCTGCGGTGTGATTCCGTCGGTGTGCTGCCCATACGCTGGCCACCCAAGGGCATCCTGCCTCGTTGGAGATGTGCCTCCTCCTCATCCTCCTCCTCCTCCCCTCTCCTATTAGGCACCCACGTGGAGTCAGTGACCTCATCATCCCTTCCCTCCTCATCACTGGAGCCAATCTGGCAGTATGCTGCAGCTGCTGGAGCATGACTGCCAGATTGGTGTCCTTCTTGAGCATCCCCTCTCTCTGCTCTCACGCTACTGCCTTCCTCTATCTGGGTATCATCATCAGATCCTTCGAAACGCTGGGCATCCTCCTGGAGCATGTACCCAACACTGTGCTCAAACAGTTCGGGGGACTCCACAGGAGGAGGACATGGTGGGTCTAGGGAAGGATTGACTAATGATGACATTGATACCAGAGAAGAGGACGCTTTGGCAGCTGCTTTGCCAGTACCCTGAGCCTGGGTGAGAGAGGATGAGGAGGATGAGGTGGGCTTGGTCATCCACTCTACCAAGTCTTCGGCATGATGTGGCTCAACATGTCCAGCTGCCGAAAAGAAGGACAAGCGTGTCCCATGGCCATGTGCTGATGACAAAGCACCGCGTCCACGACCAGCACTGTTGCCCCCAGACACAGAGCCTGCTTGCGCTCTTTTTTTGCCTCCTGACTGTCTGCCTCTCCTTGTTTGCCTTCCAGACATTTTAATGGATGGCCTGCAGGGAGATGGGAAAAACAGCAATAAGGGCTACCTTCAGGTGTATACTGTGCAGGAGGCTTAGCAACAATGACACTGACACTGTCCCCTGCCTATCCTTCTCTGTCCCTAAACACAAGGATTTGCAATATGCTTCAGCAAGATTGGTTTAGCACAGAATAGCACACTGACAGTTTCCCTCACTCTCCTTCTCTGTCCCTACAAACAAGGTTTAGCACAGAATAGCACACTGACAGTTTCCCCGAGTGTCCTTCTCTGTCCCTAAACTCAAGGATTTCAAATATGGTTCAGCAAGATTGGTTTAGCACAGAATAGCACACTGACAGTTTCCCTCACTGTCCTTCTCTGTCCCTACAAACAAGATTTAGCACAGAATAGCACACTGATAGTTTCCACGAGTGTCCTTCTCTGTCCCTAAACTCAAGGATTTCAAATACGGTTCAGCAAGATTGGTTTAGAACAGAATAGCATACTGACAGTTTCCCTCACTGTCCTTCTCTGTCCCTACAAACAAGGTTTAGCACAGAATAGCACACTGACAGTTTCCCCGAGTGTCCTTCTCTGTCCCTAAACTCAAGGATTTCAAATATGGTTCAGCAAGATTGGTTTAGCACAGAATAGCACACTGATAGTTTCCCTCACTGTCCTTCTCTGTCCCTACAAACAAGATTTAGCACAGAATAGCACACTGATAGTTTCCACGAGTGTCCTTCTCTGTCCCTAAACTCAAGGATTTCAAATACGGTTCAGCAAGATTGGTTTAGAACAGAATAGCACACTGACAGTTTCCCCGAGTGTCCTTCTCTGTCCCTAAACTCAAGGATTTCAAATACGGTTCAGCAAGATTGGTTTAGAACAGAATAGCACACTGACAGTTTCCCTCACTGTCCTTCTCTGTCCCTACAAACAAGGTTTAGCACAGAATAGCACACTGATAGTTTCCCGCACTGTCCTTCTCTGTCCCTACAAACAAGATTTAGCACAGAATAGCACACTGATAGTTTCCACGAGTGTCCTTCTCTGTCCCTAAACTCAAGGATTTCAAATACGGTTCAGCAAGATTGGTTTAGAACAGAATAGCACACTGACACTTTCCCTCACTGTCCTTCTCTGTCCCTAAACTCAAGGATTTCAAATATGGTTCAGCAAGATTGGTTTAGAACAGAATAGCACACTGACAGTTTCCCTCACTGTCCTTCTCTGTCCCTACAAACAAGATTTAGCACAGAATACCACACTGATAGTTTCCACGAGTGTCCTTCTCTGTCCCTAAACTCAAGGATTTCAAATACGGTTCAGCAAGATTGGTTTAGAACAGAATAGCACACTGACACTTTCCCTCACTGTCCTTCTCTGTCCCTACAAACAAGGTTTAGCACAGAATGACACACTGACACTCTCCCTACCTATCCTTCTCTGTCCCTAAACACAAGGAATCCAGGATTAGTAAAGGAAAAAAATGACACTGTCCCTGCCTATGCTTCTCTTTCCCTGCTCCGGAACACACTACACAAGGCCGCCGCGCTGGCGGCCTTTTATAGTGTGGGGCGTGTACTAAACCCCCTCAGCAATAATTGGCCACAGGCATCCTGCCTGTGGCCAATCATTGCTCTCCTCGCTGCCGGCGCTGTGATTGGCCAAGCATGCGGGGTCACAGTGCATGCTTGGCCAATCACAGCGCCTGGATGACACTGCGATGGCGTAGTGCATTGTGGGCCGTTCGCGTCACTCGAATTTGGCGCGAACGGCCCAAATCGTTCGATCTTCGTCTAACGATCGAACAGCCGATGTTCGAGTCGAACGTATGTTCGACTCGAACACGAAGCTCATCCCTGATGGAGAATTGATGCAAATCCATTTGCTTACTAGCACACTGTTTATGTTTATTATATTGTGAGATTTGATTCAGAGATTCATTAGAGGTTGCACTACACTGTATAGTTTCCTTTATATGTTTTTCACAATGACCATTATACAATCTATCTTGTTTTCCAGATGAGTCTCCTGTCAGCGAATATGCAAATGTTAGTCAGTGGAACAAGGTTTTTATGGCGAGCATCTCATTGGAGCTGTTTTGACACTCTCATAAAGTCACAATGTCACTGGGGATAAGAGTACTCATTTGTCTCAGAAGAAGAAACCTAAACCTCAAGCAGGAAGACTACTCCCCAAGGCCAAGAGGAGTTCCTTTTGTTAATCTAAGGTTTTAAACTTCAAGGCCAGACCTAAGCCAGGGTCCCAAGTTCAATCCCTGGGCATTAAGAAACACGGGTCCCACCCCTCTGTTTGTGATCTGACTCCTAGTACTGCTTTTCTAAAAAAAGGTATGGTAGGATTGGGAGGAATTATGCTAGGCTGGCAACTCTTTTTTTTTGCTTGCTAGTGTCCAAATCCCCCTGTAGACAGCAGTATATCCAAACTGTCTCTGAATTCTAGGTCCCTTAATGAACTCCAAAAAAAGGAATTTATGGTAAGTATATTTTTTTATTTTTTCAAATTAATAATGCAGTTTGGTAATGCTGATTTATATGAAATTTGGATTTTTACAATTGGTCCACTTGAAGGTGTCCTATACATAACTGGCTGTATGTGGAGGACTTTAAGCTAATTGTGTACAGTATATTTGTGAATACAGGCAGTCCCCAAGTTACGAACGGGCTAGGGACTGTAGGTTTGTTCTTAAGTCGAATATGTTCGTAAGTCGGAACAGCATGCGCAGAACGGCAGATACGTAGTTTTTAGATGTCTTGTTGAATGTGCCCGCCGTCGAAAAGTGGCCGCGCATGCGCAGAACGGCAGATGCGTCACTCAGCCTCCCGTTCGTAAGTAGGAGTCGTTCGCAAGTCGGATGTTCGTAACTCGGGGACTTCCTGTAGTTAAAACCTGAGCATGATAATCAGATGAGTGATCATTCTGAAAAGCTGTAAATTGTGAACAAGTTCAGAAAACAATCTGTGTTATCAATGGTTGGTGAGGCATAGTAGACCAATCTGAATACTTTCAAATCATATGGTGCTAATGCAGGGTTATGACAGATGCCAGTCTTCAGAGTATATTCAACACTAAAAAACAATCACGTAGTATTCCAAAATATACTGTAGATGAGGAGCTCTGTGGATAAACATAAATGTCTTGGGGTTTTTGCAGTAGTTCTTTATCGAAGTCTTCCAAACAGTACAACATGAGCCAGGAATGGGCAGAAAAGCACCCAGTGTAGTTGTAAACTGTGACTCGTGTTCAATGTCAGCCAAGAACAGCATTCTATCTACTTTCAATGTTTGATCATTCATCAGTATGTGCATTTAACGCAATTTAAATAAATATTTTTGGTTCAGAATTAAAGTTAAGTCAGTATGTGTATACAAAAAAAAAAAACTTTTTTTTTTTTTACATTATTTTGGTTCAGAAGTTCCAGTGTTGAAAGTATTTTGACAGTGACCATAAAACCTAAATGGTTAAAAAAAATCGAATTTTCTAAAAAATCCCCCATGCCTTCCTTTAACCCAGTACAATGCAAAACACTGTTCAGATTTTAAAAAGCATCCCCTGATGCATAGCTCTATGTCCTGTACAAAAAGCTGTACTTGGTCGACCCCCCATCCATGCCTGGAGGTTACCTTGCTGTGACATTGCAGGGCCATACAGCCAAAGCACTGCCTCCAGAAGCCCTTGAGCTGCATGCAAATGAACCTATTGCTACTTTGTAGCCAAGTGCTGACTGTATTATTTGTGCCTTGTATTTAAAATTGTAATTTGGTGATGTAGGGATTAACTTGCTGTGGTGTGTCTGCTGTTTGGAATGTGGGGTGCCTCATAGCTGAGATGCTTAAGTGATAGGAGGTTGGTCCAGGGAGGAGGAGATGGTCATGGGACAGAAAGGAACCATACACAAAGAGATGTAGTGCTACACCTAACTGGGGTTACCCCTTAGCAGGACCCTGATTGGGACTCTTATACTACCTTTGGAGGGGAATTGCTGCAAGCAAGAGGCATGAGACACCACAGCATAGACATAATGACTTTTTTCGAAGGTAAAGAGGAACACTGTTTACTTAATTAACCCATTTCACTGCCATGTGATTTCTGGAAACAACTGTATAAAGAGAAGTTGTATAACCATGGCATTCATTCAGGAAACAAAGTTGCTGGTTAAGTGAATCGTTTGGTCTGATTTAATGGGAGTAAAGCATGAGTGAACTACTACAGTGTAGAGGAATGGGGAACAAAGTGTAAATCTTCATGTTAACATTATGGTACTGGAGAGTAACAAGTAAAAGGAAGAAGAAGCAGTCAGTTCAGGTGAAGAGGCAGTGATGGTCAGTGGCAGATTAGAGCTGTTGTTTTTGTTGTTTTTTTATTTTTGGTATATGAAAGTCTGTGTTGTATCAAACAGTAGACTTCAGCTTAAGGTAGTAGTAGTTAACTGTAAGCAGAGTGCTTTTAGGTGGTAGATTAGGTGCACAAAGCTTTTCAGGACACCAGCCAGCATCCCCTTTAAATAGACCCACAGCTGAATTTCCCTAGTACCAGAGGGTTGGCAAAAGCAAAAAGGTCCCCAAGATCTTTCAGAATATCTGTACTTAGACAATGCCCAAGAAACAGTTGGTTGCCTTCTTCCAACTTCCAAGCGACACCTTACTCCAGTGAAACCAGACTAGATCTTCTGTGGACAGCCTCCCCTCAGTCAGATTTCTTTGGCTCCAGGGTCACAGCATCCAGACCCTCAGGTCGCTCACCTGAGGCGTCACGACAGTAGACATAGCAGCAGTGTCTGGGAAGGGCAGCATGTTCCTCCCAGGCTGGATTAATCCTCTCCAGCAAAAGAGCTCAGTGTGCTCACAGAATATATACAGTCTTCCAGCATGCCATAAGAGCCCGCCTTGATGGGATAGACCAGGGCTGTATTAGTATTCATGCTGCCATCTGCATAGCTCCACAATAGCTCCACACCTATTATCCAGAAACTTCTCTAGATGCAGAGGGAGCTATTTGACCAGATTGGCAGCAGCTGAGCACACTGAGCAGACCTAACTAATTAATCACAGCTTCATTGAGTACAGTGAGCAAACTTTGCTTTTACCTAACCAACATTACAGCCACACTGACTACAGTGTGGCAACTAAATTTACCTAAAACACACACTAATTCTAACTATCTAAACCTAGCACCTATCTAGGAGGATGCTAAACAAGTATTCCCTCTAATCGTGTCAGTTGAGATTTGGGTTGATCAGAATTAATAATTGTAGAATGTGATACCAAAATGAAACAAGGGGTGCTTTAAATTGCATATCCTCCAAAGCAGCTCCCATTTTTCAGCTTCCGAAATACCTGGTTTTGAAATGTTTAAAGTGTAATCTTTGGCATATACAAGAAAATGAAGACCGAATCGGTACCACATCTGCATTTACATAGCAATCTAAAGGCAAAAAATTTGCATTTGCCCCAGAAGTGGTTTTAAAGTGGTTCTGGTTGTGATATATAAAGACAGCTCAAAAATCAAGTATAAGTTGTTATCTTTATGGTACATTGTTACAGATTTTTGGAATTGCCAGACTGTACTTTAAAACTTTACTTATTGCTTGGTTTTTACAGCAATTTCATCATTCCATGCTGAGGAAGCAGACCATGTCTGAAACACATTGAGATGGGATGCTGCTTCACCATTGGCCATGACATTGAAGAATATGTATTATGACACTTATCTGTGAAAAAAGGGCTAACCACTTGAAGACCAGGCTGGTTCATACCCCCTTCCCGCCTAGGGCAATTTGCATATTTCAGCGCTGTCACACTTTGAATGACAATTACTCACTGTACCCAAATACATTTTAGATCTTTTTTTTGAGACAGATAGAGCTTTCTTTTGTTGTATTTAATCACAACTATGTTTTTTTTTTTTCACTATATAAATAAAAAAAAACCTGAACACTTTGAAAAAAAAAAATCCAAGTGTTTCTTAGTTTTTGGTATAAAATTTTGCAAATAAATATTCTTTCTTCATAAATTAGGGCTAAAATGTATTCTGCTGCATTTCTTTGGTAAAAATAACCCAAATCAGTATACATTATTTAGTCTGTGTGAACATTATAGAGTTTACAAATGATGGTATATACAGTATATTTAAAAATTAGTCCTGATGTACTGACTGCCTATCTCATTTCTTGAGGCCCTAAAATGCCAGGACAGTAGGAATACCCACCAAATGACTCCTTTTTGGAAAGTAGAAAGTCTAAGGTATTTAGAAAGAGGCATGGTGAGTTTTTTGAAGATGTAATTTTTCGTTATACTTTTTTTGCAAAAATTAAGAAATTGAATAACATTTTTTTTTTTTTTTCACAGTTGTCATTTTAACAAGTAATATCTCACACACACTATCGGCATACTTTCAATTACACCCCAAAAAAATTCTGTTATGCCTCCCGAGTTTGGGGATACCACATTTGTGCCTCGATGCATAGAGGGACCTTATATCCAAGGAGTAGTGATGAGCCGAACACCCCCGGGTTCGGTTCGCACCAGAACCCGCGAACGGACCGAAAGTTCGTACGAACATTAGAACCCTATTAAATACAATGGATGCGAACGTTCGAATTCTAAAGTGCTAATTATAACAACTATTATGCATGTTATTGTCCTAAAAAGGGTTTGGGAACCCGGGTTCTGCACCAGGGGACATGTATCAATGCAAAAAGAAGTTTTAAAAACGGTCGTTTTTCGGGAGCAGTCATTTTAATGATGCATAAAGTGAA
The DNA here is from genome assembly GCA_029206835.1 of Rana muscosa. Lineage (NCBI taxonomy): Eukaryota > Metazoa > Chordata > Amphibia > Anura > Ranidae > Rana > Rana muscosa. The sequence goes on along the minus strand of CM055124.1, from coordinate 164,344,130 downwards.
AAAAAAAAGTCAAATATTCCTTTAAATATCGTACCTGGGGGGTGTCTAAAGTATGCCTGTGAAGTGCCACGTGTTTCCCGTGTTTAGAACTGTCCCTGCACAAAATGACACTTCTAAAGGAAAAAAAAGCCATTTAAAACTTCTTGCGGCTTTAATGTAATGTCTGGTCCCGGTAATATGGATGAAAATCTTTAAGAAAAATGGCATAGCTACCCCATGACCCCCCCCCTACCCCAGCCCATTACCAGCCCCTTTGGGTCTTGTATGGATATTAAGGGGAACCCCGCACATAAAATAAAAAAGGCCCTATATACTCTGAACAGCTGTATACAGGCGGTGCATACAAGACAGGGACTGTAGGTTTGTTCTTATGTAGAATGTGTTTGTAATTTTGAACAGGTACATTGTTGAAGTGTAGCTCCAGCCCAAAAATCTATTTTTAAACTTTTTGGGAAACATAGGTAAGGGTTATCACCCCTGTAACATTTGTTTTGCTGTCTGTGCCCCTGTTCAGAACATTTCACCTCACTTTCCGTCCCAATGACAACTGTTTTTGAAATGTGGTGTTTTTCTTGAAACAAGGATTGCTGATAAAGCATCAGTACAGAGGAGACACCTTTCTCCCATATTTATTCTTACAGGAGAGAATTTTCCTTCCTAGGGGTAGATTTCCTCTCACTTCCTGTTGTCTTCTTTTGTTTGCAAGTAGGAGTCGTTTGTAAGTTGGATGTTTGAAAGTAGGGACCTGCCGTATATACTCTGCAGAAATAGGCCCCTTAGTTGTTGGTGTTGGCACAACACTGTAAGCACTCACAGTTACTCTTGGTTGGTGCTGGAACGCCCTGCTGTCAACTATTATATCAGGAATTTTAATTACATATAATTGTTGAACAGTGGTAGTAAAAATTGGGGCTTTGATGGTGGTGCTGGTGCCACAACACTGTAAGCCCTGACAGTTACTCTTGGTGGGTGCAGCAATGGGCCCTGCTGTGAATTATTAGATCAAGAATTGTAATTGCATGCCCCTGTTGAACAGGGGCTGAAAAATTGGGCTTTTCGTGGTGGTGGTGGTGGTGGTGGTGTTGCCACAACACTGTAAGCCCTCAGAGTTACTCTTGGTGGGTGCAGGAATGGGCCCTGCTGTGAATTATTAGATCAAGAATTGTAATTACATGCCCCTTTTGAACAGGGGCTGAAAAATTGGGCCTTTCGTGGTGGTGGTGGTGGTGGCGTTGCCACAACACTGTAAGCCCTCAGACTTACTCTTGGTGGGTGCAGGAATGGGCCCTGCTGTGAATTATTACATCAAGAATTGTAATTGCATGCCCCTGTTGAACAGGGGCTGAAAAATTGGGCCTTAGGCACTGGTGGCACAACACTACAACCCCTCACAGATACTGTACTTGGAGCACAGCAATGAGCCCTATGTCAAATTATTGCTAAAAAAATTGTAAGTACACGCCCCTGTAAACAGGGGCTGAAAAATTGGGCCTTAGCCACTGGTGGCGGCACCCATAAACAAAAATGATCTTCCAAGCTATCATCATCAATCGTATCATTGAGGACTCGGAGGAGGAGGATAGCCAGTCAACATAACAGCACAGGCACTCAGCATCAGCATCAGTCTTGAAGGGACGTGACATGTTAAAATCAATTAGTCTGTTATATCAGCATCAGGTGTGTGGTAGCTGGTGGTGATCCAAGACTGGTTCATCTTGATGAAAGTCAGTCGATCAACCGAGTCGGTGGACAGGCGCACCCTGTGATCCGTGACAAATCCTCCAGCAGCACTGAATGTGCGTTCCGAAAGAACGCTGGATGCAGGACAGGCCAGTAGCTCAATTGCATACTGTGCAAGCTCTGGCCAGTGATCCATCCTCAAGACCCAGTAAGCCAGAGGATTTTCGGTGGGGAAGGTGTCCAAGTCTGACCTTGCCCCTAGATATTCCTGCACCATGTTTATCAGACGCTGGCGATGGTTGCTGGAACCAATCATACTTTGGGGCTGCGGACTAAAGAATTGTCTGAACGCATCGGTCAGACGGCCATCTTCCCCACCGCTCCTTCTTTGACTGGCCGAAGCCTCAGCAACTCGTTGTCCAGGACCAGGAGTTTGTAACCTCCCAGTCTCTGGGAACGCGTTGCACAGACCTTTCTGCAAGGCCTCCCGGAGTTGTCTCATCCTCTGCTCCCTCTGCGACGGTAACATAAGGTCCGCAACCTTACCCTTGTACCGTGGATCAAGGAGAGTGGCCAGCCAGTAATGGTCCCTCTCCTTGATCCGAAGAATACGAGGATCCTTCCGCAGACTTTGCAGGATCAGGGAGGCCATGCAGCGTAGGTTTGCTGAGGCATTCGCTCCGGAGTCCTCTGGGTCACTAAGGACGACATGATCCGCAGTCACCTCCTCCCAGCCACGTACAAGTCCACTGGTTTCTTGGGACTGTAAATCATCCCTAAAAGACTGCTGCTGATGATGCTGAGTGCCAGCCTCCACCTCCATCCTGACACAATCCTCCTCCTCCTCCTCCTCCTCCTCCTCTTCCTCTTCCTGTGCGATGGGTGGGACAGAAGGAACACTGTCTGGGTAAAGGGGGCCTTGAGAGGCAAGGAAGTCCTCCTCTTCCTGCCTCTGTTCTGCCTCAAGTGCCCTGTCCATTATTCCACGCAGCGTGTGCTCCAACAGGTGGACAAGAGGTACAGTGTCACTGATGCATGCACTGTCACTGCTCACCATCCTCGTGGCCTCCTCAAATGGTGCCAGGACAGTGCATGCATCCCTGATCATGCCCCACTGGCGTGGAGAAAAAAAACCAAGCTCCCCTGACCCTGTCCTGGTGCCGTAGTCGCACAGGTACTCATTGATGGCCCTCTGCTGCGTGTGCAGCCGCTGCAGCATGGCCAACGTTGAGTTCCACCTGGTGGGCATGTCACATATAAGGCGGTTCTTGGGCAGGTTCAACTCCTTTTGCAGCTCAGCCAGGCGAGCACTGGCATTATAAGATCTGCGGAAATGCACACAGACTTTCCTGGCCTGCCTCAGGACATCCTGTAAGCCCGGGTACCTGCCCAAGAACCGCTGCACCACCAGGTTAAGGACGTGAGCCACACAGGGCACATGGGTCAGTTGTCCCTGTCGGAGGGCGGAGAGGAGGTTGGTGCCATTGTCGCAAACCACCATTCCTGGCTTAAGCTGGCGTGGCGTCAACCACCTCTCGGCCTGGCCCTGCAGAGCAGACAGGACCTCTGCCCCAATGTGGCTTCTGTCCCCCAAACACACCAGCGCAAGCACGGCATGGCATCTTTTTGCCTGCGTACTTGCGTAGCCCCGTGAACGGCTACGGAGCACCGCTGGTTCATAGGACAAATCACAGGAAGAGGCCATGGAGGAAGAAGAAGAGGAGGGGGTGGAGGAGAGAGGTGTGTCACAACCAGTAGTAGCATTTTGGAGGCGTGGCGGTGGGACAACCTCCAACACTACTGCACCTTGTCCTGCATCCTTCCCAGCTGCCAAAAGAGTGACCCAATGAGCCGTGAAAGAAAGGTAACGTCCCTGTCCATGTCTGCTGGACCATGAGTCAGCGGTAATATGCACCTTACCACTGACCGCCCTGTCCAGCGAGGCCAAGACATTGCCTTCCACATGCCGGTAGAGAGCCGGAATAGCCTTCCGTGAGAAAAAGTGGCGTTTGGGAACCTGCCACTGAGGAACCGCACATTGCACAAACTCACGGAAGGGGGCCGAGTCTACCAACTGAAAAGGCAGCAGTTGAAGCGCTAGCAATTTAGCCAAGCTAGCATTCAACCGCTGGGCATGTGGATGGCTGGGAGTGAACTTCTTTCGACGGTCCAGCAGCTGGGGCAGGGAAATTTGCCTGCTAGAATCGGACGTCGGTGTACTGCTAGCAGAGTGGCCGCAAGTACTTGGCTGTGACACACCTAATTCTACACCTTCATTCCTCTCAGTGCATGTTTCTGAGAGGACTGAAGTTATAGTGGGGTTGGAGATCCCAGCTGATGCGGTGCAAGGAGAGGTCCGCTTTGTTCTTTGGTGTGGGTCTTTGAGGTAGGCTTGCCAACGAGCTGCATGGCAGGTCAACATATGTCTGGTCAGGCATGTGGTACCCAAGCGGCTGATGTTTTGGCCACGCGATATACGCTTGAGACATATGTTGCAAACAGCAGCTGTGCGATCTGATGCACTAGCCTCAAAAAAGGCCCACACCAAGGAACTTTTTGAATGACGGGCAGAGGCAGCGCCCTGCACAGGCGGAGCTCTGCGGTGTGATTCCGTCGGTGTACTGCCCTTACGCTGGCCACCAAAGGGCATCCTGTCTCGTTGGAGATGTGCCTCCTCCTCATCCTCCTCCTCCTCTCTCCTATTAGGCACCCACGTGGAGTCAGTGACCTCATCATCCCCTCCCTCCTCATCACTGGAGCCAATCTGGCAGTATGCTGCAGCTGCTGGAACATGACTGCCAGATTGGTGTCCTTCTTGAGCATCCCCTCTGTCTGCTCTCACCCTACTGCCTTCCTGTAGCTGGGTTTCATCATCAGACCCTTCGAAACGCTGGGCATCCTCCTGGAGCATGTACCCAACACTGTGCTCAAACAGTTCGGGGGACTCCTCAGGAGGAGGACATGGTGGGTCTAGGGAAGGAGTGACTGATGATGAGTCTGACATTGATACCAGGGAAGAGGACGCTTTGGCAGCTGCTTTGCCAGTACCCTGAGCCTGGGTGAGAGAGGATGAGGAGGAGGAGGAGGGCTTGGTCATCCACTCTACCAAGTCTTCGGCATGATGTGGCTCAACATGTCCAGCTGCCGAAAAGAAGGACAAGCGTGTCCCATGGCCATGTGCTGATGACAATGCACCGCGTCCACGACCAGCACTGTTGCCCCCAGACACAGAGCCTGCTTGCCCTCTTTTATTGCCTCCTGACTGTCTGCCTCTCCTTGTTTGCCTTCCAGACATTCTAATAGATGGCCTGCAGGGAGATGGGAAAAAAGCAATAAGGGCTACCTTCAGGTGTCCTTCTCTGTCCCTTGAAACAAGGACTTGCACAGTGAAAGAAACTGACACTCTCCCTACCTACAGTTTTCTGTCCCTAGAAAAACTGTTTTTTTTAAGCACAATATAGCACAAGGAGAATTCACTCACTGTCCTTCCAGGTCCCTAGAAACAAGGACTTGCACAGTGAAAGAAACTGACACTCTCCCTACCTACAGTTTTCTGTCCCTAGAAAAAATGTTTTTTTTAAGCACAATATAGCACAAGGAGAATTCACTCACTGTCCTTCCAGGTCCCTAGAAACAAGGACTTGCACAGTGAAAGAAACTGACACTCTCCCTACCTACAGTTTTCTGTCCCTAGAAAAAATGTTTTTTTTAAGCACAATATAGCACAAGGAGAATTCACTCACTGTCCTTCCAGGTCCCTAGAAACAAGGACTTGCACAGTGAAAGAAACTGACACTCTCCCTACCTACAGTTTTCTGTCCCTAGAAAAAATGTTTTTTTTAAGCACAATATAGCACAAGGAGAATTCACTCACTGTCCTTCCAGGTCCCTAGAAACAAGGACTTGCACAGTGAAAGAAACTGACACTCTCCCTACCTACAGTTTTCTGTCCCTAGAAAAAATGTTTTTTTTAAGCACAATATAGCACAAGGAGAATTCACTCACTGTCCTTCCAGGTCCCTGGAAACAAGGACTTGCACAGTGAAAGAAACTGACACTCTCCCTACCTACAGTTTTCTGTCCCTAGAAAAAATGTTTTTTTTAAGCACAATATAGCACAAGGAGAATTCACTCACTGTCCTTCCAGGTCCCTAGAAACAAGGACTTGCACAGTGAAAGAAACTGACACTCTCCCTACCTACAGTTTTCTGTCCCTAGAAAAAATGTTTTTTTTAAGCACACTATAGCACAAGGAGAATTCACTCACTGTCCTTCCAGGTCCCTGGAAACAAGGACTTGCACAGTGAAAGAAACTGACACTCTCCCTACCTACAGTTTTCTGTCCCTAGAAAAAATGTTTTTTTTAAGCACAATATAGCACAAGGAGAATTCACTCACTGTCCTTCCAGGTCCCTAGAAACAAGGACTTGCACAGTGAAAGAAACTGACACTCTCCCTACCTACAGTTTTCTGTCCCTAGAAAAAATGTTTTTTTTAAGCACACTATAGCACAAGGAGAATTCACTCACTGTCCTTCCAGGTCCCTGGAAACAAGGACTTGCACAGTGAAAGAAACTGACACTCTCCCTACCTACAGTTTTCTGTCCCTAGAAAAAATGTTTTTTTTAAGCACAATATAGCACAAGGAGAATTCACTCACTGTCCTTCCAGGTCCCTAGAAACAAGGACTTGCACAGTGAAAGAAACTGACACTCTCCCTACCTACAGTTTTCTGTCCCTAGAAAAAATGTTTTTTTTAAGCACAATATAGCACAAGGAGAATTCACTCACTGTCCTTCCAGGTCCCTGGAAACAAGGACTTGCACAGTGAAAGAAACTGACACTCTCCCTACCTACAGTTTTCTGTCCCTAGAAAAAATGTTTTTTTTAAGCACAATATAGCACAAGGAGAATTCACTCACTGTCCTTCCAGGTCCCTAGAAACAAGGACTTGCACAGTGAAAGAAACTGACACTCTCCCTACCTACAGTTTTCTGTCCCTAGAAAAAATGTTTTTTTTAAGCACAATATAGCACAAGGAGAATTCACTCACTGTCCTTCCAGGTCCCTGGAAACAAGGACTTGCACAGTGAAAGAAACTGACACTCTCCCTACCTACAGTTTTCTGTCCCTAGAAAAAATGTTTTTTTTAAGCACAATATAGCACAAGGAGAATTCACTCACTGTCCTTCCAGGTCCCTAGAAACAAGGACTTGCACAGTGAAAGAAACTGACACTCTCCCTACCTACAGTTTTCTGTCCCTAGAAAAAATGTTTTTTTTAAGCACAATATAGCACAAGGAGAATTCACTCACTGTCCTTCCAGGTCCCTGGAAACAAGGACTTGCACAGTGAAAGAAACTGACACTCTCCCTACCTACAGTTTTCTGTCCCTAGAAAAAATGTTTTTTTTAAGCACAATATAGCACAAGGAGAATTCACTCACTGTCCTTCCAGGTCCCTAGAAACAAGGACTTGCACAGTGAAAGAAACTGACACTCTCCCTACCTACAGTTTTCTGTCCCTAGAAAAAATGTTTTTTTTAAGCACACTATAGCACAAGCACAAAACACACTGACACTCTCCCTACCTATCCTTCTCTTTCCCTAAACTAAAGGAATCCAGGTTAAGCAAGAAAGAAATAAAAGTCACTGTCCCTGCCTATGCTGCTCTATCCCTGCTCCGGAACACACTACACTAGGCCGCCGTGCTGGCGGCCTTTTATAGTGTGGGGCGTGTACTAAACACCCTCAGCAATAATTGGCCACAGGCATCCTGCCTGTGGCCAATCATTGCTCTCCTCGCTGCCGGCGCTGTGATTGGCCAAGCATGCGGTGTCACAGTGCATGCTTGGCCAATCACAGCGCCTGGATGACACTGCGATGGCATAGTGCATTGTGGGCCGTTCGCGTCACTCGAATTTGGAGCGAACGGCCCAAATCGTTCGATCTTCGTCGAACGATCGAACAGCCGATGTTCGAGTCGAACGTATGTTCGACTTGAACAAGAAGCTCATCCCTACCAAGGAGCACCTTTGGGCTTTCAAGATACATAAATTATGTGTCTATTTCCCTGACTACCAATCATATTTCATGAGTCCCAGGAAAACACCCAGGACAGGACAGGAGAAAGTCCCAGGTCAGGAGAACCACTCACAAGATAACCACATTTTGTAAAGCAAACATGTCAAGGTATTTTCTAATAAGGGATAATGAGTTTTTTGAAAACGTAATTTTTGTCACAAGTTTTTGGAAAATGCAGGTAAGGAAATAAAACTGTATTTTTTTTTTACACAACATTCAGCTAATAAAGTATTTCTAGCACACATTATAGGCATACTTGAAATTGCAACCCAAAACACATTCAGCTACTGGCAATACCACATGCATGAGACTTTTTCACAGCCTAGCCACATAGAGGGGCCCAAAATCCCAGAAACACCTTCAAGTGTCTATCAGTGCCCATCAGTGCAGCCTCATCAGCACACATCAGTAATAAATAAAAGTAGAAAAATTACCTGTTTGCAAAATTTTATAACAAACTATGAAAATGTGTTTTTTTTTTCACATTTTTTTATTTTTTGTTTATTTAGCGAAAAAAAAAAAAAACAGTAGTGATTAAATACCACCAAAAGAAAGCTCAATTTGTGTGAAAAAAATTATAAATATTTCATATGGATACAGTATAGCATGACCGTGTAATTGTCATTCAAAATGTGACAGCGCTGAAAGCTGAAAATTTGCATGGGCAGTAAGGGGGTATTAGCGCCCAGTAGGCAAGTGGTTAATAAGATATTTCTAACACACAGCATAGGCATGCTTAGCATTACACCTCAAAATGTATTCTGCAATTGAATGTGGGGATACCACATGTGTGTGACTTTTTCGCACCTAACCACATAGAGAGGCCCAAAATCCAAGGGGTACCTTTGGGCTTTCTAGGGGCATAAATCATGCATCTAATTTCTTGACTAACTATCACATTTTGGAGGCCCTGGGGCACCAGGACTGTGAAAACACCCACAAAATTACCACATGTTGGAGAGTAAACACTGGAGGCATGGTGAGCCTTTTGAAGCCTTTCGAAGTCTTCACTTTTTTGCCACAAGATTTGGAAAATGCAGAAAAAATATGAAAATATTTTTTTTTACACAAAGTTGTCAATTGAATAAGTTATTTTTTACTGTAATGGTCCCCTCTATATGAGTGGTCAAGGAATATAGCTTAGTGTAGCATCATCTATAGCAATCCCAGTTTCTATAAGCAAAACAATCTTAGCCTACTGGTACATGGCTGCCCCCAGGAATGCCATGTTTATTGGAAAGGAATTACAGGGGGCTGAAAAAAGGAAAAACAAGACAATTCCTGTGGCTCCAGGAGTGCAGTTGTCCGCAGGGGATGCCTGGGACTGGTGTCTCACAGGAATTTACTCAGAGGTGCAGATGGGTCAGTTCAGGCGGCAGGCAGAGACATGGTTAGCAAACAGGCAAAGGCTTGGTCCAGGCAGCAGGCAGAAATTAGTGTGACAGTGATTAGGAACACTGTTGCTGACTTACACTTGTCTGGTGACACTGGGGACTAGTGTGGCAGGAATCAGGAACGCTTGCTGACTTACACTGGTCTGGTGACACTGGGACCGGTGTGGTGACAATCAGGGACACCATTTCCGGTTTACAGTGGTCTGGTTACCCTGCAACTGGTGCACCAGTGATAAGAAACACTGTTGCTGGCATACACTGGTCTTGTGACAGTGGGACTAGTGCGGCAATGATCAGGAAAACTGTTGATGGCTACACTGGTCTGTTGTGGTGGCACTCAGGAGCACTGATTCTAGCTACACTGGTCTGTTGCGACTGTGACTGGTGTGGTGGTTATCAGGGACACTGTCGCTGCACTATTAGGACTTGTTCACATGCAGGTCGGCGACAGTAAAACCTTGCAATTGAGCCACGATTTTACAGCCCATGAACAAAAAACATCTAGTGCATGAATATAAATATATATTTTATTATAATAACATGATAAAATAGTACAAATCAACTATGAACCTCATATAGTATTAATGCAATTGTGAAGATAAGATCATGATTTATACAGTAATACCCAAAATAACACATTCTGTATGTCTGGCACATACTTCCCATAGATACTGGTAGGCTAGCTGTCGTACATACTGGCGTAGACATCTTACATGTTTCAGACTAATTATAGTCCTTCTTCAGAGGTTTTATTTCAAATGGGTAGAAGTAGTTCTACAATATTAATATACCGTATCATATTAGTAACATAGTAACATAAAAATGCATATAAAGCAAAGAAAAGTCCAATCATGTATCTATATATGGCATTAACAGATCATATGTCATACTTCCAAAATTATAAAAAACAGATATTGCATATAACTGATGAGTAAGTGATCAGTTGTTTCCCAGAGAGGGCAGCGCAGACAAACACCAGATGGAACCACAAGGACCGCGAGGAAATGAGCCCAAGACTGCACATACAGGGACTCCAGGTAACGGAGCAAAGGCTCCCACGATGTATTGCCAAACATCCTGTTAGTAATCGGTCATTGGAGAGTTTATTATGATGCTCATCTGTATAGATAAGCAGCTATAAAGAGTTGTTAAAATGATGTCCAGGTATGCACATACATTTAGATTGTAATATAGTCATAAGCAAGGTACTTAGAGATTAAATCTGGCTAATATCCAGTTACATATCTCATGATTGAAATTAGAACGATCTGCCTCATAGTTTAGCATACCTTGGTCTCCACAGTCAGCTCCAGTGCAACCTGCTCCCAGTTGTGTGCTACAGGAATGACCACACAGTAAGGCTGGGTTCGACACGACAGTCATGCAACTTTCATCCTACTTTGCTCTGCAACATCAGTCCTACATTGATCCTACATTGGTCCGACATCCATCCAACTTTCATGAACAGGATACTACTTTGATCCGACTTTGTGATAGTCTGACTTGTCCTTTGACCAATCAAAACAATCCCAGGGTGAGATAAATTCCTTTTACTGCTGCTGTAATCACCATGTCGGATGTCAAATGTCGGATGGTTAGGACAAGTATCCTGCTTTGATCCGACTTCAATGATATTCAATGGGCTGAAGTAGGATCAAAGTCGGACCAACGTAGTACAGGGAGCATTTTCAAAGTCGGACCGACTTGTGTCGGACCAGTTAAGACGGCTTCCATAGGGAAACATTGATTTTCACACGTCCTGCGACATGAGCTCCCAATGTCGGAGCGTTTGTCGGACCAGTGTGAACCCAGCCTAAGGCTGGGTTCACACTAGTGCGACACGACATCTGTCCTACTTTGGATCCGACTTTGCCCTGCGACATAAAGCCGACATATGTCCGACTTTCAATGAACGGGGATCCGACTTGGATCCCCGCCAATAGCAGGCACTGTGTTTGGTATGAATCTTGAGGGGGAACTCCAGGCCAAATTTTAAATAAAAAACCGGCATGGGTTCCCCCTCCAAGAGCATACCAGGCCCGTGGGTCTGGTCTGGATTTGAAGGGGAACCCCTACGCCGAAAAAACGGCGTGGGGGTCCCCCCCAAAATCCAAACCAGACCCTTATCCGAGCACGCAACCTGGCAGGCTGCAGGGGAAGAGGGGGGGACGAGAGAGCGATCCCCCCTCCCTCCTGAACCGTACCAGGCCACATGCCCTCAACATGGGGGGTTTGGTGCTCTGGGGCAGGGGGGCGACCTGCGGCCCCCCCACCCCAGAGCACCCTGCCCCCATGTTGATGAGGACAGGGCCTCTTCCCGACAACCCTGGCCGTTGGTTGTCGGGGTCTGCGGGCGGGGGGCTTATCGGAATCCGGGAGCCCCCTTTAATAAAGGGGCCCCCGGATCCCGGCCCCCCCACCCTATGTGAATGAGTATGGGGTACATCATACCCCTACCCATTCACCTGGTGGAAAAAAATTGCAATAAAAAAACCACACAGCTTTTTAAAGTATTTTATTGCACAGCTCCGGGGGTCTTCTTCCGACTTCGGGGGTCTCCGGTGTCGTCACCGCGCTCTCCGGTTCTTTCTTCTGCCGGGCCTCCGCTATCTTCTTCCAGCTCTTTTGCTAGCCGGGCCCGGTCTTCTCCGTCGCCTTCTCCCCTCTTCTTCTCTCCGGTTCTTTCCTTCTTCCGCCGGGCCTTCGCTAACTTCTTTTAGCTCTTTTGCTAGCGGAGGGCCGGGATCCGGGGGCCCCTTTATTAAAGGGGGCTCCCAGATTCCGATAAGCCCCCCGCCCGCAGACCCCGACAACCAACGGCCAGGGTTGTCGGGAAGAGGCCCTGTCCTCATCAACATGGGGGCAGGGTGCTCTGGGGTGGGGGGGCCGCAGGTCGCCCCCCTGCCCCAGAGCACCAAACCCCCCATGTTGAGGGCATGCGGCCTGGTACGGTTCAGGAGGGAGTGGGGGCCGCTCTCTCGTCCCCCCTCTTCCCCTGCGGCCTGCCAGGTTGCGTGCTCGGATAAAGGTCTGGTTTGGATTTTGGGGGGGACCCCCACGCCGTTTTTTCGGCGTAGGGGTTCCCCTTCAAATCCAGACCAGACCCAAGGGCCTGGTATGCTCCTGGAGGGGGAACCCATGCCGTTTTTTATTTAAAATTTGGCCTGGAGTTCCCCCTCAAGAGCAGCACAGCACAAGTATCATGCCAAAGTCGGATCATGCAAGACTGCGGTCCGACTTTGATCCGACTTCAATGATAGTCAATGGGCTGAAGTCGGATCAAAGTCGGACCGAAGTAGTACAGGGAGCATTTTCAAAGTCGGACCGACATGTGTCGGACCAGTTAAGACAGCTTCCATAGGGAAACATTGATTTTTACACGTCATGCGACATGAGCTCCCAATGTCGGAGCGTTTGTCGCCCCTGTGTGAACCAGGCCTTAGGAACAGATATACCCAGCTGGAGGGCTTGATGATTCAATACCCAATTAAATAATAGGGGACAGCTGAAGCAAGGCAAGATGGAAACTCTGGTGCCTAAGTCTGGGCATCCAGCATCCATCGCGGATCCCTCCGCGTCAGGGCTCACAGCGCGACCACCCCCCCAAAAAGAGAGGGTATGGCGTCATCACACCACCGACGTGCGTACGGCTGTCCTACCACACTCCAGGGTGGAACGCAAGCAGGAAGGGAAATGGAGGTGGACGCCGTGATTTCCTAAAGTCAGAAAGGAAGTCCACCCACGCCCCAAATGGCCGGGCAGTGCAGAGAGGGCCCAATCCTCCCAATCCTCCGGCACCGTCCAGACAAAAAAAAGGGGGTGTCCGTGCAAGCACAATCCAGGGACATGGAATCATACATTACACATAGACATTGCACAGCATATTCAGAGGGTTGACCCCTAGTGGTGGTAACAGATATGACATTTGTACACACTAAATTTATTTTAGAGTGTACAATGTTACTTATTTTAATGTTACTATGTTACTTATATGATATATTTATATTGTAGAACTACTACTACCCATTTGACATAAAACCTCTGAAGAAGGACTATAAATAGTCTGAAACATGTAAGGTGTCTACGCCAGTATGTACGACAGCTAGCCCACCAGTATGCATGGACAGTATGCCAGAAATACAGAATGTGTCTTTTTGGATATTATGTATCATGATCTTATATTCACAATTGCATCAATACTATATGATGTTCATCGTGGATTTGTACTATTTTATCATGTTGTTATAATAAAATATATATTTTTTACCTACATTTTGGTCTGCCTGTCAAAAAATCCATTATGCCCTGTACACACGATCGTTTTTTCCATCTGACTTTTTTCATCGGATAAAACGATCGTGTGTGGGCCCCGTCGGACTCTTTTCCATTGGTGTTAAAAAATAGAACATGTTTTAAATTTTTCCGATGGGAAAAAAAAACGATAGGGAATTCCGATCGTCTGTGTGGAACTCCAACGGAGAAAAAACCCACACATGCTCAGAATCAAGTCGACTCGTCGGAGTGTTTTACGTCACCGCGTTTTGGACGGTCGGAATTTTGTCTGATGGTGTGTAGGCAAGACTGATGAAAGTCAGCTTCATCGGAATTCTGACGGAAAATTCCATCGGATTTTATTCCATCGGAAATCCGATCGTGTGTACAGGGCATAAGGGGTTTTACCCAGCTTTATGCACTAGGTGTTTTATGTTCATGTTTTAATTTGGATTGACAGACTAATTCTTGCCATACACATACCAATCTCTCCAATCCCAATTTCGGGTTTACAGCCCATGCTTTTCTTCACAGCTGTAGCAAAATTATACCCCCTGTACGGCCACCAACCATGACCCTGCAGGTGGTGAGGAGGCAGAATATTATCTCTTAAATCCCTGTTAAGTGCTGTCTGAAGAGCAATCTTAACAAAATTACCTCTTCAGAGAGCATTGCACATGTGAACGAGTGCTTCTGGTGACACTATGACTGGTGTGGTGGTAATCAGGAATACTGTAACTGGTGTGGCGGTGATTAGGGACACTGTAACTGGTGTGGAAATAATCAAGGACACTGGGACTAGTGTAACAGTGAACAGGGACACTGTGACTCATGTGGCGGTGATCAGGGACACTGTGACTGGTGCAGGGGTGATTAGGGACAATGTGACTGGTGCGTCCTGGTGACACTGTACTGCTGTGGTGGCAATTATAGACAATGGCTGTCAGAACTGACATACAGTGATATCAGAGCAGCCAGCCATTGTACATGATTACAATTACATTGGCCCTGTACCCTGATCTGTGATCCGTTGTGTCTGAGGGAAACAGTAATCACAGACTGCGCTGCTGCATGGCTTAGAGGCATGAGCTGCGAGAATGGGAGAACGTACAGGTACATCTTCCTGGATTGACACTTGTCCTGCCCAGCTATTTATATATAGTGGTTGGGCGGAAAGATGTTAAATAAGTACTTGCCTAGGCAGTGGTGTTAGGCATGTCATACAGAGCGGTGTGTTAAGTGCAAATGAGAAATACTTCATATAAATGGGACAACATGTTTTTTGTGGGATTATGACGGTGCCAAAGAGAGTGCAAAAAAACACTTATGCCGCGTACACACGATCGGACATTCCGATAACAAAACCGTGGATTTATTTCCGACGGATGTTGGCTCAAACTTGTCTTGCATACACACGGTCACACAAATGTTGTCGGAAATTCCGAACGTCAAGAACGCGGTGACGTACAACACGTACGACGAGCCGACGCGGTGACGTACAACACGTACGACGAGCCGAGAAAAATGAAGTTCAATAGCCAGTGCGGTTCTTCTGCTTGATTCCGAGCATGCGTGGAATTTTGTGCGTCAAAATTGTCTACACACGCTCGGAATTTACGAGAACAGATTTTTTTTGTCGGAAATTCCGACAGCAAATGTCCGATGGAGCCTACACACGGTCGGAATTTCCGACAACAAGCTCCCATCGAACATTTGCTGTCAGAAATTCCGAGCGTGTGTACGCGGCATTATATATAAAACATATACATTTTATTTACAAAGATTAAAAATGAATCGATATAAAGTTTTACACATATCACTTCAATGCTCAACAATTTCCAGTGTACAGGTGATCATGGAGTGATATCTGATCCCAACATGTTTCGTCAAGATTAAATACTTTGTATTACCGGAACCTTTTTAATGCTTTTTCCTAAATTTTATATATATGAGATCCCTGCTAGGTACCTGTAAAGTCCAAAGTGATTTCTTACCTTTAGATTGTACTGCTTATTCTGTTGGTTAACGCATGTTATAGTTCTGGAAAGCTTAATATTAGCCGATGATTTATCATGTTTTCCGTTTGCACCGTTTAGAGATTTGCCACCCTAAGTAAACAAAATGGAAATTCCTTGCCCCCCACATTTGTGGAATTTAATTTACATCTTGCTCCTAAGGTTTATGTAAATGATTCTATTAACTTGATAGTCTTGCACCTATTTGTTTGATATTGTGGGTTTCAGAATTAGTTCTACAATATATAATGGGCTCTACAAGTCTAATGTTCCAAGATGCTGTATTAGATGAACAGTTCATTAAATGTTTAAATAGAAGGAACAAAAATGATCAAATGGGTAGGGGGCTGATGGATATTATTACAGGCAATACCACATTTTTCTGTTTGTCCTTTTTCTCTGGCAGAAGGCCAGCTTGGGTCTAATGCTTTGGCTGGTAATTTCCTTTTTATATGCGAATGGAACTCCAGTTTCTGTTTTTCTTTGTCTCGAAGAAATGTGTTTCTGATATTGCTTTGCCAACTAGTTGTATATTCTTCTCACTCTTTTAGGATAGGGGCAGTCACTGCATAGCACTGCTCAGGTTGGACTCCCTGAAGATTTTATTTATAGGGTTGGTGGTTGGAAGTCAGATTGCTTTCTAAGCTATATCCATCCTAATTTCTCATAAGTTTTAGAGGGGCTGAGGAGGGCTGCTGCACACAGTTTTTTTAAATCTTAATGCATAGAATACATTAAGATAAAAAAAAAAAAACTTCTGCTTTTAGAACCACTTTAAATGATCTATCTCTAAATTTACAGTATATAATGTACTAAATATAATTATCTAGTATTTCATCACATACTGTATATTTGAAAGGGGGGTTTACCAGGCCTGCATAGGTCTGATTGATTGTATTGACCTTTCTGGTATTGAATTGGATATCAATAAAAAGGCACATTACTCTACCTGGATAAACAAAATTCGATCTCATTAACACTTTTTATAGTATTAAAAAAAAAACATATATTTTCTAGTCAATGGAGTCCAACGTTGTCTTCCTTGTAGTCATAATTCTCCCTTCACAACACGGCTGCTTCACTGCCATCTTGATTCTCCTGTTCAGGAAGAAGCTGTTCCTCCCTGCTTTTGTTGTGCTTGTGATGAATCAAGAGATCCTGCTCATTCAAAGACACACTGCAGGTTTCTAACAGATAATTTGGACCTGGAATTGCCAAATAGCATGATGCTTTATCCAACACTGCCTCTGGGATGTGGGAAATCCCAGGAGGCTGGAGGGACAATCCTACTTCATCCTCACTTAGGACACTGTAAAAACAACAAATAAAAACAATGCAAATTAGTGAGGGGGATGAAGGAAGCAGAGAAGTAGAAATCCATTCAATGGGTGGTCTGTTTAATCTTCATTCCTCTAATCCCCAGATCTCTATTGAGCTTGCCATGGTTGGGGTGGGTAGGTGCCAGTCTCATTTAATAATGATACTGGCAGGTGGACTACATATGTTATCCTGAAAAGAAGGGTGTAAGCATAGGCCTATTGTTTTACACCACTCAGCGCCAAAGAAAATTGTCACTGTTCCCAAACTGACAGATATCACAACAATATGTGTATTAAGGAGGACCCAGTTATCTCAGCAGACAATAAGGATCAGAGATTAAACTAAAGCAGCTGTTTAAAATAAACAAAACATAAAAATAATAGTATATAAAAAGTTCACAGTATAAATACTGTATCAATCAGATACTATGAAACAGCGCTAATTTGTTGAGTAAAGGTGGCCAACTCCACACAGACAGTCTTTTAGAAGAGTGATGTTAAATACAGTGGTTCAGAGTATTGTCCATGGGTGAGCACAGAAATTACTTCCTGTATAACGTCGCGTGGGTCACGAACTGACACATTTCGTCATTTCCATTTTTGACAGAGGGCCTCTGTTGAAGTCGGAAATGACGAAACACGTCAGGTCGTGACCCACACAGCGTTATACATGAAGTGACGTGTGCGCTCCACCGCTGTGAGACCCGGAACCAGGAAGTGATCTAGGTCACTACTTGCTGTTATTGTTGCGGATATCGGACAGCTGACACAGTGAAGTGCACCCAGTTTTCTTCTTTAATGTTGCATTAACTGTGATCTTTTGTACGTATGTAGCACCCGCGCACCTTTTTACCTGCCTTTGGCTCACTTGCAGGAAAGGCACACCATGCTACGTGCCCATACCCTCTTGTATGAAGAGGTTGAGCGGTGTCACAAACTATGGTCCTGCAGCAAGGTTCTCCCTTTAGTTGGTTCCCGTCTCTTAGAATGTAAGTTACTCCAAGGTCCACACCAGTAGTAAACTCCAACGTAGAGTTTATTTCTTTATATGCAAAGTCAATGGATAGAAAAGGGTGGATAGAAGACAGGACAGTAAGTTTTGGATATGAGTCCAGGCACAAGACAAATTATGAATTCACTACTCGTTCCTCAAGTAGGCTTAGCTCACCCGGATAGTTCCCTATGAAAGCGGATCCTAGCAGCCGAAGTGATGCTCGGACGTTTTTTTCGTTTTCCCCTTTTAGATGCGACTAGGAGATTCTCTACCACAGAACCGTTAATCCCAATCCTCTAGTGTTGGATGGATCTAATCCCTCCAGAGAGTTACCAGGTCCTTCTTTCTCCGTGAACTTTTCACCGGTCCTTCAGAAGGGTCCTCCCCGGCCTCCTCATCTCAGAACGGGTCCCCACGCCAGAGGCACCCTGGGATTTCTCCTTCCAGGACATGGGCCCCAGCTAAAGGTAATTGAAGAAAAAAGGAAGATCTTCTGAACGCAGCACTCCGGTTAAAAAGCCTTTATTCCAAAAAAAAAAAAAAGGTTCAGGAAACCAAAAACACTCTGCACAACACAACAAACTGATCTAGTTTGGCTGACGCGTTTCACACTATTTAAAGTGCTTATTCATAGCTAAGAATATAATAAGCTATGAATAAGCACTTTAAATAGTGTGAAACGCGTCAGCCAAACTAGATCAGTTTGTTGTGTTGTGCAGAGTGTTTTTGGTTTCCTGAACCTTTTTTTTTTTTTGGAATAAAGGCTTTTTAACCGGAGTGCTGCATCCAGAAGATCTTCCTTTTTTCTTCAATTGCACTTGCATTTGCCTGCACCCTTGGTTGCTGGGAGGAGGTAATTCCAGGGACTTCCACACCTGAGCGGCTCCCTTCCTTCTGCCCCAGCTAAAGGTGCTGGGCCCAAGGCTGTTGCTGCAGCCCCAGGGCTAAAGGTGCCTGGGACTGATGCGTACGTGGGCCCTTGGCTAGGAGAGCCAGGTACCACACTCCACGATGGCCCCCCTGGGCTTGTACCGGAACCGACCACCAAAGACCCAGCCCCCTCCTCGCAAGCAGCGTCTGCCCCTTTTATATCCTCTCCCAGCGTTCACAGAAGGCCGACCACGCCCACAGCACAACCGCCGAGAGAGGACATCCAAGGCCACTATACCAGCGGTTCAACCCTGGCCGATTACGGCAGTGCCACCTACAGGCCACAGGGAACTACACACCAGTATACTACCTGCGGTGTAAAATAGAATGCCCTAACAATTAAGGTGGTCTGAGCCCAACTACAGCTTAAACCTTCCCCTAAATTTGGGTATAGCGGGGTTAAATTTGGGGACCCCGCTACACGTATATTTTATGAAGGGGATATTTTGGTGTAAGGGTTTATTGTTTCATAAATAAAACAGGATTACGCTATGTGTGCTTCTCTCTGTTTCATGATCTTTATTGGAGCCCTAATCATCCTGTGTTCTCCTGGAATGGTGGTGTCTACAAGTTTGTGTTCAGAGGAATACTCTTCTTAGAGGCTGGTTTTGAGCTTAGCCCTGGTGAGTTTAACCCCCTAAGGGGAGTCTATGTCACGTGGTGGAATTGAAGTGATCGGTGGAAGGTGCACACTACTTTGATTTTTATGCTCACCCATGGACAATACTCTGCACCACTGTATTTAACATCACTCTTCTAAAAGACTGTCTGTGTGGAGTTGGCCACCTTTACTCAACAAATTAGCGCTGTTTCATAGTATCTGATTGATACAGTATTTATACTGTGGACGTTTTTATATACTATTATTTTTACATATGTTATCTTGGTTATGGTTTAGAGCTTGAGCTGTGGTGACTACGCTCAGTTTGGTTTGATTCAGTAGTTGGTTGATTTACCATATCATTAAATATTATTAATTACTGTATTTATATAGTGTTAGTTTTAATTATTTAAAATAAGTAAACAATTAATTGAATAAACCAATAATAAAGGTTGTGGCTATTTCAATGGAATTATGTTTCTTTGTCTTTCTTTAAAAGAATGCTGGTTATAATCCTATCACAGTTACATAACCCATGTCTTCTAAGAAGCTCTTTCCACAAAGCTCCAGAAAACATAGGTTTTAAAGTATGCTTTAATGAAGCAATGGTCTCCTATTAAGGCACACATCAATACAAACCTCTATTTCTGTGTGAGCATAAGAAATGTACCGGTATGTATATAGCCTACACATTAGTTTTCTTTTTTCAAGCATTTTTTTCCTTTATTTTTACCTGATGATTCTGCCAATAACACACTTCCTGTTCTTTAGTGATCACACTTAAGCTGGCCATGCACTAGCAGTATTTTGTTTGAAATTTTTTATTTTAAGAACAGAACATTCTTTCAATATTCTAATCATTAGTGGAGTCAAATTGATGTTTGTTTTCAACCATATCAACGAGACAATTCGAGGAGCAGGATGAAACATTTTTCTCTAATGAACACATAAAAGTCTATGTAGTTTTTGTTTTGGAAAGTCTGTTCATTCCAAAATCAAATATTAAAAGCAACTACATTTTAAAATAGCAAATAAAGTTCATGTTGGACTTTGCCATTGGGCAGGCATGGATGCTGTACTGGATGAATGAACTGACATTTACAGGCACCACAGGGGTAAGTATCTTTCCTATCACTTGAATCATCATTTTGTTTTGTTTGTTTTTGTTTTTCTTCTTTCCCACATAATATGTATATGTAATTCATGTCAAATATCATACAATTTTTCCCTGGTTTTATGGGTGTCCTTTCACGTCTTTTTTGTTTGCTCATCCAGTCCACATCTTAGTGATGTGGCAATCTATATAGGTCTGCGTTATACTGGAAGTGGCTGGCTGAAAGTGGCATCAGTTGTGCCGAAGGTAGCAGGGACGCGGTTTGGAGGCTCCGGTCTCCAATATCCGGCGACAACACGTGCAGGCTCAACTTTGGAGCTCTGATTGGCCAGTATTAGCCACATGACTGCTGCATTTTCATTATAAAGAGGGTTTTTGCAACATTAGCATTAGCGCTGTGGTTCACTAGGCAGAATTGTTATTGCCAGACTTGTCACAGGTAAACTGCTTGCTACGTTGCTAAGTTGGGAATACCTTCACTTTCACATGCTCTCTATACTTGTTATTCTACCTCCTTTTATATTGTGCTATTTATTTTTTCCTGGTTTCCTTACCATGTGATCTTTGGTTGCAGATCATAATTAAGTTTGCTGATAAGTTTGGTTTGTCCTCCTGGTTTCTCTTTACTGCTTAACGATCACTCTTAACCCTTACCTTTTTTCTTTGTACCAGTGACCCTCTTAATTTACAATTGGGGTTTTCTTTTCCTTTTTTTCTTTTTTCTTTTTTTTAAGTATGGTAGGAGGCTGATTTAGTTCGCCCTCTCCTTGAATTCTCCAAGCCTTGAGATAAGTGTGGATCTATATGAGAAATCAGGTGTTCGCTATAAGGAACCATTACTTTTTTGGTGTTTTTTTTTTTTTGAATATCGTTAATTTAATTTTTTCTTGTAATTCACGTTTTGCGTCCCTTGTATCCATATCAGTGTACGCTGTGAGACGGATTTGGTTGGAGATCCTCGTTTCCACTTGTCTGCATCTTTTCTGTGATGTATGATATATATGTAATCTATGTCATATGTTTCACAATGTTTCTATTCCATTTTTCTTTTTATTATTTATGTTTGTATTTTAGAAATCAGCATATCTACTTTTTCAAGTTGAAACATGTTGGGACTATTATGCATGACTAAACACAGCATCATTACATATATAGGACACTGGCTCATGATTACAATCATTTTGATGGTCCAGTTTTAGCAGGATGTTGTATGGCATGAATTGTTTCTATTTTTAATCTCTTGTACAATAATGTTTTTTTTTTTTCATATTGTGTCTAAGATTATTACCCTTTAGGCCTCATGCACACTGGACTTTAAAATAACGTTATAAAAACGCCAGTAGCTTTGCAGTGAGTTTTTCAACTTTCTTCAAAGTTTTTGCAATAGCGTTTTTTTTTTGCGTTTACAAGCGGTTTTTAGCATTTTTTCCACGTTAGCGTTTTTTAACATTTTTTTTTTTTTGAGCGACGGTTTTGAGTGTTTATCGACGTTTATCAGCGTTAGAGTGTTTTTACAGCTGAAAAACGTCTCTCAGAACCCACTAGTTTTGGGTTTTTTTTACTGCTCAAAAACACCACTGCCCAAAACTGCTGATAACAGCCTATGTGTGCATGGACACATAGGATAACATGATGGAGAGTTTAATGACTGTGGAATGTCTACAGCCAAAAACAGCTGCTGTAAAAACGTCAAAAAACGTCCAGGGTGCATGATGCCTAAAAACCCCATCCGATGTTTAAGATTTTTTGTGTAAGTACTTTTGAATGGCATTCTTCAAGTCATTGAAAGTCCTGGAAATTTTTGTATGAATGTTAGTTTGGAAATGTATGGGTATGGCCAGTTCTACTCACCACACTGTATCAGGAAAACATAAAGAGGACAGTACTAGTGGTAACTTCTCAGTGTCCACTTGTCCATAACATAGATGACGGGGGTCTTGTAGTGCTCAGAACAATATAACTGATAGCAGTAAAGCACAAGCAGAGAGCCAAGAACCAGCTAACAAGTATTTTGGCAAGATCAACTGGTATTCATTGCATGTATCAAACAAAACGTATTTAGGAGTGTTTTTAAAAGACCAAAAATAATTAAATAGCATAGGATTATTGTTTGGGTTTACAGACACTTTAGGAGGGCAATGTGCAATTTTAAAAGTAAATTAGCAGACAATGGGGGCAGTGGAATCTGGTAGTTTTCCGTAGGTTACTGTATTTTTAGATATACTGTAGCTCTGTGCACTATTGCATAATATATAAGCAGTTTACAAAATAATATATATTTAATAATAGTGATATTCTTCAAGCATGCACAAATTGGAAATATACTGTGTGTGTGTGTGTGTGTGTATATATATATATATATATATATATATATATATATATATATATATATATACACCGTATATACGCGAGTATAAGCCGACCAGAGTATAAGCCGAGGTACCTACTTTTACCACAAAAAACTGGGAAAACTTATTGACTCGAGTATAAGCCTAAGGGGGGGGGAATGTGCCCATTGCCACCTCACTGTGCCAATTGCCCAACCTTACTGTGCCAATTGCCCAATCTTACTGTGCCCATTGCCATCTCACTGTGCCCATTGCCACCTCACTGTGCCCATTGCCATCTCACTGTGCCCATTGCCACCTCACTGTGCCCATTGCCACCTTACTGTGTCCATTGCAGCCTCCCTGTGCCCGAGTCAGTCAGTGTACCTGAAAATCTTCTTATTCCGTGGCTGGCGTCCATTGTTTAAATCTTGCGGCTTTCTTCTGGTCCCTTCCGTGATAGGCTTTTCCAGCAAACACTGTGTTGAGTGTTGCGTCTATCACGGAGATCCTCTCATTCTCGGACTCCATTTCCCAGCAGGCACTGTGTTCAGTGTTCCGCCAATCACGGACGTCGGACAAGAGAACGTCCATGATAGGCGCAACACTCAACACAGTGTTTGCTGGAAACGCATATCGCGGAAAGGACCAGAAGAAAGCCACGAGATTTAAACAATAGACGCCGGCCGCAGAATACGAAGATTTTCAGGTACTGACTCGAGTATAAGCCGAGGGGTATACTTTCAGCCCTAAAAAAAGGGCTGAAAAACTCGGCTTATACTCGAGTATATACGGCATATATATATATATATATATATATATATATATATATATATATATACACTATGTAGCTGCCACAATTACCTGTGATTAGCAGAATAATTAGAAGTCAAAAATTAAACAAACCCTAAAATAATAAATTGGATCAACATACAACAAGACAAAATGAATGAATATATAAAGTCCACAAACAGCCCAGTCCACTGTGGAAAGAAACAGAAATCAATCTTCCAGCTGCCAGTTGTTCCAACGGTGTTGGCGCACTGGAAAATTGATTTCTGTTTCTTTCCACAGTGGACTGGGCTGTTTGTGGACTTTATATATCCATTCATTTTGTCTTATTGTATGCTGATCCCATTTATTACCTAAGCGTTGATATATTTGTTTTTCATATTTTTTTAATAATTTTTTTTTATCGTCTTTTTCCTTCAAAATATTACCATGAAGATGCATACCTTCTCTAAATGCCAAGATCTCTGAATACAAATTTATAAACATAATTTTGTAGCAATATGCTATTGTAATTATAATGATTTTGGGCAAAAGTGCCTCCTGTCTAAGTTTTTAAATTGTTACGTTGTTCTGTCAGATTTCCATCACGTTTTAAGTCTGAGCGAAGCAGCTAAGTTATGAAAGGGGACAGGTCAGTCCTCTCACCTTTCATCTGCAAATGAAATCTGAGACTCCACTTTTAGAATGGACATTTTTCAGTAAAGCAGTGAAGATTAGCCCAGTGAACATATAAAAAAGGCATAAAGCACCAAACGGCTTTTATCCACTTTCAGCTGACTGAGAATGTGAATGTAGTTACATAGGTGAAAAAACTGTTCAACTGTTACATAGTTACATATAGTTACATAGTAGGTAAGGTTGAATAAAGTCCATCCAATTCAACTTGTGTAGATGTATGTGTGTCAGTGTCTATAATTACTTCCCATGTCCCTGTATATTGTGTTCTTTAAGATGCACATCCAAGAGTCTCTTAAAACTATCAATACTCCCAGCAGCCACCACCAATTGTGGAGGAGAGTTCCACATCCTTATTGCCCTGACAGTGAAAAACCCCCTCTGCAGTTTAAGGTTAAACCGCTTCTCCTCCAATCTCATTGGGTGGCCCAGTGTCCTCTTACACTCCTTGAGACTGAATCATTTTTTTCCTATGCTGGGATCGCCATTGAGGTACAGTTGAACCTCGGATTACGAGCAAAATCTGTTCCAGGAGTATGCTCGTAATCCAAAGTACTCGAATATCAAAGCAAGTTTTTCCATTGAAGTCAATGGAAACAAAAATAATTTGTTCCGCCTTGACTTCAATGGGATGCAATACCGATTGTGGCCAGAGGTGGGGGGCACCGGAGAACCTCGGAAACCGCCGAAAAGGCCCGAAGACACCTCGGCTGACCTTGGCAAACATCGGAAAGGCACGGAAACTGAATATTTCCGTGTCTTTCTGAACATTGCCGAACGGTAGCGATCGGCTGAGATCGTCGCTGTTAAGCTCTGCTCGGCTCCTGCGCCCCCGTACCTCAGGCTAAATGCGATACTGCAGGCCTATTTAGGCTCTGCTCGGCTCCTGCGCCCCCGTACCTCAGGCCAAATGTGGTACTGCATGCCTATTTAGCTTGAATTCTGCTCGTCTTGCGAGTCAACACTCGCAAACCGAGTCAGATTTTTTTTTTCAAAAATTGCTCGCAAATCAAATTGCTCTTAAACCAAGTTACTCTTAAACCGAGGTTCCACTGTATTTGTAAATCACTATCATGTCTCCTCTCAAGGGTCGTTTCTCCAGCGAGAATAGATTTAGTGTTTGCAGTCGTTCCTCATAATTGAGGTCCTCCAGTCCCCTTATTAGTTTTGTTGCTCTTCTTTGGACTCTCTCCAGTTCCAGCACATCTCTTTTGAGGACTGGTGACCAGAACTGGACAGAATACTCCAGATGTGGTCTAACCAGAGTTTTATAAAGTAGCAGGATTATCTTTCTATCTCTGGAGTATATTTTTATGCATGCTAATTTAAATGTACTGTAATTTAAATATTATATCATACTTGCCTGATTACCAAATAATAAATAAATTAATAAGTTATGTTTTAGCAATAAATAGAATAACTAAATAAATACATTTAATTCAAAAACATATTTATCTAGAATGCAGCCCCAGGTGGAAAGTTTTAATGTTTGCAAATCTCTACCAATGATTAGCTTTACAGTATTTTGAATTAATACATTTTTATTAATACAAGGAAAAAAAAAGAAGGAGGTAAATATGGCACTTTCAGAGTAAAAATAACAATGACATTTTCAAGGCTGAAGTATATCAATTGTAAATTGAATTTATAACATGCCCTCTTATCCTGCAAAACCTAAATCAATGATTAATAATAAAATGCTTACCCTGAAAGCCACTTTTCCCCACGTCAGGGGGAACGCAGAATAGTAGAAAACATGATAAAAAGAGGGAAAGAAAAAAAAAAACGTTGCAGCATTTTAATGAATCTTCCTGTTATAGAGATAGAACAGTTTAATCTTTTAGAGGCCAACAATAGTGTACAATATATGTGTTCCTTTTTATAGTAATTCAATAACACAAGATAATCAGTACCTCCAGCATCTATTAAAAAGTTGCCTTATTTTTAAAATATTCTAAACATACAGAATGTCATCTGAATATGCCTAATGTTTACAGAGCTACAGACTCTTGATTATTATTATTTCAGGTATTTACAGGGCTTTTTTCTCAGAGAATAGGTGCAGGAACTCACAATCTTCACCCTTTGTTTCTGCTCCCTACCCGCCCCTGAGCACCGTTCCCTGGTTCCACCTCCTACCAACCTCCCAGTACCACCCATTTTAGGGAATACAGAACCAAGTATAATTGTTGCTACTAAGTGATTTGCACAGAATTTGTTAATGATAACAAAGAAAGACAATAAAATAGATCCCCTGCAGTGAGCAACGATAGACCCTACCCCAGCAACAGCAGACTCCCCCCCCCAGCAATGATAGACCTCACCCCAGCAAAAATAGAGCCCCCGCACAACAAAATACCACCCCAGCAACAATAGACCTCCGGCAGCAACAACAGATGTCCCAGCAGACTGCATCAATAGACCCTCCAGGAGGGAGCAACAATAGACCTCTCCCTCAACAGTAGATCCCTCCCAGCAACAATTTCTCCCCCCATGAAACATAAGAGCCCCCCACTAGCAACAATAGATCTACCCAGCAACAAGAGACCTCCACGCAAAAATAGATCCCCACCAGTGACAATAGATCTCTCAGCAGCAAGCAGTATTAGACTCTCCAGCACACCTCAGCACTCCTTGCCATTACATACATTCATTGCTGGAGGTGCCGGAACTGCGTTCCCCTGCATTGCTGCTGGAAAAAAGCCCTGGGTATTTATATAGTGCCATTCATTTACGCAGGGCTTTACACATATATAGTGTACATTCACATCAGTCCCTGCTCTCAAAGAGCTTACAATCTAAGGTCCCGAACTCATATTCATACATACAGTACATATACTAGGGACAATTTGGACAGGAGCCAGTTAACCTACACACTCTTTGGAGTGTGGGAGGAAACTGGGATACCCAGAGGAAACCCACACAGGCACAGGGAGAACATGAAAACTCCAGGCAGGGATTCGAACCAGCGACCCTAGTGTTCTGATTATCACATCATATCATCATTTGAGAGGGTTCAACAAAGCGAAGATATGCTGTCATTTAAAGTGCATGTCCAGCCATTTTTTCCTTAGTTTTGGATAACGCAAAAAAGGATTGGTACTCCTTACACCTATCTAGTCTATCTAGAGATTTTTCATAATGTCCTAACCTGCTGACAACATTTAAGTGGTGGTGGGGGAGGGATTTACCCACAGCAACGCAGACAAAAATTAAACTGTACTGTTTTTAGTAGCACATGGGAAGGCTGGAACCACTGTTATTTTTTTATTTCTATCTGTGTCAATGTAGCATGTTTCTCCCTACTTCCTGTCTGGTAAATCCGTTGTCAGATGAACAGCAAGTAAGCCCTCGTTCACACCAATGCGATTTGACGGTTCAAAAATGCATGACAAGTTGCACCCTATTTATGGCAATGAAACGTTCAAATGATTGCTACTCAAGTTACAGCAACTTTGATAAAGTTTCCTGCACTACTTTTCTGTGATTTTATTGCGATTTGCACTGACTTCTGATAAATAAAGTCGCAAGCCGAAATGAAATCACCGATCCAAATCACGCTTATCTGTGGCTTTGAAATTGCACTGAAGTAGCGGACCAGGGTTAAGAGAAAATCTTTCTAATCAAGCCCAACCTGGCATTAGAAATCACCCAGGAGTTCTAATCCTTCCTCAATCTATCTATAACAAGGCTCTGTTCTTGGACCACTTCTCTCCTCTATCTACACCTCCTCCCTTGATCACTTAATAACCGCCCACGGCTTTCAATACCACCTATACGCTGATGACACCCAAATCTATCTGTCTACTCCTCACCTCACTCCTTCAGTCTCCTCTTGCATTACTAACTTACTAACTGACATCTCAGCATGGATGTCGCACCACTTCCTTAAACTAAATCTCTCTAAAACTGAGTTACTAATATTCCCCCCTGCCCGTGCCCCCCTCCATGACTTTTCCATCAAAATCAACAATGCAACCATCAGTCCCTCCCCTCACGCCAGGGTACTAGGTGTAATCCTAGACTCTGACTTGTCATTTCAGCCTCAAGTCCAATCGTTGTCAAAAGTTTGTAGAATTTGCCTCCGTAACATCTCTAAAATTCTCCCCTTTTTAACAAATGAAACCACCAAACTCCTCATTCACTCCCTCGTTATCTCTCACCTTGACTATTGCAACTCCCTTCTTATTGGCCTGCCTCTTCATAGGCTATCCCCTCTTCAGTCTATCATGAATGCTGCTGCCAGACTTATCCACCTTTCCAACCGCTCAGTGTCTGCCAACCCTCTCCTCCAATCCCTATACTGGCTCCCGATCACCCAGCGAATTAAATTCAAAATACTAACCACAACCTACAAAGGCATCCACAACTCTGCCCCGAACTACATCACCAATCTTGTCTCCAAACATATCCCAAACTGTCCTCTCCGCTCTTCTCAAGACCTCCTACTCTCAAGCTCTCTCGTCTCCTCCTCCCATGCTCGTCTCCAGGATTTCTCCAGAGCCTCTCCCATCCTCTGGAACTCACTACCTCAACCTGTCCGGCTATCCCCTACTCTTGCTAACTTCAGGCGATCCCTGAAAACTCACCTCTTCAGGGAAGCCTATCACGTCTCCAACAAATCTTTTACCACTTCCATCAGCTCATTCCCCACAGTTTTACCACCTGCCCCACCCTATTAGATTGTAAGCTCTTCTGAGCAAGGCCCTCCTAATCCTATTGTAATTTATTGTATTGTAACTGTATTGTCTCCCTTTTATATTGTAAAGCGCTGCGTAAAGCGCTATATAAATCCTGTATAATAATAATAATTAAAAAAAAAAAGTTTTTGGCTTGTTTTTTGTTTACAATATTTCATTAAAAAATACTTTTTAATAGTTTCTGAAGGTGCTGATTATCTTGTACTGGTGAATCTACAGTGTACTGCTTGAGATTGTGTTCATATAAACTATCCAAATCAATCAAGGGTAATATAGCCTCACTGGGTATTTAAAACCAATAGAGGCTGGGGGAAAAATGATAGGTAAGTAAATAAGCCCCAATAATTATAATGATATACTGGTTGTCTGGTTATGGAGCAGTTTTGTTTTACATTTTCTAGACATTCCAGGCTAGGAAATGTAATTGCTTGTCAAAGATGAAGACATTACATTATTACATGACAGTATTAAGAAATGCTTATTCATAAGTGTCTGAAAGCCTGCTCATTTGCTGTTATCAGCACCAGGAAATCTTAGTAAAATCTCAGTCATTCAAACACTGCTGACCCTCCCCGTCATCGGGGTTCTACGTTATAGATGTGATGTCAGGAGGGTCTCTGGTTACACAGCATAATGACTAACATTGGGAGAAAAGCCAGAATCATAAATGTAGCAGGAACGTGAAAAACCTTCACTGGCACGTGCGACTTTCTCTTCCTGAGCTGCCTTTATCTCCGTCATTGCTGAGCAGAGCTTGATGCATACAGCTTTTACTGTATGCTAAGCACTGCTCATCAGAAAGCTGTTCAAACCAGTACTGGTTTTCTCCAAACATGATCAGCGGAAGTTATAACTGCAGCTTGGGAATTTCCTAGTTTCCAAATTGGAAAACTCCAATAATCAATCTTGCGCTAGTAAAACATAAACTTTCTTGGATCATGGTCAATGAAAAATTGACCAGCATCCTTAAAGATAAACAGACCAAATTTGACAAGGTGTGGTCCCCCTGGATTAAATACCTCCAAGCCCCATAATCTCTAGATCTACATAATGGGGAGATCTAGACCGAGTGACATGACTCCTACTTTGGATTACTTACCTTTACTCTTCTCCTTTATGTTTCCTTCCCTTCCTCCCTCTCTTCTTCCTTATTTTATCTTGATTAATTTTGTTCTAATTTATTTCCTCTTCAGGATGAATGTATCTTTCTATATTAATATACTATTTGTATCCCAACAATATTTTTAAACTTTTAAATAAAAATCTATTGGATCAGGGAATAGGGATGAGCTTCGTGATCGAGTCGAACATACGTTCGACTCGAACATCGGCAGTTCGATGAAGATCGAACGATTTGGGCCGTTCGCGCCAAATTCGAGTGACGCGAATTTGATGCAGGGAAAGAGATACATAGGCAGGGACAGTGTGTTCTATGTTCTGTTTTATTTTCTCAAGCATCTGCAGGAGTTAGTGGCACAGTATACACCTGTATATCCGTCATTGCTGTTCTCAAATACAGGCATCTGCAGGAGTTAGTGGCACAGTTGGCGTGCAGGGAAAGAGATACATAGGCAGGGACAGTGTGTTCTATGTTCTGTTTTATTTTCTCAGGCATCGGCAGGAGTTGGTGGCACAGTATACACCTGTATATCCATCATTGCTGTTCTCAAATACAGGCATCTGCAGGAGTTAGTGGCACAGTTGGCGTGCAGGGAAAGAGATACATAGGCAGGGACAGTGTGTTCTATGTTCTGTTTTATTTTCTCAGGCATCTGCAGGAGTTAGTGGCACAGTATACACCTGTATATCCGTCATTGCTGTTCTCAAATACAGGCATCTGCAGGAGTTAGTGGCACAGTATACACCTGCATATCCGTCATTACTGTTCTCAAATACAGGCATCTACAGGAGTTAGTGGCACAGTATACACCTGTATATCCGTCATTGCTGTTCTCAAATACAGGCATCTGCAGGAGTTAGTGGCACAGTATACACCTGCATATCCGTCATTGCTGTTCTCAAATACAGCATCTGCAGGAGTTAGTGGCACAGTATACACCTGTATATCCATCATTGCTGTTCTCAAATACAGGCATCTGCAGGAGTTAGTGGCACAGTATACACCTGTATATACCAGTCATTGGTGTTCTATAATACAGGCATCTGCAGGAGTTAGTGGCACAGTATACACCTGTATATCCGTCATTGCTGTTCTCAAAAACCGCATCTGCAGGAGTTAGTGGCACAGTATACACCTGTATATCCGTCATTGCTGTTCTCAAATACAGCATCTGCAGGAGTTAGTGGCACAGTATACACCTGTATATCCGTCATTGCTGTTCTCAAATACAGGCATCGGCAGGAGTTAGTGGCACAGTATACACCTGTATATACCCGTCATTGGTGTTATATAATACAGGCATCTGCAGGAGTTAGTGGCACAGTATACACCTGTATATCCGTCATTGCTGTTTTCAAATACAGCATCTGCAGGAGTTAGTGGCACAGTATACACCTGTATATTCGTCATTGCTGTTCTCAAATACAGGCATCTACAGGCGTTAGTGGCACAGTATACACCTGTATATCCGTCATTGCTGTTCTCAAATACAGGCATCTGCACGAGTTAGTGGCACAGGATGCACCTGTATATCCGTCATTGCTGTTCTCAAATACAGCATCTGCAGGAGTTAGTGGCACAGTATACACCTGTATATCCGTCATTGCTGTTCTCAAATACAGGCATCTGCAGGAGTTAGTGGCACAGTATACACCTGTATATACCCGTCATTGCTGTTCTATAATACAGGCATCTGCAGGAGTTAGTGGCACAGTATACAGCTGTATATACCCGTCATTGCTGTTCTCTAATAAAGGCATCTGCTGGAGTTAGTGGGTGTTGTGTGCCTCCAGCACAATATACACTACCCAATTGCTGGTTTTCCCATCTCCCTGCAGGCCATTACTATGCCTGGAAGGCCAGCAAGGAGAGGCAGACAGTCACGAGCCAATAAAAGAGGGCAAGCAGGCTCTGTGTCTAGAGACAACAGTGCTGGTCGTGGACGCGGTGCATCATCATCAGCACGTGGCCATGGGACACGCTTGTCCTTATTTTCGGCAGCTGGACGTGTTGAGCCGCATCATGCCGAAGACTTGGTAGAGTGGATGACCAATCCCTCCTCATCCTCCTCATCCTCTCTCACCCAGGCTCAGGGTACTGGCAAAGTAGCTGCCAAAGCGTCCTCAATGTCATCATCAGTCACTCCTTCCCTAGACCCACCGTGTCCTCCTGAGCAGTCCCCCGAACTGTTTGAGCACAGTGTTAGGTACATGCTCCAGGAGGATGCCCAGCGTTTCGAAGGGTCTGAAGATGATACCCAGCTAGAGGAAGGCAGTAGCGTGAGAGCAGAGAGAGGGGATGCTCAAGAAGGACACCAATCCGGCAGTCATGTTCCAGCAGCTGCAGCATACTGCCAGATTGGCTCCAGTGATGAGGAGGGAGGGGATGATGAGGTCACTGACTCCACGTGGGTGCCTGATAGGAGAGAGGAGGAGGAGGATGAGGCACATCTCCAACGAGGCAGGATGCCCTCCGGGGGCCAGCGTAAGGGCAGCACACCGACTGAATCACACCGCAGAGCTCCGCCTGTGCAGGGCGCTGCCTCTGCCCGTTATTCCAAAAGTTCTTTGGTGTGGGCCTTTTTTAAAACGAGTGCATCAGATCGCACCGCTGCTGTTTGCAACATATGTCTGAAGCGTATCTCGCATGGCCAAAACATCAGCCGCTTGGGCACCACATGCTTGACCAGACATATGTTGACCTGCCATGCAGCTCGTTGGCAAGCGTATCTTAAAGACCCACACCAAAGAACAAAGCGGACCTCTTCTTGCTCCTCATCAGCTGGGATCTCCAACCCCACTGTACCTTCAGTTCTCTCTGAAACCTGCACTGAGAGGAATGAAGGTGTAGAATTAGGTGTGTCACAGCCAAGTACTTGCGGGCACTCTGCTAGCAGTACACCAGCGTCCGATTATAGCAGGCAAATTTCCCTGCCCCAGCTGCTGGACCGTCGAAAGAAGTTCACTCCCAGCCATCCACATGCCCAGCGGTTGAATGCTAGCTTGGCTAAATTGCTAGCACTTCAACTGCTGCCTTTTCAGTTGGTAGACTCGGCCCCCTTCCGTGAGTTTGTGCAATGTGCGGTTCCTCAGTGGCAGGTTCCCAAACGCCACTTTTTCTCACGGAAGGCGATTCCGGCTCTCTACCGGCATGTGGAAGGCAATGTCCATGCCTCGCTGGACAGGGTGGTCAGCGGTAAGGTGCATATTACCGTTGACTCATGGTCCAGCGGGCATGGACAGGGACGTTACCTTTCTTTCACGGCCCATTGGGTCACTCTTTTGGCAGCTGGGAAGGATGCAGGACAATGTGCAGTAGTGTTGGAGGTTGTTCCGCCGCCATGCCTCCAAAATGCTACTACTGGTTGTGACACACCTCTCTCCTCCACCCCCTCCTCTTCTTCTTCCTCCATGGCCTCTTCCTGTGCTTTGTCCTCGGAACCAGCGGTGCTCCGTAGGCGTTCAAGGGGCTACACAAGTACGCAGGCAAAAAGATGCCATGCCGTGCTTGCGCTGGTGTGTTTGGGGGACAGGAGCCACACTGGGGCAGAGGTTCTGTCAGCTCTGCAGGGGCAGGTCGAGAGGTGGTTGACGCCACGCCAGCTTAAGCCAGGAATGGTGGTTTGCGACAATGGCACCAACCTCCTCTCCGCCCTCCGACAGGGACAACTGACCCATGTGCCCTGTGTGGCTCACGTCCTTAACCTGGTGGTGCAGCGGTTCTTGGGCAGGTACCCGGGCTTACTGGATGTCCTGAGGCAGGCCAGGAAAGTCTGTGTGCATTTCCGCAGATCATATAATGCCAGTGCTCGGCTGGCTGAGCTGCAAAAGGAGTTGAACCTGCCCAAGAACCGCCTTGTATGTGACATGCCCACCAGGTGGAACTCAACGTTGGCCATGCTGCAGCGGCTGCACATGCAGCAGAGGGCCATCAATGAGTTCCTGTGCAACTACGGCACCAGGACAGGGTCAGGGGAGCTCTGGTTTTTTTCACCACGCCAGTGGGGCATGATCAGGGATGCATGCACTGTCCTGGCACCATTTGAGGAGGCCACGAGGATGGTGAGCAGTGACAGTGCATGCATCAGTGACACTGTACCTCTTGTCCACCTGTTGGAGCATACGCTGCGTGGAATAATGGACAGGGCACTTGAGGCAGAACAGAGGCAGGAAGAGGAGGACTTCCTTATCTCTCAAGGCCCCCTTTACCCAGTCAGTGTTCCTTGTGTCCCACCCATCACACAGGAAGAGGAGGAGGAGGAGGAGGAGGAGGATTGTGTCAGCATGGAGGTGGAGCATGGCACTCAGCATCAACAGAAGCAGTCTTTTAGGGATGATTTACAGTCCCAACAAACCCGTGGACTTGTACATGGCTGGGAGGAGGTGGCTGCGGATCATGTCGTCCTTAGTGACCCAGAGGACTCCGGACCGAATGCCTCAGCTAACCTACGCTGTATGGCCTCCCTGATCCTGCAAAGTCTGCGAAGGATCTTCGTGTTCTTCGGGTCAAGGAGAGGGACCATTACTGGCTGGCCACTCTCCTTGATCCACGGTACAAGGGTAAGGTTGCGGACCTTATCTTGCCGTCGCAGAGGATGAGACAACTCCGGGAGGCCTTGCAGAAAGGTCTGTGCAATGCGTTCCCAGAGACTGGGAGGTTACAAACTCCTGGTCCTGGACAACGAGTTGTTGAGGCTTCGGTCAGTAGCAGAAGGAGCGGTGGAGAAGGTGGCCGTCTGACCGATGCGTTCAGACAATTTTTTAGTCCACAGCCCCAAGGTATGATCGGTTCCAGCAACCATCGCCAGCGTCTGATATACATGGTGCAGGAATACCTAGGGGCAAGGTCAGACTTGGACACCTTTCCCACCGAAAATCCTCTGGCTTACTGGGTCTTGAGGATGGATCACTGGCCAGAGCTTGCACATTATGCAATTGATCTACTGGCCTGTCCTGCATCCAGTGTTCTTTCGAAACGCACATTCAGTGCTGCTGGAGGCTTTGTCACGGATCACAGGGTGCGCCTGCCCACCGACTCGGTTGATCGACTGACCTTCATAAAGATGAACCAGTCTTGGATCACCACCAGCTACCAAGCACCTGAAGCTGATATAACAGAATAATTTATTTTCAAATGTCACATCCCTTCAGGACTGATGCTGATGCTGAGTGACTGTCCTGTTATGTTGACTGACTATCCTCCTCCTCCTCAATGATCCGATTCTTGATGATAGCTTGGAAGAAATTTTTGTTTCTGGGTGCCGCCACCAGTGGCTAAGGCCCAATTTTTCAGCCCCTGTTTAACAGGGGCATGTAATTACAATTTTTGATGCAATGCTTTGCAGCAGGGCTCATTCCTGCACTCCAACTAGAGTATCTGTGAGAGGTTGCAGTGTCGTGGCACCAGCACCAGTGCCTAAGGCCCAATTTTTCAGCCCCTGTTTAACAGGGGCGTGTAATTAAAATTTTTGATGCAATACTTTGCAACAGGGCTCATTGCTGTGCTCCAAGTACAGTATCTGTGAGGGGTTGCAGTGTTGTGGCACCAGTGCCTAAGGCACAATTTTTCTGCCCCTGTTTAACAGGGGTGTGTAATTACAATTTTTGATGCAATACTTTGCAACAGGGCTCATTGCTGTGCTCCAAGTACAGTATCTGTGAGGGGTTGCAGTGTTGTGGCACCAGTGCCTAAGGCCCAATTTTTCTGCCCCTGTTTAACAGGGGCGTGTAATTACAATTTTTGATGCAATACTTTGCAACAGGGCTCATTGCTGTGCTCCAAGTACAGTATCTGTGAGGGGTTGCAGTGTTGTGGCACCAGTGCCTAAGGCCCAAATTTTCTGCCTCTGTTTAACAGGGGCATGTAATTACAATTCTTGATCTAATAATTCACAGCAGGGCCCATTCCTGCGCCCACCAAGAGTAACTGTGAAGCCTTACAGTGTTGTGGCAACACCACCACCACCACCACCACCAAAGGCCCAATTTTTCAGCCCCTGTTCAACAGGGGCATGCAATTACAATTCTTGATCTAATAATTCACAGCAGGGCCCATTCATGAGCCCACCAAGAGTAACTGTGAGGGCTTACAGTGTTGTGGCACCAGCACCACCACCAAAGGCCCAATTTTTCCTACCACTGTTCAACATTGGCATGTAAATACAATTCCTGATATAATAGTTCACAGCAGGGCGTTCCAGCGCCCACCAAGAGTAACTGTGAGGGCTCACAGTGTTGTGGCAACACCAACATGTAAGGGGCAAATTTCTGCAGAGTATATACGGCAGGCCCCTACTTTCAAACATCCAACTTACAAACGACTCCTACTTGCAAACAGAAGGAGACAACAGGAAGTGAGAGGAAATCTACCCCTAGTAAGGGAAATTCTCTCCTGTAAGAGTTAATATGGGAAAAGGGTGTCTCCTCTCTTCTGATGCTTTATCACCAATCCTTGTTTCAATAAAAACCCCACTTTTCAAAAACATTTGTCATTTGGGACGGAAAGTGAGGTGAAATGTTCTGAACAGGGGCACAGACAACAAAACAAATGTTACAGGAGTGATAACCCTTCCCTATGTTTTCCAAAAAGCTTAAAAATAGATTTTTTTGGCTGGAGCTACACTTAAACAATGTACCTGTTCAAAATTACAAACAGATTCCACTTAAGAACAAACATACAGTCCCTGTCTTGTTTGCACCGCCTGTATACTGCTGTTCAGAGTATATAGGGCCTTTTTTATTTTGTGTGCGGGGTACCCCTTAATATCCATACAGGACCCAAAGGGGCTGGTAATGGGCTGGGGTAGGGGGGGGGGGGGTGATGGGGTAGCTATGCCATTTTTATCAAAGATTTTCATCCATATTGCCAGGACAAGACATGACATTAAAGCCGCAAGCAGTTTTAAATGGATTTTTTTTTCCTTTAGAAATGTCATTTTGTGCAGGGACAGTTATAAACATGGGAAACATGTGCAACTTCACAGGCATACTTTAGACACCCCCAGGTATGATATTTAAAGGAATATTTCACTTTTTTTTCCACTTTATGCATCATTAAAATGACTGCTCCCGAAAAAAGGTCAGTTTTTAAAACTTCTTTTTGCATTGATACATGTCCCCTGGGGCAGAACCCGGGTCCCCAAACCCTTTTTAGGACAATAACATGCATATTAGCCGTTATAATTAGCACTTTAGATTTCGAACATTCGCGTCCATTGTTCGTGCGAACTTTCGGTCCGTTCGCAGGTTCTGGTGCGAACCGAACCGGGGGGTGTTCAGCTCATCCCTATCAGGGAATTTCCTAGTGACTTATTTTTCTCAAATGAACCTGAACTGTAATGATAAACTACAAAATGCAACCTATTGCTTTATCAACATTGATATCCATATTATCTGAATTCAATGTCATGTGCAAGAACATTCATAAAGAAAATGTACAGGCTTCAATATACAGGCTTCGTCAAAAAAGGCAAAATTAAATGTGCTTTAAAATATACAGTAGCTCAGTGCCGGGCCGTTTTTTCGGGAGCAGTTATTTTAATAATGCTTAAAGTGAAATATTCCTTTAAATTTCGTACCTAGGGGGTGTGTATAGTATGCCTGTAAAGTAGCGCTTGTTTCCCGTGCTTAGAACTGTACCTGCACAAAGTGTCATACGGAAGGAAAAAAAGTCATTCAAAAGCACTTGCGGCTATAATGAATTGTCGGCTCCCGGCTATACAGAGAAAAGTCATTGAAAGCCATTGATAATAAAAAAAAAAAAAATGTGTGGGGGTCCCCCCAAATTAAATTACCAGGCCCTTCAGGTCTGGCATGGATATTGGGGGAACCCTGAGTCAAATAAAAAAAAAATTATGTGGGGTTCCCTGCAAATATCCATATCAGACCCTTCATGGTGCTTTTAGGGGTCACAGATCCCCAAAGCATCCTCCCCATGTTGAGGGCATGTGGCCTGGTACGGTTCAGGAAGGGGGGCGCTCTCTCGTCCCCCCTCTTTTCCTGCGGCCTGCCAGGTTGCGTACTCGGATAAAGGGTCTGGTATGGATTTTTGGGAGGAACTCCACGCCATTTAGTTCCCCTTAAAATCCATACCAGACCTGAAGGGTCTGGTATGGATATTTGGGGGAAACCCCACGTCATTTTTTTTTTAATTTGACGCAGGGTTCCCCTTAATATCCATACCAGACCTGAAGGGCCTGGTAATTGAATTTGGGGGGACCCCCACGCATTTTTTTATTTTTTTTTATCAATGACTTTCAATTACTTTTCTCTGTATAGCCAGAGCCGACAATTCATTATAGCCGCGAGTGCTTTTAAATTACTTTTTTTCCTTCAGAAATGACACTTTGTGCAGGGATCACTGCTCCCAAAAAAACTGCCGTTTTTAAAACTTTTTTTCGCATTGATACATGTCCCCTGGGGCAGGACCCGGGTCCCCAAACACTTTTTATGACAATAACTTGCATATAAGCCTTTAAAATTAGCACTTTAGATTTTTCATGTTCGAGTCCCATAGACTTTAACGGTGTTCGGATGTTCGAACAAATTTATTGCCTGTTCGCATGTTCTGATGCAAACCGAAACGGGGGGGGGGGAGGGGGGGGGGTGTTCGGCTCATCCCTAGTTACTGCAATACTTTTCTGTGAGAAATACTTGATTTTCTGTAAAAATTTCTGGGGTGCCAACAATTTCGGCTATGACTGTATATCCACTGCATTCCAGTCTAGCCAAGCCTATATCTGACTGCAGGCCATTCCTGGGGTACGTTTTCAAATATACCTTCAGGAAGGCAGGTGATTCAGTGATCTGCAGTGCATTAAATATATATACAGTCTCCTACATATACATATGCAGGCCATTCCTGGTGCACTTTTTCTAGTAAACTTCAGGCGGTGTTTTGCTAATCAAATTTTCAGCATGTCTGGAAGGCCACCAAGGAGAGGCAGATGCTCACAGGCCACTAAAAGAGGGCAAGCAGGCTCTTTGTCTACAGCCAACAGTGCTGGTCGTGGACACGGTGCATCCTCAGCACGTGGCCGTGGGGCAGGCTTGTCCTTTTTTTCTGCAGCTGGCCGTGTTATTGAGCCACAACATGCAGAAGAGTTGGTGGAGTGGATAACAAAGCTGTCCTCATCCTCCTCATCCTCTGTCACCCAGGCTCAGAGTAGTTTGCCTGCCAATGCAGCTGCCAAAGCGGCCTATTCCATCGGCTCAATGTCAACAGTCACTCCTTCCCTAGCCCCACCATCATGCACGGAGGAGTCCCCCGAACTGTTCGACCACAGTGTCGGGTACATTCTGCAGGAGGATGCACAGCGTTTTGAAGGCTCTGATGATAGTACCCAGGTTGAGGATGAAGGCAATAACGTGAGCTGAGAGAGAGGGGGTGCCCAAGAAGGACAAGAAACTGGCAGTCATGTTCCCCCAGCTGCAGCATACTGCCAAGTTTGCTCCAGTGACGAGGAGGGAGGGGATGATGAGGTCACTGACTCTACGTGGGTGCCTGATAGAAGAGAGGAGGAGGAGGGGGCACATCTCCAATGAGGCAGGATGCCCTCCAGGGGCCAGCTTAAGGGCAGCCACCCAACTGCATCACACAGCAGAGCCACGCATGTGCAGGGTGCTGCTGACTCCCCGCGTATTTTGAAAAGTTCTTTGGTGTGGGCCTTTTTTGAGATGTGTGCAGCAGATCGCACCATTGCTGTTTGCAACATACAGTATGTCTGAAGCGTATGAACCGTGGCCAAAACAGCAGCCGCTTGGGCATTACATGCTTGACCGGACATATGTCGACCTCCCATGTAGGCCGTTGGCAACAGTACTTAAAAGACCCACACCAAAGAACAAGGCGGACCTCTCCTTGCTCCTCATCAGCTGGGATCTCAATATACCTTCAGTCCTCTCAGAAACCTGCACTGAGAGGAATAAAGGTGTAGAATTAGGTGTCCCAGGCACTTGCGGGCAATCTGCTAGCAGTACACCTAAATCCGATTGAAAGAAATTCGGTCCCAGCCATCCACATGCTCAGCATCTGAATGCTAGCTTGGCTAAATTGCTAGCACTCCAACTGCTGCCTTTTCAGCTGGTAGACTCTGCCCCCTTTCGTGAATTTGTGGAATGTGCAGTACCTCAGTGGCAGGTTCCCAAACGCCATTTCTTTTCACGGAAGGCCATTCCGGCTCTCTATCGGCATGTGGACGGCAATGTCTTGGCCTCGTTGGACAGGGCGGTCAGCGGTAAGGTGCATATTAACTCTGACTCATGGTCCAACAGGCATGGACAGGGATGTTACCTTTCTTTCAAGGCGCACTGGGTAACTCTGCTGGCAGCTGGGAAGGATGCAGGACAGGGTGCAGTATTGTTGGAGCTTGTTCCGCCACCACGCTTCCAAAATGCTAGTAGTGGTGATTCTGCCACAGCTCTCTCCTTCACCCCCTTTTCTTCTTCCTCTATGGCCTCTTCCTCTACAGATTTTTCCTCTGAACCAGCGGTGCTCCGTAGGCGTTCAAGGGGCTACGCAAGCACTCAGGCAAAAAGATGTCATGCGGTGCAGAGATTCTGTCAGCTCTGCAGGGGCAGACTCAGAGGTGGTTGACGCCATGCCAGCTTCAGCCAGGATTGGTTGTATGCGACAATGGCACCAACCTCCTCTCTGCCCTCTGACAGGGACGCTTGACCCATGTTTCCTGTTTGGTTCATGTCCTGAATTTGGTGGTGCAGCGGTTCTTGGGCAGGTACCGGGGCTTACAGGATCTCCTGAGGCAGGCCAGGAAAGTCTGTGGTCATTTCCGCCAGTCATATAATGCCAGTGCTCAGCTGGCTCACCTTCAAAAGGAATGCAACCTGCCCAAGAACCGCTTCATTTGTGACATGCCCACCAGGTGTAACTCAACGTTGGCAATGCTGCAGAAGCTACATATGCAGCAGAGGAACATCAATGAGTACCTGTGCAAGTATGGCACCAGGACAGGGTCAGGGGAGCTTGGCTTTTTTTCGCCACTCCAGTGACTGCTGATCAAGGATGCATGCACTGTCCTGTCACCATTTAAGGAGGCCACGAGGATGGTGAGCATTGACAGTGCATGTATCAGTGATACTGTCCCTCTTGTCTTCCTGTTGGAGCACAGGCTACGTGGAATAATGGACAGGGAACTTGAGGCAGAACAGCGGGAGGAAGAGGATGACTTCCTTACCTCTCAAGGCCAACTTTATCCAGATAGTATTCCTGTGGGCACGCCGATCACACAGGAAGAGGAGGAGGAGGAGGAGGAGGAGGAGGAGGATTGTGTCAGCATGGAGGTGGAGGATAACACTCAGCATCAGCAGCAGTCTTCAAGGGATCGTTTTCAGTCTCCAGTAACCCATGGAGTTGTACGTGGCTGGGAGGAGGTGGCTGCGGATCATGTGATCCTTAGTGACCCAGAGGACTCTGGATCTAATGCCTCAGCAAACCTACACTGCATGGCCTCCCTGATCCTGCAAAGCCTGTGAAAGGACCCTCGGATTCGTGGTATCAAGGAGAGCCCTTCTTGATCCACGTTACAAGGGTAAGGTTGCAGAACTTATCCAGCCTTCGCAGAGGGAGCAGAGGATGAAACAACTTCGGGAGGCCTTGCAGAAAGGTTTGTGCAATGCATTTCCAGAGCCAGGGAGGTTACAATTTTATGGTGCTGGACAACGTGTTGCTGAGGCTTCGTTCAGTCACAGAAAGAGCGGTGGAGAAGGTGGTGGTCTGACCGATGCCTTCAGACACTTCTTTAGTCCGCAGCCCCAAGGTCTGATCGGTTCCAGCAACCATCGCCAGCGTCTGATTTACATGGTGCAGGAATACCTAGGGGCAAGATCAGACTTGGAGACCTTTCCAACCGAAAATCCACTGGGTTACTGGGTCTTGAGGATGGATCACTGGCCAGAGCTTGCACAATATGCAATTGATCTACTGGCCTGTCCTGCATCCAGCGTTCTTTCTGAATGCACATTCAGTGCTGCTGGAGGCTTTGTAACCAATCACAGAGTGTGCCTGTCCACAGGCTCAGTTGATTGGCTCACCTTCATAAAAATTAATCACTCTTGGATCACCAGCACCTGATGCTGATGTAACCGATTAATTTTTCTATGAATGTGGGATCCCTTGAAGACTGCCTATGCTGAGTGACTATCCTGTTCTGCTGAGTGACTATACTATTCCTCCTCAATGTTCATGTTGATAGCTTCTAAGAACATTTTTGTTTCACGGCACCACCACCACCACTGCCTAAGGCCCAATTTTTCTGCCCCTGTTTAACAGGGGCATGTAATTACAATTTTTGATCTAATATTTTACAGCAGGGCCCGTTCCTGCACTCAACAAGAGTATCTGTGAGTCTTTACAGTGTTGTGCCACCACCACCACCACCACCACCACCTAAGGCCCAATTTTTATGCCCCTGTTTAACAAGGGCATGTAATTACAATGTTTACTCTAATATTTCACAGCAGGGCTCGTTCCTGCGCTCAACAACAGAATCTGTGAGGGATTACAGTGTTGTGGCACCACCACCACTGCCTAAGACCCAATTTTTCTGCCTCTGTTCAACAGGGGCATGTAATTACAATTCTTGATATAATATTTCACAGCAGGGCCCATTCCAGCGCCCACCAAGAGTAACTGTGAGGGCTTACAGTGTTTTGGTACCACCAACACCTAAGGCCCAATTTTCTGCAGAGTATATAGGGCAGGCCGTATAGTATATACAGGCGGTCCCCTACTTTCAAACATCCGACTTACAAGCCACTCCTACTTAAAAAACAGAGGGAGACAACAGGAAGTGAGAGGAAATCTACCCCTAGAAAGGGAAATTCTCTCCTGTAAGAGTTAATATGGGAAAAAGTTATCTCCACTGATGCTTTATCACCAATCCTTTCCCTAAAAACCCCAAATTTTCTAAATCCAATTGTCATTGGGACAGAAAGTCAGGTGAAATCTTCTGAACAGGGGCACAGACAGCAGAACAAATGTTACAGGGGTGATGATAACCCTTCCCTATGTTATCCAAAAAGCTTAAAAATAGATTTTTTGCCTGGAGCTACACTTACAAAATGTACCTGTTCCAAATTACAAACAGATTCAACTTAAGAACAAACCTACAGTCCCTCTCTTGTTTGGACCACCTGAATACTGCTGTTCAGAGTATATAGGGCCTGGGGGCCCCATGCCTTTTTAATTTGGGTGCGGGGTTCCCCTTAATATCCATACCAGACCCAAAGGGCCTGGTAATGGGCTGGGGGGGGTTACCCATGCCGTTTTTCTCAATAATTTTCATCTATATTGCCGGGACCCGACATTACATTAAAGCCGCAAACAGTTTTAAATGACTTTTATTCCTTTAGAAATGTCATTTTGTACAGGAATTGTTCTAAAAACGGGAAAGACGCGCCACTTTACAGGCATACTATAGACACCCCCCAGGTACGATATTTAAAGGAATATTTCACTTTTATTTCTTCACTTTAAGCATTATTAAAATCACTGCTCCCGAAAAAACGTTAGTTTTTAAAACTTTTTTTTGCATTGATACATGTCCCCTGGGGCAGGACCCGGGTCCCCAAACACTTTTTATGACAATAACTTGCATATTAGCCTTTAAAATTAGCACATTTGATTTCTCACGTTCGGGTCCCATAGACTTTAACGGTGTTTGAATGTTCACGCAAACTTTCAGTCCGTTCGCATGTTCTGTTGCGAACCGAACCGGGGGGTGTTTGGCTCATCCCTACTCTCTACACATAGCACTGTATGTTCATTTCAGAGAACAGACACAGGGCACGGGTCACTA
The DNA here is from genome assembly GCA_029206835.1 of Rana muscosa. Classification (NCBI taxonomy): domain Eukaryota; kingdom Metazoa; phylum Chordata; class Amphibia; order Anura; family Ranidae; genus Rana; species Rana muscosa. Next base: position 164,300,301 of record CM055124.1, on the reverse strand, counting down.
TGCTCCTTACCATGTCTCCTCTTCTGATATAACACAGTGCTATGTGTAGAGAACTTACCTGTGTTCATTGCTAAACATGAGAAGTGTTCAGTGCCTTCCCCCCCCCCCCATCGGCTGAAGAAGACGCTGATACAGACTTTGAATGAGTGAGTGGAGAGGGGGGAGGGAATTTGGAGGACATAGGAACATCATCGTCCAGAGCAGAGGTGTTGGAGTCTTGCAGAGGAGAGCTTGCAGATAACAGCCAGAGAAAGGTGAGGAGACTTCACTTGGGTCATGCTGTCTCTGCTTTAGCTGGGGACCTGCTGCCATGGAAACAGAGGCACGTAAAGAACATGCTCATTCTAGATAGCAGCCTGGGTGTGCACCTCTTCACCAAACACACCCACATGTCCTCCAGAGGGAGGGAGTGAAGGAGGGGCTGGACTGTAGAGCTGTATCCACCCCCTGCATACTTTTGAACTGAGAAAGAACCATTAGAGGCTGTCATGTACTAACTATTTTTGCATTCCCATACTTCTCCTTTAACAGTTAATGGGCCCTGATAGGATTTATCCCAGAGTTCTAAAAAAACTTTGAGGTATATTTGTTGGACCATTAACAGATATTTTTAATCAATCTCTTCTAACAGGAGACGTTCCCCATGACTACCAGACAGCGAATATTGTACATATTGTGACAGCAGGAAGGTAAAGTCACCTGGTTGCATCCAGGGGGGTAGATATATTTCGCCCAGATTCAGGCTTTACGCCGACTTATACAACTAGGTGGAGAGTTGTATAAGCCCAGCTAAGGCTAGTGGGCTCATGGATGACTCATACCTCTAGGGAGAGTGTGGGGCGTCGTACAGACAGGGAGTTGATGAGACCAGCTGAAGCTTGTCAGCTCATTTAGGCCTCTATAAGAACTCCCAGCTTCATTAGATGTTAGCTCATGCCTGGAACCAGACCTGTGTGGACTGTCTAGGGAGAGTGAACCCCTGTGCGGTGAGGCAAAGCCTGTGTGGCTATTTGTTTGGACTTTTACTAAACCAGGGACTTAGGGACTAGGACAGCACTAGGCTGATCCCAGTTGTTAGTTAGTAAACCTGTATGTTTAGTCAGAGGTCAACTGGACCAGGATTTATTTTGTTTATGTTTCTTTTGCTTTGCTGTGTTTTTGTCACTGTAAATAGAAAATAAACCGCACCTTTTTGATTTTGAAAACCACAAGCTCCGTCTGCTGGGCCTGTTTTTGTGTGGGGAGCCCATCTCGGGGGTCACCCACACCCGCTGCCGAGCTAACCCCCCCACAGTTGGTGGAGAACCAGTGGCAGTTTTTTTTAAGCCAGCATGGAGGAGATACTGAAACAGCTGGCTCTAGCAAATGCCAATCAACAGCAGACAAATGCAGGTTTGCAAAGGAGCCTTGCAGCCCAGCAGCAAGCTCATCAACAGAGCCTTGCAGCCCAGCAGCAAGCTCACCAACAGAGTCTGGAAGCTCAGCAACAAGCCCTGCAGCAATCTGAGGCCCGCTTCATAGACCTGTTACAGAAGCAAGAGCAGAGACTACAACAAATGGAAGCAGTAGTGCAGCAACGTCCGCAGACCAGTGAGGGAAGCCGTCCCACTAATACCGCGTCCTTTGAGGTGAGTCGTTTATTGACAAAAATGACTGGAGAGGATGATCCAGAGGTATTTTTGACCACATTTGAAAGGACTGCTGAAAGAGAAAAGTGGCCTGAGGAGCAGTGGGCTGGACTGGTGGCTCCTCTGTTAACTGGTGAATCGCAGAAGGCTTACTATGACCTAGAGCATGACCAAGCAAAAGACTATGTGATGCTAAAAGCTGAAATATTGGCAAGGCTGGGTGTCACCCTGGCTGTCCGGGCTCAGCGTGTGCATAACTGGACTTTCCAGCTTGGAAAACCCCCCAGGTCTCAAATGTATGATCTCATTCACCTGAGCAGAAAGTGGCTACAGCCAGAGACTTTGTCCGCACCAAAGATTGTGGAACGTGTTGTAATGGATCGGTTTTTGAGAGCTCTTCCTACTGCCATCCAAAAGTGGGTAAGCCATGGAGACCCAGAGACGGCCGATGGTCTTGTGGATCGTGTGGAGAAATACTTGGCTACAGAGAACCTGACGGCCTCTTCCAGAGACACTCGGACTTTCCACCCTAAGACCAGACCATCCCCAGGGGCGGATAAGATGATTCCAAGGGGTAAGGGTGGAGAGAGTGAGAGGGTGGGAGCTCTACCCCAAGTTTGGCGAGAACAGCCTGGGAAATCAGCGGCTCAAGAGGCGGCAAGAAGGATCGTTTGCTACCGCTGCCGGCAAGCGGGACATATTGCAGCAAATTGCCCGGTTGTGGAGGAACCCATGCAGTGTGACTTTCTGACGGGCAGACGTCAGTCGCTGTGTGCGACAGTCGCATGCACTGCCATTCGGGGAACTGAGAAACATTTATGCAAAATGTGTATTAATGGTAGAAATGTTGTGGTATTGCTGGATTCAGGTAGCCTTGTGACCCTGATAAAGGCTGAATTAGTTAAAACAGAGGTCTCTGGGAATAGCAAGGTAGCTGTTATTTGTGTGCATGGGGACACCCGAGAGTATCCAGTGACTACAGTGTGTTTCGAGACCCCCAAAGGTACCCTCTCTCATCCAGTGGGCTTAGTATCTCAGTTACCGCATGACGCCATTGTGGGAAGGGATTTTCCGAAGTTCTGGGAACTGTGGGATGATCCTGAGCCCCCCACTGGTGCCCCTATGTACCAGGAATGTGATAGCCAGAACTCCCCTGAGAGTGGTGAGGACTCTCCGGAATTTCCCTTGTCAGTATTGGCAGGGGAGACTCAAGAAACTGGAGAGGAGCCCACCTCCTCAGACGAAAACCTACCGTCTGTGGAGTTTTCTGATCTTGAGGTTCACAGGGAAAACTTTGCCACAGAACAGTTGAAAGACCCCGCCCTAATAAAGGCACGGGAAAACGTAGTGAAAATAGATGGCGAGTTAGTGAACCCAGATAATACCTGCACTTACCCATACTTCAGCGTAGAGAAGGACCTACTGTATCGGGTGGCAAAAAGGGCAGAAGAAACCGTTGAGCAGCTTGTGGTGCCCAAACCTTACAGGAAGTTGGTGTTGGAGTTGGCCCATGGGCACATTCTTGGAGGTCATCTGAGGACAGAGAAAACCCGAGAGAGGGTATTACAGAGATTCTATTGGCCGGGGGTGATGAAGGACATAGAAAATTATTGTTCCTCCTGCCCTGTGTGTCAGAGGTCGGCCCCGATGCCACATTTCCGTAGCCCGCTGGTCCCTCTACCCATCATTGAGGTCCCGTTTGAGAGGATCGCCATGGATTTGGTAGGTCCTATAATCAAGTCCGCTAGGGGGCACCAGTACATATTAGTTATAATGGACTATGCCACCCGTTATCCAGAAGCGATCCCTCTCCGAAATACCTCGGCCAAAACCATAGCCAAAGAGCTATCTCTTGTGTTTAGCCGGGTGGGTATTTGTAAAGAACTGCTTACGGACCAAGGTACACCCTTTATGTCCCGGGTTATGAAGGAGCTATGTAAATTGTTCAAAGTGACGCAATTACGTACATCTGTGTATCACCCCCAAACCGATGGGCTGGTTGAAAGATTCAACAAAACCCTAAAACAAATGTTGAAGAAAGTGGTGGATAGAGATGGAAAGGATTGGGACTGTCTACTTCCTTATCTGATGTTTGCTATTAGGGAGGTGCCCCAATCCTCTACGGGATTCTCCCCCTTTGAGTTACTGTATGGGAGACACCCAAGAGGGCTGTTGGATATTGCCAAGGAAACTTGGGAAAGTGAGAGTTCTCCCCACAGGAGTGTGATTGAGCATGTCGCCCTGATGCAAGACCGAATTGCACAGGTAATGCCCATCGTGAAGGAACATTTGGCCCAAGCGCAGTTAGCACAGCAGAGAGTGTACAACCGTGGAGCCAAGACCCGTACCTTTTCCCCGGGGGATAGGATACTGGTACTTGTCCCTACGGTTGAAAGTAAATTCCTTGCCAAATGGCAAGGCCCCTACGAGATAATGGAAAAAGTGAGCGAAGTGAATTACAAGGTCAGACAACCAGGAAGGCGAAAGCCCGAACAGATCTATCACGTTAATCTGTTGAAAGCCTGGAGGGATAGAGAGTCCCTAGTCGCAGACACTTGGTCACCAGCTCAAACTGGTTGCGTGATTCCTGAGGTTGGAATAGCAGCCACCTTGTCACAACCCCAACAACAGGAGGTTAAGGAGTTTGTGCTTCGCAACAAGGAGGTATTCTCTGAGCTGCCGGGACAAACATCTGGGGTAGAGCATGACATCATTACCCCGCCCGGTGAAAGGGTGAAGTTAAAACCCTATCGGATCCCAGAGGCCCGACGGGAGGCAATACGGGAGGAAGTACAGAAAATGCTGAACTTAGGGGTGATAGAGGAGTCCCAAAGTGATTGGTCTAGTCCCATTGTGTTGGTGCCTAAACCGGATGGGAGCTGGCGATTTTGTAACGATTTTCGTCAGTTGAACAAAGTTACAAAATTTGACACCTACCCCATGCCACGTATAGATGAGTTGATCGACCGGCTGGGAACAGCCCGATACATGACGACTCTTGACCTCACAAAAGGGTATTGGCAAATCCCCCTGGCCAAGTCGGCCAAAGAGAAAACCGCATTTGTAACCCCAGACGGGGCGTTCCAATATAAAAGAATGCCGTTCGGGTTACAGAATGCGCCGGCCACATTCCAGCGGAAAATGGACCAGATGCTGAGGCCCCATCGGAAGTATGCTGCGGCTTACCTGGATGACGTAATTGTCCATAGCACAGATTGGGCCTCACATCTGCCAAAAGTGCAAGCAGTCCTGGACTCTGTTCGGGAAGCGGGGTTTACGGCTAACCCCAAGAAGTGTACCATTGGGCAGGAGGAGGCCAAATATCTTGGGTACACCATTGGGAGGGGAGTAATAAAACCCCAACTCAACAAAATCGAGGCCATCCAGAGTTGGCCACGTCCCAACAGCAAGAAGCAGGTACGAGCCTTTCTGGGAATCGCTGGGTATTATCGGCGATTCATTCCCCACTTTGCTTCTAAGGCTGTGCCCCTAACCAACCTGACGAAGGGGAAAGGGTCGGTCATGATTAAATGGACCCCCGAGGCTGAGGCAGCATTCCAATTCTTGAAACAAGCCTTATGTAGCCAGCCAGTGTTGTACTCACCCGACTTCTCTAAAGACTTTGTCGTACAAAGTGATGCGTCAGATGTGGGGTTAGGAGCAGTATTGTCCCAGGTCTGGAACGGGGAAGAGCACCCAGTCATTTACCTCAGCAGGAAGTTGAAGTCCCATGAGGTAAATTACGCCACCGTTGAAAAGGAGTGTTTAGCGGTGAAGTGGGCTCTAGATTCCCTTCGGTACTACCTGCTAGGTAGGCACTTTGACATGGTTACGGATCACGCTCCGTTAAAGTGGATGGCTCAAAACAAGGAAACAAATAGAAGAGTGAATAGGTGGTTCCTGGCCCTCCAGGAATTCAACTTCACAGTAAAGCATCGCCCTGGCGTTCAAATGGGGAATGTGGATGCTTTGTCTCGAGTACATGAATGCCTGATTGCTGGTGTTCCAACCCCGAGGTTAAAACAAGAGGGGGGGGTATGTGACAGCAGGAAGGTAAAGTCACCTGGTTGCATCCAGGGGGGTAGATATATTTCGCCCAGATTCAGGCTTTACGCCGACTTATACAACTGAGTGGAGAGTTGTATAAGCCCAGCTAAGGCTAGTGGGCTCATGGATGACTCATACCTCTAGGGAGAGTGTGGGGCGTCGTACAGACAGGGAGTTGATGAGACCAGCTGAAGCTTGTCAGCTCATTTAGGCCTCTATAAGAACTCCCAGCTTCATTAGATGTTAGCTCATGCCTGGAACCAGACCTGTGTGGACTGTCTAGGGAGAGTGAACCCCTGTGTGGTGAGGCAAAGCCTGTGTGGCTATTTGTTTGGACTTTTACTAAACCAGGGACTTAGGGACTAGGACAGCACTAGGCTGATCCCAGTTGTTAGTTAGGAAACCTGTATGTTTAGTCAGAGGTCAACTGGACCAGGATTTATTTTGTTTATGTTTCTTTTGCTTTGCTGTGTTTTTGTCACTGTAAATAGAAAATAAACCGCACCTTTTTGATTTTGAAAACCACAAGCTCCGTCTGCTGGGCCTGTTTTTGTGTGGGGAGCCCATCTCGGGGGTCACCCACACCCGCTGCCGAGCTAACCCCCCCACAGTATCCACAAGAAGGGCAGCAAGGTAGAAGCTGACAATTACAGGCCAGTGAGTTTAACATCAGTTGTAGTCAAGTTAATGGAATCACTCCTGAAAAGAAAGATCATTGATCACTTAAAAATACACTTGCTGGACCCAAAGCAGCATGGCTTTACTGAAGGCAGATCATGTCAGACTAATCTGATTGCATTTTTTGACTATATTACCAATGTTTTGGACCGGGGTGGTGCCGTGGACATAGCATATCTTGATTTCAGCAAGGCATTTGATACAGTTCCACTTAATGATTAGGGATGAGCCGAACACTCCCCGGTTCGGTTCGCACCAGAACCTGCGAACGGACCGAAAGTTCACGCGAACATTAGAACCCTTAAAGTCTATGGGACTCGAACGTTCGAAATCAAAAGTGCTAATTTTAAAGGCTAATATGCAAGTTATTGTCCTAAAAAGGGTTTTGGGACCCGGGTCCTGCCCCAGGGGACATGTATCAATGCAAAAAGAAGTTTTAAAAACGTCCGTTTTTTCAGGAGCAGTGATTTTAATGATGCATAAAGTGAAAAAAAAATTGAAATATTCCTTCAAATATCATAAATGGGGGGTGTCTATAGTATGCCTGTGAAGTGGCATGTGTTTCCTGTGTTTAGAACTGTCCCTGCACAAAATGACATTTCTAAAGAAAAAAAAGTCATTTAAAACTGCTTGCGGCTTTAATGTAATGTCTGGTCCCGGCAATATGGATGAAAATCATTGAGAAAAATGGCATGGGTACCCCGGGGTAACCCCCCCCCAGCCCATTACGATCCCCTTTGGGTCTTGTATGGATATTAAGGGGACTCCCACACCCAAATTAAAAAAAGGAAAGGCGTGGGGCCCTCAGGCCCTATATACTCTGATCAGCAGTATACAGGCGGTGCACACAAGACAGGGACTGTAGGTTTGTTGTTACGAAGAATCTGTTTGTAATTTTGAACTCCCTGCCTGTGGTATTAGTATGAGAACACCAGCAATTGTATTCAGGTAAGCTTTAGGTGCACACTGTGTAAAGGACACTAAATCAAAATAATGCAGCTCCCTGCCTGTATTTGTATCAGAACACCAGCAATTGTATTCAGGTAAGCTTTAGGTGCACACTGTGCAAAGGACACTAAAGCAAAATACTGCAGCTCCCTGCCTGTATTTGTAGCAGAACAGCAATTGTATTCAGGTAAGCTTTTGGTGCACATTGTGCAAAGGACACAGTACACAAAGTGAAACACTGCAGCTAGCACAATCACCTGCCTGCCTGTCAGTATAGAGAATAACAGGAACGGATCTAGCTAAACTGAATACATTGTGTAAATATATATACAACACCTAGGATGCATATATATCCTCTACACACTGTAACTGCAGCTAACTGACTCGCCTGCCTGCTCTATCTAACTCAGATCAAATTACACTGTCTCTCTCTCTCTGTCTCTTTCCTTTAACCAACGTCGCAACACACCACACAAGGCCGCCACGCAGGCGGCCTTATATAGTGTGGGGCGTGTACTAAACCCCCTGAGACATAATTGGTCAAAGCCACCCTTGCTTTGTCCAATTATGTCTCTCCGTTTTTTCCGCGCTGTGATTGGCCAAAGCATGCGGGTCATAGTGCATGCTTGGCCAATCATCATCCAGCAATGCACTGCAATGCCGCAGTGAATTATGGGCCGTGACGCTCCATTCGATTTTGGGGCGAACGGCCCATAATGTTCGAAATTCGGCGAACAGCCGAACAGGCGATGTTCGAGTCGAACATGGGTTCGACTTGAACTCGAAGATCATCCCTAATAATGATCCAATACAAAAGTTGTACAAGCTGGGACTTAACCCTTGGGGGGTTCAGTGGATATGCAGTTGGCTAAAGGATAGATACCAGTGTGGTTGTAAATGGGGTTCACTCAGAAAATAAACCAGTCACTAGTGGTGTACCGCAAGGCTATGTATTAGGTCCTGTTCTATTAAATCTATATGTAAGTGATATAACTAAAGGTTTTCTGGGCACAGAATGTATTTTTGCTGATGACAAGAGGTGTCTGTAACATGGAACATAATTTGGCAGAAGATTGTTTAAAGCAGTGGAAACTGCAGTTCAATGTTTCTAACTGTAAAATAATGCACCTAGGGAAAAATAATACCCTGAGAGAGTACAGCATTGGGGGTACAGTGTTGACCAGCACTACAGAAGAAAAAAAAGAGTTGGGGGTACTTATTTCAGATGATTGCAAAATGAGCAAACAGTGTGACCAGGCAGTGGGAAAGGGGAATAGAATTCTAGGATGTATCCCTAAAGGGATCACCAGCAGGAGGAAGGAGACCCTATATAGTTTGTTATTGAGACCCAATTTAGAATACTGTCCCCCGTTTTGGAGACCTCACTTACAAAAAGATATTGATAAGATAGAACGAGTCCAGAGACTGGTAACAAAAATGGTGAACGGTGTGGGGGATAAAACATATTGAGAGTGACTTCAGGAACCTATTATGTACAGTCTGAAGGGAACTTCCCACAGAGGTAGTGAGACAGTCAACAGTAAATGGCTTCAAACATGCTTGGGTCAAACATAGACCTTAAGGCTCCATGTACACAGAAGCTGATAAACTGCAGTTAATGGGCGTTTTGGCGTTTTTTTTAAAAGCCCATTAACTGCACTCTATGTTAGCCTATGTGTTCATGTACACATAACGTTTTTTAGCTTTAATGAGCAGTGGAGTTAATGGGCTTTTTTCTGAACGCAGGAAATTTGCGTTCAAAGTGCCGTTTTTCGGCAGAAAAAAACGCAAAACGCCGAAAAAACGCTCATAAACGCTCAAAAACGCTGACCGCAAGCGTTTTTTAGTCCATTGAAATTTTTTTTTTTTTTTTTTTTTTTTAAAAGCTAAAAAAAGCTACACTGAAAAACGCTAATAAAAGCTAGTAAAAAAACGCTGATAAAAGCTAGCTTTTTCTGCTGCTTTAAAAACGGCCGTTACTCTTTCGTCCATGGACCGACACAGCTTCTCTATTGACAAAGTGGGTATTATCCGTTAATTAGGAGTGACTAGGCAGAAAAACTTGTAAAAAGTGTTGCATCACACCTTCTACAGTACCGCCCAGGGGGCGGACCCTCTGGGTATACCCTCTCAGTCTGCACATCGCAGATCAGTTTTTTTCTGTCTAGCAAGGAGTAGGACATGGCTCCCTTCGGGCTCATTGGTCCGGGGAAAAAAGATATATATATTTTTTATTTTTTTGCTACATTTGTTGTTTCCTGCGATCTTCGATCAACTGCCGACTGGGTGACAGGCTGGATCCTCGATCCTTGTAGTCTCCCCAGTTTCGGCCATCGAGCGTGTGCCGACCCTAGCTACGCGCTGGGTTTTCCACGACATGCCCGTCGCTCCACGGGTGGCCGGTGAGCCTACGCTCCAGGGCCTGCATCGGACCGCTCAGCTTCGGCTGACCTTACGGCCGAGTCGCAGCAGCCTGGCCGGTGAGCTTACGCTCCAAGGCTTGCATCGGACCGCTCAGCTTCGGCTGACCTTACGGCCGAGTCGCAGCAGCCTGTCCGGTGAGCGTCTTGCTCCAGGGCATACATATGATCGTCCCTTCTGGGTCCAATCACAGCATGCCTGGCCAACAGTCACCTTCCGTGCGCGGACGATGATCTGTTTGGAATGTCTTCCAGCAGAATACATGCAGGATAGGTAAGTAAAACTCCCCTGCCTCGGCTGGGTGATTTAGCTGGACATTCCTGGAGAGATCAAGTAAGTGATTGTGGCCCCTTTCTTCCCTCTCTCCCTGCCTTTCCCTCCTCCCTGGGCTTCTAGCTAAAGGTTGCTGGGTGCTGGGGGTCACCTAGGGGGTCCCACTGGAGCGGGGCTGGCTGTAACTAACATTTAAAAGAAATGTCATTTTTGCTTACCTGTGTTTCTGTGTCTCCATGCTGTCGGCGGCCATTTTGAGGTGGTCCATGCCAAGTTTGGCCTCTTGTAACTGCCTGGCGGCCATCTTCCTGTGGTTCGGCCACACCCACTGGCCCCTATCAGGTGATCGGCGGCCATGTTGGTCCACCCTGTATGCAGATATTGCCGTTCGGCGGCCATCTTTTTGGGGGCTATGGCTGCCTGACCTCTATCTTCTGTCGGCGGCCATTTTCTTAGAGCCCACATTATCTTCCATACAGACGTTTTTGGCAACCATTTTGCGAGAGCCTCCGGCCTCTAGGGTGCATTACACTGGCGTGAAAATTCACACAGGAAGTGCTGATAAAAGAAGCAGACTGACACAGCAGCAAGGGGACAGCATCACAGGCGCAGCATAGCAGTACCTATCCAGGGTGGTGAGTCCTCTGGGTAACCCAGCATCTCTGCAGCGCAGGAGGGTGGCCTATTGATATCTTGCCTGGAGCCCTGTGAGTGTCAGCGTGTGGTCAGCATGGCATCTGAGCCAGATGTCTTCTCCCCTGAAACACCAGATTTAGCAGCTGGTGCCCCTGAGGTGTCTATGAACGCTATGACTGCAATCCTAGAGGCGTTTGCTGCCAGGGTGGAAGCAGCACACGGGAATACAGGGGGTAGTAAACGCCCCGTCCCCTGCAAGCTTCTGGGGATATTTCTGATGCAGAACCAGGTCCAGCTACGGCTCATGGCCCAGATTCTGATGCATCAGAGACTGCAGACCGTGACCGATCGGACAGTGAGGAGGACTCCAAGTCCAGGTCAGTACGCGAGACGGCTTTGGTATCTGACCTTATTACTGCAGTGCGGGATACGCTAAAGTTGGAAAGGACTGAAGAAGTAGCAGATACTCCAGTCCCCTTTGGGTTTCGTAAACCTGCCCGCACTGCTAAGGTGTTCCCTTGTGTGTCTTATTTTGACAAACTCTTATACAAGGAATGGGAGAACCCACTGAGGGTCTTTACAGCCCCAAAGAGGTTTGCAGTACGGTACCCCTTTGAGGAGAGTTTTCTGAAGATATGGACCTCTCCCCCTATAGTGGACCCTTCGGTGTCCAGACTTAATAGAGCCACCACTATTCCAGTAGAAGGGGCTCCTGTTTTCAAGGACCCTGTGGATAAGAAGGCTGAAGCACTTGCTCGCTACCTATACTCAGTGGTAGGCTCAGCAGTACGCCCGGCATTGGCGGGGGCCCTAGTGTCTCAGACACTTACTGAATGGGCAAAATTGCTACTCCAGGGGTTAAAGGAGCGAGATGCTCCTCCTAATGAGATAACTTTGGCCGACCAGTTGGTCCAGGGCCTTAAGTTTGTCTGCGAGTCAGACATGGATACTATTCCCCTGCTGTCAAGAGCTTCGGTTTATGCAGTAGCAATACGCCGCCTGATCTGGCTAAAGGGCTGGTCTGCGGACCAGACTTCCAAGAAAGCCCTATTGGATCTGCCTTTTAAGGGCGACAGACTTTTTGGGGCTTCTCTGGATGACATCATCAAGGATGCTACAGGAGGTAAAAGCACTTTGCTTCCCCAAACTAGCAAGGGTAGGGGACCACGCCAAGGGCAAGGGCCCTCCTTTACTGCACGTAAGCGTTTTTTTTGCCCTCTTAAGGCGACAGGGAAAAGACCCCAGGCCGATAAAGCGCCTGCCCAAGGACAAAAGCGTCCTTGGTCCCGCAGACCCAACAAGCCTGTGGACAAATCTGCGTCCACATGAAGGTCCGCCCCCACCCAGCTCTCGGGTGGGGGGACGTCTTCGCAAATTCGCGACTCAGTGGACTGCTCTAGTCTCCGACAGGTGGGTTTGCGAAGTAATCTCCTCAGGCTACAAGATAGAATTTCTCTCTTGTCCACCAGACAGATTCATCACCTCCAATCTCCAGCTACTACCGACCCGTCGGGAGGCCCTGTATGGGGCGGTCCAGGGTCTACTGGAACGCGGGGTAGTTATTCCAGTTCCAGAACGCGAACGGGGTCAGGGTTTTTACTCAAATCTGTTCATTATGCCAAAGAAGGAGGGGGTTCGTCCAATCTTGGATCTCAGAGCCCTCAATTGCTTTGTGAAGGTACAAAGATTTCGGATGGAGTCGGTTCGATCCGTAGTCACGGCTCTCCATCCGGGGGACTTTCTGGCCTCCTTGGACATCAAGGACGCATACCTGCATGTCCCCATATACTCCAGACACCAGAGGTTTCTGCGATTTGCTATCGGGAAGAACCACTACCAGTTTGTGGCCCTCCCGTTTGGCCTTGCCTCAGCACCCAGGACGTTCACCAAGGTGCTCGCTCCGATTCTGGCACTTCTAAGACAGCGGGGTATCGCTATCACAGGTTACTTGGACGACCTTCTGCTGAAGGGCCCTTCAAGCTCAGAATTAGAGGTAAGCGTGTCCATTACCTGTCAGACTCTTCGAGACTGTGGTTGGATACTAAACACGCAAAAGTCAGTATTGGTGCCCACTCAACGCCTAGTGTACCTGGGGTTGATTCTGGATTCCTCAGAGGCAAAGGTATTCCTCCCTGTGGAGAAGTTGCAGACCCTCCGGGCTGCAGTACGGCAGCTGACTTCCAGGAATTGGTCGTCACTCCGTTTTTGCATGCGAGTGTTGGGCCTCATGGTAGCCTCCTTCGAGGCGGTCCCATATGCTCAATACCACACTCGAGTGTTACAGAGGGAAGTTCTGTCCAGATGGAACAGATGCCCTTCATCTCTGGATTATCAAATCCGAGTGAGCCACCTAGTCAGGAGATCCCTGGTATGGTGGCTGACAGCACCGGCTCTAATGGCCGGGAAGTCATTTCTTCCGGTTTACTGGATAGTGATCACGACGGACGCCAGCCTTACAGGTTGGGGGGGAGTCTGGGGTGTCCAGTCGGCGCAAGGTCGCTGGACCCCAGAGGAAGCCCTCCTGCCGATCAATGTCCTGGAGATCCGGGCGATCAAGCTGTGCCTCTTCAAATGGTCTCAGAGACTGCAAGGGCGTCCAGTCAGGATCCAGTCAGACAACGCCACAGCAGTGGCATATGTCAATCATCAAGGAGGAACAAGAAGCTCAGCTGCAGCATCGGAGATCGCTCGCATCCTGAAGTGGGCAGAGAGGAGCGTACCGGCACTGTCGGCCGTGTACATTCCGGGTGTGGAAAACTGGCAGGCGGACTACCTGAGCCGCCAGATGCTGGACCAGGGAGAATGGTCCTTACACCCGGAGGTGTTCCAACTCCTCTGCCAAAGATGGGGCACACCAGACGTAGATCTTCTGGCTTCCCGACTCAATCGGAAGGTATTGAGGTTTGTGGCCCGGTCAAGAGACCCATGGGCAGACGCAACGGACGCGTTGGTAGCATCGTGGGGCCAGTATCGGCTAATCTATGCCTTCCTTCCCTTAAAGCTTCTTCCTCTTCTGCCCGGCAGAGTGGAGGCAGAGGGAATTCCAATGATCCTAATCGCTCCAGATTGGCCTCAGCGTCCTTGGTACGCCGATCTAGTACGTCTGGTAGCAGACGTCCCCTGGCGCCTACCACTACGGAAGGACCTGCTGTCGCAAGGTCCCATATTCCATCCTGCTTTACAGTCATTGGCTTTAACGGCATGGCTGTTGAGAACCAGGTACTGAGAGACCGGGGCCTGTCAGACTCAGTAATTTCTACTATGAGAAGTGCTCGGAAACCGTCCTCTAGGAAGGTCTATCACCGCACTTGGAGGGCCTACATCTCCATGTGTGAGGAAATGAAATGGCATCCGCGTACCTATTTGGTTTCCAGAATCCTGCTGTTTTTACAGCATGGGGTAGACCAAAGGCTTGCCCTAAGTACGATTAAGGGACAGATATCTGCCCTGGCTGTCTTTTTTCAGCGACCCCTGGCGACTCACTCTCTCGTGAGTACATTTGTGCAGGGGGTTCGACATGTGGCCCCTCCGGTCCGCCCCCCGTTACCTCCGTGGGACTTGAACCTGGTCCTCTCGGTGCTTCAGAAGGCACCGTTTGAGAATATTAGAGATATTCCCCTGTTGACGCTTTCTCAGAAGGTGGTCTTTTTGGTGGCTGTTACGTCAGTTAGACGAGTCTCTGAGCTGGCAGCCTTGTCCTGCAAGGCTCCCTATTTGATTTTCCACAAGGATAAGGTGGTGCTGCGGCCGCAGCCTTCCTTTCTTCCGAAGGTCGTTTCGGCTTTTCATCTCAACGAAGACATTGTACTTCCATCCTTGTGTCCTCAGCCGTCGAATCCTAAGGAGTCGGCGTTGCATTCCTTGGACGTTGTCCGAGCTTTGAGAGTATACATATCTGCTACTTCCCTGTTCCGGAAGTCAGACTCACTGTTTGTTTCGGTGGCTGGTCCCAAGAAGGGCCAAGCAGTCTCATCGGCCACCATCTCTAGGTGGATCCGACAGATAGTAATCCAGGCTTACGCCTTAAAGGGTCAGGCGCCCCCCTTTCCTGTCACGGCGCATTCGACCAGGGCAATAGGTGCCTCTTGGGCTTTCCGACATCAAGCGTCTGTTTCCCAACTATGTAAAGCGGCGACTTGGTCGTCCGCTCACACTTTCACAAAATTCTACAAAGTTGATGTAGGTGCATCTTCGGATGCCTCTTTCGGCCGCAAGGTTTTGCAGGCGGCTGTTTAGAGTTGCAACTCCTCCGTTGGAGGAGTGCTGTTTTGTGTTTTGGGGTGAAGTTTGTTTTTATGCTGTTACCACCCCTCGTTTTTTCTCTGACACTGCTTTGGGACGTCCCACTTTGTCAATAGAGAAGCTGTGTCGGTCCATGGACGAAAGAGTAAATAGGATTTTTTACTCACCGTAAAATCCTTTTCTCTGAGTCCATGGACCGACACAGCACCCACCCCTCCTTTTAAGTTTGTACTGCTTTTTGACGAACTGATCTGCGATGTGCAGACTGAGAGGGTATACCCAGAGGGTCCGCCCCCTGGGCGGTACTGTAGAAGGTGTGATGCAACACTTTTTACAAGTTTTTCTGCCTAGTCACTCCTAATTAACGGATAATACCCACTTTGTCAATAGAGAAGCTGTGTCGGTCCATGGACTCAGAGAAAAGGATTTTACGGTGAGTAAAAAATCCTATTTTTTGAGCTTCTGTGTACATGGAGCCTTACTCAGACAAAAAAGTTAACGAAAAATAGCAAAAAAACAAACAAAACAAACAAACAAAAAAACAAAAACAGGCAGACTCGATGGACTACTTGGTCTTATTTCTGCTGTCACTTGTCTATGTTTCTATTATCTAATCATGGCCAAACAAACATAAAAAAAATTTCTTGCACATGTTTGAGTATTTTTTGCAACTTGAAATTTCACCACATTCACTAAACTCCAGGGATAATTCCCACACAAAGTGCAACTTCATTTGCTATGCGAACAACCTATTTATTATTATTATTATACAGGATTTATATAGCGCCAACAGTTTGCGCAGCGCTTTACAACATCAGGGAAGACAGTACAGTCACAATACAATTCAATACAGAGGGATCAGAGAGCCCTGCTCGTTAGAGCTTACAGTCTAGATTATTTACCTTGACTTAGTCAACCCCAGTGTCTCCTAAAACCTACCACCTCCTACTGCTTGAGACAGCTGCTAGTCAGCATAAACGCATTAACATTATTATGTCTTTGCTATGACTTTAAAAACCAGTGTTCAATTAATATGCTTTCACAGCTTTATAACCAGGTCAATGTCATAAACCGTATAACTAACAAGGATTAGGGTTGATGCTTAAGATATATCAGTTCCGGGTCTGTATTTCCTCTGTCAAAAAAAAATAAGAACTCTTCACACACTGGAATTTGGCAAGCAATGCACCTAACAGCAAAAGATTACAGTATATACAGAATATTTATATTTACAATATAGTAAATCCTTGGATTGCGATCATAATTTGTTTCGGAAGCATGTTTGTAATCCAAAGCACTCTTATATTAAAGCAAATTTCCCCAAAAAGGAATAATGGAAACGCTGGTGATTCATTCCACAACCATTTATTCATAGGTCTTTCAGTTTATAGTCCATATAAAAAGATTATAGCAAGGTTGTGTAACCATAAAATGTCCATCCACAAATGGCGGCCTTTACAAGGGGATTAGAAGCAAAATCCAGCAGGAGCTAGAGTATAAAAGAGAAGCGCCTCTTGAGCCCTGTACACACAATCAGATTTCCTATGGATTCTAATCTGATGGATTTTTCCATCGGAAATCCGATGAAGCTGACTTCCATCAGTCTTGCCTACACACCATCAGTCAAAAATCCGACCGTCCCAAACGCTGTGACGTAAAACACTCCGAAAAGCCAAGAAAAATGAAGTTCAATGCTTCTGAGCATGCGTCGACTTGATTCTGAGCATGCGTGGGTTTTTTGTCCGATGGAGTTTCACACATACGATCGGAATTTGCTATCGTTTTTTTTCCCATCGGATAAATTTAAAACATGTTCTATGTTTTCTCACCGATGGAAAAAAGACCGATGGGGTCCATACACGATCGGTTTGTCCGATGAGAAAAGTCCATCGGACTGTTTTCATCAGTAAAACCGATTGTGTGTACACGGCATAAGTGTAGCAATATGGTTACATTTAATGAAGGTACAGCATTTAGCAACTCACATAGTTGATGGTTAAAAGAGGCACATCTAAGTATGCAGGCACCCGGGGTAAAGCTGTCCACATAGACCATCCTCCGCACCGCCGGATCTCACTGCTGTCAGTCTGCAATGGTGACCGCGAAGACTACCCTGCAGTAGAGTGATCTGAAAGTGAGGCTTGAAGCGCTCACGGAGTGCAGCGTGGAAGGGATGACATTGATGGCGGTGTAGGGGAATGTATGGACAGCTTTATCCTGGATGCCTGCATACTTAGATTTGCCATTTAGCAACCATGTGAGTTGCTAAATGTTGTACCTTCATTAAATGTAACAATATTGCTACACTTATGCCGGAAATTCTGACAACAAAACCATGTTTTTTTTTTCCGACGGATGTTGACTCAAACTTTTCTTGCATACACATGGTCGCAGAAATGTTGCTCGGAAATTCCGAACGTCAAGAACGCGGAGACGTACAACACTACGACGAGCCGAGAAAAATGAAGCACAATGATTCCGAGCATGCGTCTAATTGATTCCAAGCATGCGTAGGATTTTTGTGCATCGGAATTAGATACACACGATCGGAATTTCCGACAAGAACTTTTGTTGTCGGAAAAATTGAGAACCTGCTCTAAAACATTTGTTGTCGGAAATTCCTGACAGCAAATGTCCGATGGAGCCTACACACGGTCGGAATATCCAACCAAAAGCTCACATCGAACATTTATTGTCGGAAATTCCGATCGTGTGTACGCGGCATTAGAGGCGCCTCTCTTCTCTTTTATTCTCAGTTGTGACATGACGCTACTTGTATATCAAGACATCGCTTGTATATCAAGTCAAAATTTATTTAAAAATGTTGCTTGTCTTGCAAAATGCTCTCAAACCAAGTTACTCTCAAACCAAGGTTTTACTGTATTAGCAATTTGAGGTGGTCTGTCAATAGGTTGCTGATTTAAGCCAGTTTAAAAAACAAAATTGTTATGTTTAACTGGAATGTAAAATATATAGAAATGAAAAGAAAATGGTCTAAATATATTTGTCTTACATGATAAAAATATATTTTTATTATAATTATTGTTATAATAGGAGTAACAGTCATTTTCAGTTTTTCAGTTTGAGACAATTATAAACCCAGCAATTAAAAATAACTTTTTTGTTGCATAGAAACACCAGACTTGTTTTCTTTATTTTGGAAGAAATGACCTGTGTGCGTATATACATATACATGCATATATATTAATGAATTGATATACAGACGTTAATACACAGTATACGTTCTCATAGATCTAGTATCACTGTTTGCGGGGGCTTATAAACATACAGCACTTTAAATAGCAAAACAGGAAATCCCTTGTTCCACTGTTTAATGTTACAGATACTCCGGCTATATACAGATCCTTAAAATGATCTGCTGTGTTTGGGATAAGCCCACACCAGCTCATGGATGTGTTCAGAAGATATAATAGGGCAATAGTAGGTGTTCTTGTAAAATCCAGTTGGTACACATAAATTATGTCTGATGTGACATATACACCACATCTGGGCGTTTGATGTTTAGATTCTGCCAACCAGATAGATGAGAATATCAGTAAGCCCGATATACTAAGGAGCACCACTGTAGATAGTGATTTGTGGGACATATTTGCCTGTCTCTGCATATCCGGATGACAGCATCAGTAACTGTGCAGAATTTTATAGCTTATGTTGAACAACATATATATATATATATATAAAACATAGATTAAGATGGTTCTACCTATGGAATTGCCTCGCTAACAGTTTTGTAGCCACGTATTGGAGAAAACAATGATTTTGGGGTAAGGCTCCATGCACACTAGCATTTTTTTTAAGCTAAAAAAAAAAACGCTGGATAAAAAACGCTGCTAAAAGCTGTTTGTAGTATCGTTTTAGGAACTTTTAAGAGCATTATGCCGTGTACACACACATGACCGTTTTTAATGACGAGAAAAATTTCATTTTTTAAAATGGTCATTAAAAATGATCGTGTGTGGGCTTCAGAGCATTTTTCACGACGTGAAAAACGGCCATGAAAAAACTGGAACATGCTCTAACTTTTCACGTCGTTTTTTACATCGTCGTTTTTCTCGTCATGAAAAACGGCCGTGTGTGGGCTTTAACGACGTGAAAAAAAATGCGCATGCTCAGAATCAAGTATGAGACGGGGGCGCTCGTTCTGGTAAAACTAGCGTTCGTAATGGAGATAGCACATTCGTCACGCTGTAACGGACTGAAAAGCACGAGGCTGAACAAACTTTACTAACATGAAGGGTGGCGCCATCCGAATGGAACTTCCCCTTTATAGTGCCGTCGTACGTGCTGTACGTCACCGCGCTTTACTCGAGCATTTTTTTCCACGATAGTGTGTAGGCAAGGCAGGCTTGAGAAGAATCACGTCGAGAAAAATGCTGTTTTTTTCAATGACACGGTCGTGTGTACACGGCATTAGCGTTTAGAAGCATTAGCATTATATTTGAGTTTTTGCAGTAAAAGGGAAAAAAAAGCTAAAAAAACGCTGTTAAGAGCGTTAAGGGGCATTTAGCAGTGTTTAGAAGCGCTTAGGATCGTCTCAAAAAAACGTTCCAAGAAACTCTACAAAAGAAAAAAAAAATTCTGCACCCTGATGCTGAAGCTCAAAAAATGCTAATAGCCTAAAGTAGTGTGCGAACACATAGGATAACTATTTAGCTTCTAGGAGCAGAAAAAAAATGCTAATAACAGCTTCTAGGAGCTTAAAAAATGCTAGTGTGCATGTTTTTAAAGGCACATGAGCTTTGATTTCAGCTTGAAGAAGCTGGTACTTTTTTGGGCTCTTTTGCACATTTTCATTTGAGCTTATTTGAGCTCATTTGAGCATAATGCCCTGTACACACGATCGGATTTCCGATGGAATAAAATCCGATGGAAATTTCCGTCGGAATTCCGATGAAGCTGACTTCTATCAGTCTTGCATACACACCATCAGACAAAATTCCGACCGTCCAAAACGCTGTGACGTAAAACACTCCGACGAGCCGAGAAAATTAAGTTCAATGCTTCTGAGCATGCGTCGACTTGATTCTGAGCATGCGTGGGTTTTTTCTCCGTTGGAGTTCCACACAGACGATCGGAATTTCCTATCGTTTTTTTTTTCCATTGGAAAAATTTAAAACATGTTCTATTTTTTTACACCGATGGAAAAAAGTCAGATGGGGCCCACACACGATCGTTTTTTTTTTGATGAAAAAAGTCCATCTGATTTTTTTCATCGGAAAAAACGATCGTGTGTACAGGGCATAAGCGTTTTTCGCAAACCCTCTCCTCAGCTAATTTTTCCTATTTCTGTTGTGTGTTTTCGAGCTTCTTTGGGGTTTTTCATGCTTTTTTATGCTCTTTCGCATTTTTCACGTGTTTGTGGGCATTAGGCATCTTTTCTGCTCGAACGCTCTTCTCAAAAACGTGAGTTTTGCAGTGGTTTTATTCTACCTGTAAGAGCATATACCTGTAAATGCCTGAAAAAGCCATAGTGTGCATGGACACATTGGCTAGCATAGAGGGGAGTTTCCAGGCAGAAAAAATAAGAGATCCAAAAAGTTCAAAAGCCTGTAGGAGCCACTTCTTTGGACTTTTTTGAGCTGCAGTGTGCATGAGCCTTAAAACAGTTATATTGTAAGCTCTCATAAAGCAGGCATGTAGAATAGTTGCATTCGCCACTAATGCGCAGGAAGCCAATGTACAGTAAAGGCAGTGCCAAAGTAAAGCTCTAGATTACCAGGCAGAGTACCAGTTCAGTTGAAAGCCATGACATGGTTCAGGATCAGTAACAGAAAACAAAATGCAAAATCCAAGTCATAATCAAATGCAACCGAAGATTGCAGAATTTAATGGGTAAACCAAGTTTAATAAAAGAAAGAAAAAAGGAGGGCGCACCGATCTTGTGCATTACCACCTAAAGGTTTATTAAAATGTGATTAAAAAGCAATAGTCCTACTCACAGACAGAGCTTAAGTACAAACTTATCGGACAAAAGGGCTGGAATTCTTGGCATCCACTGACTGGACTCGACAACAGAGAGGGTCGGACGATACCCCAAAGCATCCAGATGGCTGACGCGTTTCTGGGGCGCACCCCTTTCATCAGAGCCTAGGTGGTCCGCCTAGACCACCTAGGCTCTGATGAAAGGGGTGTGGTCGTTCAGGTGCTTATCTAATAGTTTTTTGAAACTATCGATGCCCCCCGCTAAGACCACCACATGTGGAAGGGAATTCCACATCCTTCCCTCTACGTCAGTGGTTCTCAACCGGGGGGTCAGGACCCCCTTGGGGGTCGAATAATGATTTGCCAGGGGTCACCGAATCCTGGGCTGATCCTGAAGCCCGCACCACTCTCCCAGCCTTTTTGCGGCCACCCAGCAGGGCTATCCATGGGGCCTGTGGCCGCCCAGCTGGGCTGTTCCTGGAGCCCGCAGCCGCCCACTCAGCTTTTTCGCAGGCGCCCATTCAGTTCACGGCATGGCTGGGGGGCAAAGACTAGAGGTCAGCTGACTGGTGAGGAATGTGAAGTGGGAGGGGCTGGAGGAGACCCTATCTCCTGATTTCGGCATAGGTGTCACTGCTACGAGACACCACAAAGTCGGAGACACAGTGAAACCGGAGACACAGTGAGTAACACTACCTGTGATTATAGTTGCCATTAAAAGGACTCAGGGAGCGCTAAATGTCAGTGGGTCAGGGGCGCAAATTATTTGTCTTGCCTTGGGTGCTGACAACCCACGCTACTAAAATGTTAGGGGTCCCCACATCTTGGGAAATTTTATCAAGGGGTCACGGCACTAGAAGGTGGAGAACCACTGCTCTACGTAGTTTAAGGTAAACCTAATTTCTTCTAATTTTAATGAGTGGCCATGTGTCTTGTTTAACTCCCTTCCACAAAAAAGTTTTATCCCTATTGTGGGGTCACCAGTACGGTATTTGGAAATTGAAATCATATCCCCTCTCAAGCGTCTATTCTCCAGAGAGAATATGTCCAGTGCTTGCAACCTTTCTTAGTAACTAATATCCTCCAGAACATTTATTAGCTTTGTTGCCCTTCTTTGTACTCACTCCATTTCCAGTACATCCTTCCTGAGGACTGGTGCCCAGAACTGGACAGCATACTCCAGGAGGTGCGGCCGGACCAGAGTCTTGTAGAGTGGGAGTGTTGCCCACTTCATTAATTTGTTCAGATATTCTTGCAAGGTTTACACATCCTGTGGAGAATTTATTGCCCTGCTTAGCTTAGTATCGTCCAGCAAACACAGAGATTGAACTGTTTACCCCATCCTCCAGGTCGTTTATGAACAGATTAAATAGAATTGGTCCCAGCACAGAACCCTGTGGGATGCCCCTTCCCACCCCTGACCATTCCGAGTATTCCCCATTTATCACCACCCTCTGAACTCACCCTTGTAGCCAGTTTTCAATCCATGTACTCACCCTATGGTCCATGCCATAGTAAACGTTTATGGGGAACTGTGTCAGCTGTCTTTGCAAAATCCAGATACACCATGTCTGCAGACCTTCCTTTATCTAGATGGCAACTCACTTCCTCATAGAAGGTTAAAAGAATAGTTTGGCAAAAACTATTCTTCATGAATCCATGCTGATTACTGCTAATGATACCGTTTTCATTACTAAAATCTTGTATATAGTCCCTTATCATCCACTCCAAGAGCTTGCATACCATTGATGTTAGGCTAACTGGTCTCTGTAATTCCCAGGGATGTATTTTGGGCCCTTTTTAAATATTGGTGCTACATTGGCTTTTCTCCAATCCGCTTGTACCATTCCAGTCAGTACACTGTCAGTAAAAATTAGGAACAATGGTCTGGCAATTACTTGACTTAGTTCCCTAAGTACCCTCGGGTGCAAGCCATCCGGTCCCGGTGATTTATTAATGTTAAGTTTCCCATGTCTAATTCTAATTCTGTCCTCTGTTAGCCATGATGAAGGTGCTTCCTGTGATGTGTCATGAGGATAAACACTGCAGTTTTGGTTACTGAAGCCCCCCAATTTCCTTGTGAAGACTGAGGAGAAAAATAAAGTCAATACCTTCACCATCTCCCCATCCTTTGTAACCAGATGTCCTTCCTCATTATTTATGGGGCCAATATGGTCTGTCCTCCCTTCTTTACATTTTACATACTTAAATAATTTCTTGGGATTTTTTTTGCTCTCCTCCGCTATGTGTCTTTCGTGTTCTATCCTAGCCGCCCTAATTGCACCCTTACATTTCTTGTTGCATTCTTTATAAAGTCTGAATGCTGATGATGATCCCTCAACCTTGTATTTTTTGAAGGCCTTCTCTTTTGCTTTTATATGCATTTTTACATTGGAGTTAAGCCATCCAGGACTTTTGTTCGCTCTTTTAAATTTATTACCCAATGGGATGCACTGGCTAATGCCCTTATTTAATATGCTCTTAAAGCAAACCCATCTCTCCTCCGTGTTCTTTGTTCCTAAGGTTTTATCCCAATTTATGCCTTCTAGCAAGGTTCATAGTTTAGGGAAGTTGGGTCTTTTGAAATTCAGTGTCTTTGTATTTCCCTTATGTTTCCTGTTTGTGTGATTTATACTGAAGCCAATTGACCTGTGATCGCTCTTTCCTAAATTGCCCCGTATTTCCACATCCGTGATCAGGTCTGTATTGTTGGTAATCAGTGGATCTAGTAACACTTTATTTCTAGTTGGTGTGTCTACCATCTGACCCATGAAATTGTCCTGCAAGACATTTAGGAACTGGCGAGCCTTAGACGTATGCGTGGTTCCCTCCGCACAGTCTATGTCTGGATAATTAAAATCCCCCATTATGATAACACTTCCCATACTTGCTGCTAATCCAAATTGTGATAGGAGGTCCGTCTCCCCCTTCTCCCTCAGGTTTGGGGGCCTATAGCATACTCCTAGTATTATTTTCCCCCTTGGAGCTCTACCCATAAGGATTCCACCTCCTCCCTAGCTCACTTAGTGGTGTCATCTCTCACATTCACTTGTACATTCTTGATATATAGACATACCCCTCCCCCTTTTTTACCCCCTCTATCCCTGCGATAAAGGGTATACCCTTAAATGGTTGCCAGCCAATCATTCGAGCTCCTGAACCGGGTCTCTGAAATTCCCACAAAATCCAAATCCTCCTCGTACAACAGTATCTCTAGTTCACCCATCTTGTCCGCCAGGCTCCTGACATTGGTGAACATGCCACGTAAATTAGACCGGTTGCATACTATCCTCTTATTAGGTGTTCCGAGATTGCAACTTGGACTTGTTACTGTACTTACCTTGGGTTTATGTGCTTTAGTCAACCTACCACTAATGCTCCCAATACTACCATCTGAACTATGTTCCGCGCTGACTATCTCTACCTCTGAATCCTCCCCCCCCGTCGCCTAGTTTCAAAGCCCCTCTAACTTTTTGGCCATCTTTACTCCCAGCAGATCTGCACCCTCCTCATTTATGTGCAGTCTGTCCCTTCTATAGTACTGGTGACTGACTGAGAGGTCGGCCCAGTCCTCCAGGAACCCAAACCCCTCTTTACTACACCAGCTCCTCAGCCACTTGTTTACTTCCCTAATCTCCCTCTGCCTTTCTGGTGTGGCTCAAGGTACCGGCAGTATTCCTGAGAATACTACCTTGGAGGTCCTTTTCCTCAATTTAGCTCCCAAGTCCCTAAAATTGTTCTTTAGGACACTCCATCTGCCTCTGACTTTGTCATTGGTACCAATGTGCACCATGACAGCCAGGTCTTACCCAGCCCCTCCCAGTAATTTGTCCACCAGATCCGTGATGTGCCGGACCCGAGCTCCCGGGAGACAGCATACAGTTTGGCACTTCAGGTCTTTGTCACAGATTGTCCTCTCTGTCCTTCTAAGAATTGAGTCCCCTACCACCAGAATCTGTCTATCCTTTCCCTTTGCTTTAGAACCTGGGCTTCCAGGCAAACAATGTGCTTACATTTTGCACAGCAGTATTCGCCTTCAATCAGATAATCAAGAAACGCATACATGCCGCAAGATGTACACCGAGTCGCATCTCCACTCCTACAGGTCATCGTACCTACCAATTTAATGAGGATTGGGATTATACCCTGACCAAATTACCTAACAACTAGCTTTCTGAAACTGTTGTTGTTTGTTGACAGGTAGAATTGTATTGAAGCTATAAGTTTTGACTATATGCCAATCAATAATGTGGGCACATGCCTTAATCCTGAAAGAATATGTACATTTGAAAAAAAGCAGAGGAGCTAGACATTTGCATATTATAAGAGATAATCTGCCTGATCAGTTTGATGATGTTTCTAATGCAATTCCTAAACACACAGCTGATTAGAGGCACTTAGAGTAGACTTGAGTTGACTTTTGGGAACCCCATTTACCCAGTATTTGGGCACATGTTACTGTCTACTTTATATTGTAAAAACCACTGGGATGCAAAAGACAACATATTTTTCTCCACAGTCCAGCCATGAAATGTTATAGTCTGTATACATGAGTAAGGATTTGGAAGGAGATGGTCAACTTTCAAGTTTCCAAGGAGTTTACCAAGCGAGCAAGTGATGAAAACTTCCAAGACCACTCAAACATTAATTAGTTGACTGCACTTAATATTGTGATTGTCCTTGAAAATATAGTTACAGAAGAACTTTCCTCTTTTTGGCAAATGTCTGCTCCTTATATTTACCAAGATTATTGTCTTAAAGTTAAACTTGAATTAGGTTACACAATGTAAATTCACTTTTTGTGCCCTAAATGAGTTTGCAAGGCCAGGTATCAACTTTCACCGTTACTGGACTGCACGTACCCTGTGCAGAGAGCAGAGCTGTGGGTGGGAGCCAGCACGTCCTCCCATTGCAGGCTACCTATTATTTCAAGATAGGGAAAAGGAGGATTCAAGACCAGTCACCATGTACAAAGAGGTAAGCACTGACTAGTCTTATTACAAGAAACCTTTGTACAGAGGCAACATACAGGAGTTGTTTTATGCTAAATTAATGCACAGATCTGAAAGAAAAACAATACAGACACCAGGATTCAGCTAAGAACACACATGGTTCTTGTATTTAGACAAAATGTGTTTAGTCTAGGTTGTAGCTTTAAGTCTTCCTACCTGTACTAGGTACTTAGTGTACTCACATTCATGATGTGTTACATGCGGACCTAAATCACCTGCCACCTATTGATGCGACCCACAGATAAAAACAGTAGTGTTCTTGAGTAGGTGATCTGGATCTTTAAAGGCTTGCATCGGAAACAAGGAGGTGAGTGGATTGCATGGATGAGTGAATAGTATGGCGTGCACTGTGAAAAGACTGCAGATAAGAAAGATGTATGATGAGCTCTTTCAATTAGGATGTTTTTCATGGAGATGATGAAGATGTAGTGGACAGTCTATTAACACAGGAGAGAATATCCAATACTGAAAGTACAGCATGGGAGAAGTTTTGGATTCCGATTTAGGAGAAGGTAACAGAGGGGGATGGTCATTTACAGACTTGAGGACACATCTTTTTGTGTTATGTACATACAGTGCAGTAATGTGTAAGTGTAACAGAAGGCCAGCACTGTTTCTTACTCAGGCATTATCTGGATCCAGCATCGACTTCTTGGACTGTGTTAGTTCAGAGATGACACAGTCCTTCAAATCCTGGTGCCTGTGAAGTTCTTGGCTGTGAAAGTCTGATACAGCCTCTAAAGTTGGGACTTGCTACAAAGTTACAATATTACTATCTGAGCACTGAGGGAGAGGAGACTGAGAACAGTTTTCCTTCAACATGCATAAGACTGGTGACATAATCACAGCCTAGGCAAAGTCACTTCACGGTCGCTCAATACAATGGTTGCTTTTTTGTTTCAATAAATTATTTATGTCATCGTTTGCATGTCTTTAGATTTGTACAAAATGTTATAGAAACATAATTCTTAAGAATATATACATTATACGATTTCAGTGAGTAGAGCAAGATCCAAGACAAATGATCCGTTTTCTTTTTAAAAAAAGGCTACATCTGGTTTCATGCCAGCATTTAATGTTTAAACATTGAAAAAAAAATGAATATGAAAGTCTACATAAGTGTAATCATCAAAGCATAAATTATATCAGTTTTGAATGATTCTCTGTTTTGATTCAGCTATCTTGCAGGGGGAATACGTGTCAGGCTACTGTGAGTTGTCTGAAAGGCCTGTGGGGAAAATGTGAATAGACAAAATATTTGCAGAAGTGGTCATTTGTTCATTACTGTATGTACTAATCATTTCACATAAACAATATAAATGAAATGATAATACTGTTCATTCATAGTAAAACCTATCCACAGTGTAATACAAACACATTTTGCTAAAGTGATCTTTAAACCTGAACTCCGGGCACAAAAATGTTTGTTTAAATATATTCCTCAATAGCCATTTAAGGATGTAAATCCTCATTGTATGCATCAAATGCTTTTGTAAAGCCAGGTATTACTCATAAAAGTAGCAGTGACATCATCACTGTGCTGTCCATAGTCTGTGCAGAGAGCAGAGCTGTGGGAGGGACCAAGCAGGTCCACCAACTACAGGCTGTCTGCTGAAAACTACAGGAGGGGTGAAAACAAGACCAGTCTCCCTGCACAAGGAGAGAGAGCAGCAGTGACCAGTCTTTATTACATGAACTCCTGTTCAGAAGAAAAGATTCACATTGGATTACTGCACAGATCTGGAAGAAATATGCAAAGCACACCAAAATCCAAGAAAGAATACACATGACTTTAAAAATGAATATAGCCAATCTTCAGAAATAACTAAAGAATAACAGAACTTTCGTAAATACAAATCGATTGGGAACAACGAATTTATACTCTCCTGAAATAGCGAAAACGTTCTAAAGATGAATCATTCTAGCATAACACTTATAAAAAAACAAAATGATTTACTTAATGAATGAAAACAAAACAAAACAACATTTTTTGGCGTCCAAATTTCTAGTGTTACGGAGCCGTCCAGCACCCAGCTTGCATGCTTCCGTCAGTATGCAGCTTCCTCCAGTCTGGACATCGGAACCAGGTATTATAGCTGACCATATAAGACTAGCCGACAATAGCTTGTATGAGAACTGGAACTTTTTATTGAAAACAGAATTTATATGCCACACCAGGTCAGATGAGCCTGATCAAATTGTATACAGGAATATAATTAACATAACTAAAGAACAGCCAACATAAACTATGCTAATCCACCTCTAGCAACTAATATCTGACAGTGATATAATTAACATGAGCTAATTAACTAGTCACTTAAACCAGCCTAGGTGACCAGACCATTCAGCACCTACAACCCTAAAAAAAAAGTACTGTACAATACTGTACATAGTAGAAACACAAAGATGAGCAGACAGACAGAAAAAATAGGTGACGGTTAACAATGGGAGGAATACACTTGACACAAAATGCCTTAAACAGATTATATCATGATATCGCAGAATCAGGTTACTTTGAGCTGATTATAGTAACGTCTGTTCTGAGTCTCACAGTCTGAAGCAGTCATTGTTGGTAATGGGACATCTAGGCCCTAAACATAGATCTCGGGCCTATATTCCCCTGTGAGTCTGTATGTTTTGGGGAGACATGAACTTGAATCAGAAACAAGACCACTCCAAGGGTCTCCCAGGCATACACCTCCCAAAGAGTAGTGTTCTCATAAAATCCAGGGCCCACAGTCAATGGGTAAGAGGCCACCCTGCTGTCCCCTCCAAAAGCCCCTGTCCTGGTTGGGTCTGTCACATCTAGTATCTATAGTCACTAGCTATCTGGAATGTTCGCTTTTAATTTCCTTAGAAGACTTCCTTATTCATGTTGACTGGATAGCAGGTATATTAGTTTTACTATCATTATGTTTTATCTAAGGAAGAAAAAGGTTTTATGAAATATCTGCCTTTTTTTAAATCAATCTACGTGAAAGAACTATTTATGAATAATTATTCTGCAGCTGGTGTAAAGAATTTGGCTATTCTAATAAGCACCTGACTGGGTGTGAAGTAAAAAAAACTGTGACAAAAATAATGCAACTTTCGCCAGCTTTAGTTAGAATACTGTACAAGACTACCTTTTATGCACATCTCTATAATTTATTATTTATTTGTATAGCACCAAAATTTTGGAAGACCATTCACAGAGTATAGAGATCCATTGACATTAGTTCTCACTTCCTCCTGTGTCAATACCTCTCTTATACACAATTGGGTATAAAATCTATTAACCTACCACTATGTTTTGGAGTGTGAAAGAAAACCAGAGCACCAGATTAAGCCCACACGAAAATGGGGGAAGTTAAAAAACACCATGAAGTAGGTATCTCCAGGTAGAATTTAGCTGCAATGTAAATATGCTTACTTTCTTGTTCATACATCACGGGACACAGAGCGGCATAGTCATTACTATGTGGGTTATATAGAATTACCTTCAGGTGCTGGCACTGGCAACTTCCAAAACAGAAAGTACCCTCCCCTATATAAGCCCCTCCCATCCGGGAGCACCTCAGTTTTTTGCCAGTGTCTAAGGTGTTGACCAAGGTTAACATGTATTCATCTGGGCTTGTGTACAGGTTCTCTGGGCCTTAGCAAGCTATTCCGGATCCGACCAAAAAAGCTTCATAGCTAAACGGTCGGTACCCGGGCCTTGCAGAGAAGAGCAGGGTTTTGCCTGTAATGCCTCTCTTAGGAGGGCTGGACCCTGGGATCCAGAGCTCTGGTCATACCCAAAACCAAGAGGCTATCTGTGCAGGGTGCTATACAGGTCCAGGGGAGTGGAATCCTTGGGAACCAGGTCCCTGAAGGTCTAGTACAATGCCTGCCGTGAGAGGTGAAGTTTGGGCTTCTGTGGACCAAACAAAGTCCTGCGGCGGGGAAAAGGTAAGTGGGGGCCCCTCAGGAACTTGGTTCTATTGAGGGGACCCCCAAGCCTAATATGTCTTTCTGCCTGTTACCTAAAGGTATTCCCGCTAATAGCTGTATATGCCTAAGAAATCCTAGAAATGTCTTTTCATAAAGGAAGTTTTAAAAACTGTAAACCTAGAAATGTTTTTCATAAAGGAGGTTTTAAAAAAACAAAAAAAAAAACAAAAGTGCGGTACCTGTGTTTGTCCACTAGAGGCCGCTGTGGAACGTCTTTTTCTCTTGGGACTATTCCTTCCATGGTGAAAGTCCAGGCAGATGAGTGAGCTCTCTATCAGGGAAGCTGCATTCCTCTGTCATGCTGCCAAGTAGTTTCCTTCCATCCCCGAGTCCTGGTGAAACAGGGACCCTGGCTCCTCTCCCTACATGGCGCCAAGAGCGCACACGTGCACGCGCGCGCACACACGCTTTCTTTTTATAAGATTTAGCTTCAAAAAAGGGGGCGGAGCCTGGCGGATGACGCGCTCTGTGCGCCCAGCGCTTCTGCGCATGTGCGGGCGTCCCAGCAAGATAAAAGGACTCAGTCCACGCTGCTTGCTATGGACACAGAGCATGAAAAGGAGCTGGTAGCATGGTATAGGGGCTTACAGCGGGCGGTTGATACAGGCATCCCCAGAAAGACGCATTAGTAGACACCCACTGATGTACATAGCAGCAAATTGCATTAGACTATTTCAGTAAAGGGGTGTATTGCGGCTGGAATACCTCAGCTTTGAACTAAGGAATATGCTGCCTAAAAAACTCCGAGATATACCTCTCAGGAAGTGTAGGGGGTCTCCATCGGGCTCTGAGGATCTGGAGCAGTCATCTGCACCTTCCTCCCCTGAGAAATCAGAGGTTAATACCCATAAGGAACCCCCGGGAGTGCCAGGTACTGCGGCTGTCCTCAGTCCACCTGCTCCTGCATATATAACAGAGGAGGTTTTTGCCTCAACTCTGGAGGGATTGGAGCAGAGATTGGCAGCATTGATCGCTTCTTCTCTACAGGAAAGAAAGCGCGCCAGATCTCCATCCCCTCCATTAGAGTGCCTGTTGGCAGAGCAACAGTCCCAGGAAGGGACTGACCTTCCTGAAGGGGATCAGGAGGAGGTTAACTCTGTTTTTGAGGAATCGACAGTAGATGAACCATTTTCAGCATCACAGACTGAAAGATTGTGGGTCCAGACCCTAACTGACATGGTTCGATCTGCATTTAAAATGCCTCTTGTTGAACCATCAACTACTGCTGTCTCCTCGTTGGGGTCGCTAAAAGCTCCCCAGATTAATTGCTCCTTTCCAATTCATCCATTATTGGAAGGACTTATATACCAGGACTGGGAACATCCTGATAAACTATTTGTTCCACCTAAGAAATTTCAGGTGATCTATCCCATGGAGGAAAAATTCACCCAGAGATGGAATGTTCCTACGGTGGACGCAGCCATTTCTTCTGTGAACAAATCACTGACATGTCCAGTAGATAATGTTCAAATGTTCAAAGATCCAGTAGATAAAAAATTGGAATCTTTATTAAAATCTGCTTTTTCCACAGCAGGGGCTGTTACACAGCCAGCAGTGGCAGCTATTGGGGTCTGCCAAGCTTTAAAGGATCAAATGAAAATGGTCCTGAGGGATTTGCCAGACCAGCAGGCCCAGGCTCTGGCTGATCTGCCTAGAGCATTATGCTTTGCGGTTGACGCCATCAAGGATTCTATCCATCAGGCCTCCCGCCTCACGCTGTCTTTGGTACATATGCGTAGGCTTCTGTGGCTCAAGAACTGGTCTGCTGAGGCTCCCTGTAAGAAGCTCTTAGTTAGCTTCCCATTTCATGGAGAACGCCTTTTTGGCGAAGACCTGGATAAATATATCCAGAAGATTTCCAGTGGTAAAAGTACTCTCTTACCAATTAAAAAGAGGTCTAGGGGTCCGTCTTTTAAGAGGACTACCTCTCCTATCCCTGGGACGTCTGCTACTAAGCAGTTCCGACGGCCTCCTCGGTCAAACTCAGGAGGTAAAAATCAGGGACAGTCACAGGGTAATAAAAAGCCCTGGATCCGAAGAGGTACTAAACCAGCCTCCAAGTCAAGCCTATGAAGGGCTGCCCCCACTCAAACGGGTGGGGGGAAGACTTCAGTTGTTCACAGAGACCTGGCGGGAGACGATCAAAGACAGATGGGTGCTCTCCGCAGTAACTCGGGGATACAAGTTGGAGTTAAAAGAGTCTCCTCCTTCCCATTTTATGTGGTCAGGCATGCCAAAAGACCCTCTGAAAAGAAGGTGTCTCCTAGTGGCGTTAGAACAACTATTGCTCCAAGGAGTAATTATGGAGGTTCCTATGGAAGAGTGGGGGTTGAGTTTCTACTCAAACCTTTTCACAGTCCCGAAACCAAACGGGGACATAAGACCCATATTGGACCTAAAGAGTCTAAACAAATTTCTAAACGTCCGGTCCTTCCGGATGGAGTCGATCCGATCACCGCTGCCCTACAGGGGGAGGAATGGTTAGCCTCGATCGACATCAAAGATGCTTACTTGCATGTTCCCATCTTTCCAGGTCATCAAAAATTTCTACGCTTTGCAGTAGAAGGGCGCCATTTTCAGTTCAGAGCCTTACCATTCGGTCTGGCCACAGCACCACGAGTGTTCACAAAAATTCTGGCCCCACTGTTGGCCGATCTAAGAACACGAGGTGTAACGATAATGGCATACCTACACGACCTGTTGTTGATGGACCACTCAGTTGCCAAGCTAGAAGTGGTAATTGTCGATACAATCAAGTATCTAGAATCTCACGGTTGGGTCATCAACCTGGACAAGTCAGCCCTACAGCCAGTGAAAAACCTGGTATATCTAGGGCTACGGCTGGATTCAGACCAGAGGAAGATTTTCTTACCTCTAGACAAGGTATCCTCTTTGAGGGGCTTGGTCCGTCTGCTTTGTGCAAAAAGACAGCCGTCCATACGCCTGTGCATGAGGCTGCTAGGAAAGATGGTAGCATCATTCGAAGCTGTGCCATACGCCCAATTCCACTCAAGGAATTTACAGAGGGCCATATTGTCAGCCTGGAACAGAAAAATTCAGGCTCTAGACTTCCCGATGGCTTTGTCCCCTTCCGTTCGGAAGAGTCTCTGCTGGTGGTTGATCCCCCAGAATCTCCAGAAGGGAAAACCCTTCAGTCCGATATCCTGGAAGGTGGTCACTACAGATGCCAGCCTTATAGGCTGGGGGCAGTACTGGAGCAATGGTCTCTCCAGGGCAGATGGTCAAATGTAGTAAAAACCCTGCCCATCAATCTCTTAGAGATACGAGCAGCCTGGTATGCCCTAGTAGCCTGGGCATCCAGACTCCAAGGGTCCCCTGTCAGAATTCAATCAGACAATGCCACAGCAGTGGCATATATCAATCATCAGGGAGGCACCAGGAGTCGTGCAGTCCAGAGGGAAGTAAGTCACATCCTGGAATGGGCAGAAAAGCATGTCCAATGTATGTCAGCTGTCTTCATTCCAGGGGTGGAGAATTGGAAGGCGGACTTTCTAAGTCACCAACAGTTATGCCCAGGGGAATGGTCCCTTCATCCCGAGGTTTTCCGAGCAATATGTCAGCGGTGGGGAACACCGGATGTAGATCTGCTAGCATCCAGATTCAACGCAAAGGTGGACAGATTTGTCTCCCGGACAAGGGATCCCCTCGCTTGCGGCTCGGATGCTCTGGTGTTCCCTTGGAATCAGTTCAGACTGATATATGCATTCCCTCCGCTACAATTGTTGCCTCGACTCCTTCGCAGAGTTAGGTTGGAAAAGAAGCCGGTGATCTTGGTGGCTCCAGCGTGGCCCCGAAGGGCCTGGTACGCGGAGATCATCAAAATGTCTGTGGGGAGTCCTTGGACCCTTCCACGTCGTCCGGACCTGCTTTCGCAAGGGCCGATATACCACCCTTCCTTGCTAACTCTAAGTTTAACGGCCTGGCTATTGAATCCCACATCCTAAAGAAGAGAGGTCTCTCTAACTCTGTGGTATCAACTATAATCAATGCCAGGAAGCCTGTATCCAGGCAGATCTACTATAGAGTTTGGAAGGCGTACATCACTTGGTGCGAGGCCAGAAAGTGGCATCCACGTAAGTACGTTATAGGCAGAATTCTGGACTTCCTACAGTGGGCTGTAGACAGGAAGTTTGCCTTAAGTACTATCAGGGGTCAGGTTTCGGCCTTATCAATACTATTTCAAAGGCCCCTGGCTATGCATTCACTTGTCAAATCCTTTATGCAAGGGGTGACTCGTATTATTCCACCGATTAAAGCTCCCATATGTCCATGGGATCTAATTTTGGTTCTGTTGGTTCTGCAGAAGCAGCCATTTGAACCTTTGCGGCACATTTCCTTGGTTCTACTCACCAGAAAATTGATATTTTTAGTAGCCATATGCTCGGCTAGAAGAGTGTCGGAAGTAGCCGCCATGTCCTGTAAAGAGCCATATCTGGTTATTCATGAGGACAGAGTAGTATTACGTCCTCACCCAGCCTTTCTTCCTAAGGTGGTATTGAGGTTTCACTTGAACCAGGATGTGGTTCTTCCTTCTTTTCCCCAAACCGAGCTCGGTAGAGGAAAAGTTATTGCATTCTTTGAATGTAGTAAGAGCAGTTAAAGCTTATCTAAAAGCCACTGCTCAGATTCGTAGAACGGATTCTTTGTTTGTTCTGCCGGAAGGCCCCAGAAAGGGTCAGGCAGCATCAAAATCTACTTTAGTCAAGTGGATTCGACAGGTCATAATACAAGCCTATGGCTTGAGAAGTAGACCGCCTCCGTTCAAAGTTAGGGCGCACTCCACGAGAGCAGTTGGAACTTCATGGGCAGTGCATCACCAGGCCTCCCTGGCTCAAATTTGTAAGGCCGCAACATGGTCTTCAGTACACACGTTTACTAGGTTCTACCAGGTGGACGTTAGAAGTCAGGAGGATGTCGCCTTTGGGCGCAGTGTGTTGCAGGCCGCAAAAGATCCTCATGCCTGATGGCGCCCAGCTTATGTATGGTATATCCCCCCCCTCATTTGGCATTGCTTTGGGACGTCCCACATAGTAATGACTATGCCGCTCTGTGTCCCGTGATGTATGAACAAGAAAGTAGGATTTTTAAAACAGCTTACCTGTAAAATCCTTTTCTTGGAGTACATCACGGGACACAGAGCTCCCACCCCTCTTTTGGGGACACGTATTGCTTTGCTACAAAACTGAGGTGCTCCCGGATGGGAGGGGCTTATATAGGGGAGGGTACTTCCTGTTTTGGAAGTTGCCAGTGCCAGCACCTGAAGGTAATTCTATATAACCCACATAGTAATGACTATGCCGCTCTGTGTCCCGTGATGTACTCCAAGAAAAGGATTTTACAGGTAAGCTGTTTTAAAAATCCTACTATCTGCATCAATAATAATGGTATTACCCAGTGTTATCTAAGCATACATATGTCCTTACATGGATTTTATATTTATTTAGAGCTCTACCTATTCCTTTAGGCTGGGTTCACACCAGTCTGGTGCAAATTCCAGCTCTATTTTCCCTGAGAGAAAAAACAGCTGTTCAGCGGTTCCTCTCCATTGTAGCTGTGGACCAGCTGAGCAGAGAGAGGTGTAGTGAGGAGGGGGAGAGAATTCATGTTCACAACGAAACGCATCTGCAAATCAGAAGCGTTCCCATAGAAGATAATGGACCTGAATTCGCACCTGAGCCGGACCGCACTGCCTAGAAAACGCACACATTTTTTGGGCAATGCGGAGTGTGAATGCACCGCAGATATGTGAAACAGCCTCATTCAAATGAATGTTTTTTAAAGTGTCCTGGGAATTGGATGCGGTGTAAGCCGCATTCAATTCGCATAGGTGTAAACCCAGCCTTAATCAAAAAAGACACTGAAAGATTTTAAAAAGCCTTGGAGTGATTTATATAGGGGGGTGGACAAAGCGATATAAGAGTAAATAAATGGATGTGGTTTGTGCGCAAAACGTTGGGGGTTTAGGCTTGCTGCACCTGATTAGATATTTAGATATTACCATTCCATATAATTAGCTCAACTGGCATTGTGCAATGTGGGACTGACCACTCCTAAGTGTGTCCATGCAGAAGCACATTTTTTTTTGTCAGTCACAGTCTATTGCCAGCATGAGGAGACCCAAATATGGACCCACAATTCTTTTGTCCTTCTTTATTATTCTGCCTTACACTGTGGGACAGATTGAACAGCTATGGATTGGATCTTCTCTAGCACCCTTAGCACCATTATTTAGAAACCAAAGCTTTAAGCCAGGTATACCTAAGGGCTTATTTCAGTTCTGGATCAGCAAAGGTTACTATAAAATAGGTAGTAATATTGTGCTGCACTCTAAAAAGCGATTAACTGTGGATCACTTTTCAGAGAATGAACAAGTGTGAACTTTGCCTAATAGAAGCAATTTAGAGGCTGATGTTTTGATAATGTTTGGTTTTCACAAAAATAGTTAAATATACAGTACATCCCAAGAGGAT
This sequence comes from Rana muscosa, assembly GCA_029206835.1. NCBI lineage: Eukaryota > Metazoa > Chordata > Amphibia > Anura > Ranidae > Rana > Rana muscosa. The sequence goes on along the minus strand of CM055124.1, from coordinate 164,264,010 downwards.
GTTCAGAGGCAGTTACCAGGTATTATACACTGTGTCGAAAGGTTGGGAGCTTCTAGACTAGAGTTTATGCGCTTATTGCTATGGTGACACTTATTAATATTAAAAATATCCCCATATTTCACCTCCCTAGATTGGCCTCATCCATCCATTTCCTTTTCTTTACCTTTCCTTGTCTCTTTTCCTTGTTTTTTTTCTTGTCTGACTGTATTAGCTTGATCACTTTCTTGTTTATTAGTCGAATATACTTACAATTTAAACTATAACTATAAACTATAAATCTCTCCAATCTGGTCAGTGGATGACACTGTAATGTAATGAGAAGCTAACTCTCCATTTAGGGCTGTTCTTGTTGACTTCTGATGTTTAAGAATGATTAGAGATAAACTTCGACAGACCCTATAGCAATCAACAATGTGTTTGCCCAATGCTATGACAGGCTACATGTGGACCTGCTTCCGGCTTCTCTGGTGGCTCTAGATGCGTTTATTGCTCCCCTACAACTTCGACAACTTACTTCTTCACGGCACCAATTACTTGATGACCCATTGACTGAGTAGGAACTTGCTACTGCTATTCACTCCCTTACTCTTAATAAGACCCCAGGCCTTTATGGTCTACCTGCCAAATGATACCAGACCCATGTTGATGTACTATCCCCAGATTGCTTGCTTTTTTTAGAGACGCCTTGAAAGCAAGGTGTTTACCAGACCCAATGATCAAGGCTCTTATTATACTGTTAACCAAACCTGACAATGATAAATTACTACTCTCTTTGTTGAATTGTGACATTAGGGCCTTAGCTATAGTACTTTCTAATCATCTGAATAAAGTAATCATCTCTCTTGTTAACCTGGACCAATCTGGGTTTATGCCAGGAAAAAGCACTTATGATAATATCAGACGTTTGTATCTACATATTCATAGTGCCGCCAAGTACCAGAAGAGTGGTTTGGTGCTATCATTGGATGTCCAAAGAGCATTCAACACAGTTAGGTGGTCCTGTCACAAATTGGTTTTGGCCCTCAATTTATTCAATGGGTCCCTTTGCTCTACTCTTACACTCAAGCAAGAGTTTGCACAAACAGTCATGTATCTCAACTAATTACTCTCCAGCGGGTTACCCGACAGTGCTACCTGCTCTGCCCACTTCTGTTTGCACTTGTTATGGAACTATGGGTACCGTCGATTCGACAGTATCCTGAGATGGGTGACATCTGCTAGAGCCTGCTGGAGGAGAAGATCTCATTGTATGCAGATGATTCATTGATTTATTTGAATGGTTTAGAGGCCTCCTCCTATGCTTTAATGCAGGTGGTGGAAAGGTATGGAGATAAAAAACAAGTAATAAAGGCGCATTGTACCGGTACCTCAGTTTATGATGTAGAGTACCAATAGTCCGTGGTCAATATATTGAGAGATAACTCTCAGGTGTATACATAAAGAACGGACAGTCAGGGCAGCCACCAGCAGGACCAGAAGCTACTTTCCAGTGAGCGAAAACAGAAAAAACAAGGAGAGGGGCGCCTCTGAGATAGATATCAAAACAACATTTATTGGTAGCAATATTCACTCACATTGAAGATGAACCAGTTGCATTCAGCTGGGCAGAGGAGTAGATGAACTACAGGTCACAGAGGGTCCATGGAGCTGTCATCACAGAGAGTCCTGTCAAGCATTAGGTGTCTCCCCTCCTGTCCACTGTGTTTGGAACCTTAGACTGAATGAAAACCACTCTGTTTTTACTCACTCTGCCTTTTTAATAAACTCTGTTTTTTGCTGTGGCAATATAAAGATCTGTCCGGAAGGAAATCCTCCTGCTTGCTTACCATCACCAGCTTCCCTGACAGGACTCTCTGTGATGACAGCTCCATGGACCCTCTGTGACATGTAGTTCATCTACTACTCTGCCCAGCTGAATGCAACTGGTTCATCTTCAATGTGAGTGAATATTGCTACCAATAAATGTTGTTTTGATATCTATCTCAGAGGCGCCCCTCTCCTTGTTTTGAAAGGTATGGAGAGGCTTCTGACACAAGAGTCCATTGATTTTCCTATCAGTCCTTGGACTACCTATAACTATTTGAAATCCTCTAATTTATGCACTTCTAAATGTAAGTATTTGGGGATTCACATTCTTTCAATGATGGTGTTCATAGGTGTGTCTTTTCCCTATGCAAAACGTTCTCCCCTGAGGATGTCTGCTATTTGGCTTGGGCAGGGGGAGAACAGATTTTGTCTCCAGGCAGAACCTATACTACACCTCAAGCCCCTTGATGATATAATCCCAGATTTAAATTGTTATGTGGCCATCCAGATGCAGCCTGGTGGATTAGTAAGGGTGTTCTCTATGTATCTCATTTGTATGTAAATAGCAATTCTACAGGTGTAGTACCATCCAATCTACATCCAATGTGTAGCTCTGAAAACACTGAGCTGGTTGGTACCTTCTATGAAGGTCTACACGCTGAGGTTTTACATCCGTTTGCATCTTCCTATAGGAAATGGCTGAAGAAGTTACTGAAAGTTGCTTTCACAATGTTATTAGCACAGCAGATATAATATCCCAATTCAATTTTTTTCAGCAACTACATTACAATCCGGTCAAACTGTCTTTCTTGGCTTTGGCAGCACAAGCTTGTTGTTCAAGGTGGAGAAATGTCGGCTAACCTACGGCATATGGTCTGGACCAGTTCCCAGCTCTCCACCTTCTGGGCTGAATTATTTAATCTACTTTAATCTGCCAGCTCCAAAAGCTCCGGAAGTGTACTTCCTAGCTATTCCCAATGACTTTGTTCAGTGCACCTACAGCAGTTGTATTATGTTCTGTCTACCTTTTTTCACACCAGGAAAGTTATTTTGCAACACTGGAAAAACCCTATTCCACCTATTTCCTACATATAACATAATTTATACAGGCCGAGCTTGCCGAAGAAAATTTACCAAGGTATGGCAGCCCTGGTTAGATATTTCAGCCTCTTAGATGACTGACTTGACCACCTTGCAATCATCTATGTGATGTTTTTCTTTATAATATGGTCTCTGCAGTTATATGATACCCTAGGTTTTAACTATGATATGACTACTTGGGATGAGAGCAGAAGGTGTGCGTGTGTGTTGTATAGTTGTATGTCTCTTTTTATGATAATGTGGGTTTTAATTATATTTTTCTACTTGTACTATTGTACTGTTGTATACTTTCTACTTTGGTATGTTCTGTAATTTTTACTCCTTACTGGGCCCTGTGTAGCCAGATGCCATCAGGCATGTTGTGGTGCTGATGGTCATTTGTCTTGTATACAGGCAGTCCATGGGTTACAAATAAGAAAGATTATGTGGGTTTGTTCTTAAAGTGGAAGTAAACCCATTGATTTAACAGTTTAAAAAAAATGTTAAATTCCCGGCATGCCGGAAATGCTAACTGCCACATTGGTTGTGCTCTCAACCAAACTGTCAAACCATCCAATGGCTGGTGTCATAACTGGTCACATGTGCAGCATCATGGCAGTTGAAGATTAAACAAAGGTCAAGATGGCAGCTTCCTTGGCTGAAAACGATAGGAGGGTTTACTTCCACTTCAAGATGAATTTGTATGTAAGTTGTGTGAGGGGGTTAGCTCGGCAGCGGGTGTGTGTGACCCCCGGGATGGGTTCCCCACACAAAAACAGGCCCAGCAAACGGAGGTTGTGGTTTTCAAAATCAAAAAGGTGCGGTTTATTTTCTATTTACAGTGACAAAACACAGCAAAGCAAAAGAAACATAAATAAAATAAATCCTGGTCAACTTGACCTCTGAGTAAACATACAGGTTTCCTAACTAACAACTGGGATCAGCCTAGTGCTGTCCTAGTCCCTAAGTCCCTGGTTTTAAATGTCCAAGCAAATAGCCACACAGGCTTTTTCTCACCGCACAGGGGTTCACTCTCCCTAGACAGTCCACACAGGTCTGGTTCCAGGCATGAGCTAACATCTAATGAAGCTGGGAGTTCTTATAGAGGCCTAAATGAGCTGACAAGGTTCAGCTGGTCTCCTCATCTCTGTCTGCACGACGCCCCACACTCTCCCTAGAGGTATGAGTCATCCATGAGCCCACTAGCCTTATACAACTCTCCACCTAGTTGTATAAGTCGGCGTAAAGCCTGAATCTGGGCGAAATATATCTACCCCCTGGATGCAACCAGGTGACTTTACCTTCCTGCTGTCACATACCCCCCCCTCTTGTTTTAACCTCGGGGTTGGAACACCAGCAATCGGGCATTCATGTACTCGAGACAAAGCATCCACATTCCCCATTTGAACGCCAGGGCGATGCTTTACTGTGAAGTTGAATTCCTGGAGGGCCAGGAACCACCTATTCACTCTTCTATTTGTTTCCTTGTTTTGAGCCATCCACTTTAACGGAGCGTGATCTGTAACCATGTCAAAGTGCCTACCTAGCAGGTAGTACCGAAGGGAATCTAGAGCCCACTTCACCGCTAAACACTCCTTTTCAACGGTGGCGTAATTTACCTCATGGGACTTCAACTTCCTGCTGAGGTAAATGACTGGGTGCTCTTCCCCGTTCCAGACCTGGGACAATACTGCTCCTAACCCCACATCTGACGCATCACTTTGTACGACAAAGTCTTTAGAGAAGTCGAGTGAGTACAACACTGGCTGGCTACATAAGGCTTGTTTCAAGAATTGGAATGCTGCCTCAGCCTCGGGGGTCCATTTAATCATGACCGACCCTTTCCCCTTCGTCAGGTTGGTTAGGGGCACAGCCTTAGAAGCAAAGTGGGGAATGAATCGCCGATAATACCCAGCGATTCCCAGAAAGGCTCGTACCTGCTTCTTGCTGTTGGGACGTGGCCAACTCTGGATGGCCTCGACTTTGTTGAGTTGGGGTTTTATTACTCCCCTCCCAATGGTGTACCCAAGATATTTGGCCTCCTCCTGCCCAATGGTACACTTCTTGGGGTTAGCCGTAAACCCCGCTTCCCGAACAGAGTCCAGGACTGCTTGCACTTTTGGCAGATGTGAGGCCCAATCTGTGCTATGGACAATTACGTCATCCAGGTAAGCCGCAGCATACTTCCGATGGGGCCTCAGCATCTGGTCCATTTTCCGCTGGAATGTGGCCGGCGCATTCTGTAACCCGAACGGCATTCTTTTATATTGGAACGCCCCGTCTGGGGTTACAAATGCGGTTTTCTCTTTGGCCGACTTGGCCAGGGGGATTTGCCAATACCCTTTTGTGAGGTCAAGAGTCGTCATGTATCGGGCTGTTCCCAGCCGGTCGATCAACTCATCTATACGTGGCATGGGGTAGGTGTCAAATTTTGTAACTTTGTTCAACTGACGAAAATCGTTACAAAATCGCCAGCTCCCATCCGGTTTAGGCACCAACACAATGGGACTAGACCAATCACTTTGGGACTCCTCTATCACCCCTAAGTTCAGCATTTTCTGTACTTCCTCCCGTATTGCCTCCCGTCGGGCCTCTGGGATCCGATAGGGTTTTAACTTCACCCTTTCACCGGGCGGGGTAATGATGTCATGCTCTACCCCAGATGTTTGTCCCGGCAGCTCAGAGAATACCTCCTTGTTGCGAAGCACAAACTCCTTAACTTCCTGTTGTTGGGGTTGTGACAAGGTGGCTGCTATTCCAACCTCAGGAATCACACAACCAGTTTGAGCTGGTGACCAAGTGTCTGCGACTAGGGACTCTCTATCCCTCCAGGCTTTCAACAGATTAACGTGATAGATCTGTTCGGGCTTTCGCCTTCCTGGTTGTCTGACCTTGTAATTCACTTCGCTCACTTTTTCCATTATCTCGTAGGGGCCTTGCCATTTGGCAAGGAATTTACTTTCAACCGTAGGGACAAGTACCAGTATCCTATCCCCCGGGGAAAAGGTACGGGTCTTGGCTCCACGGTTGTACACTCTCTGCTGTGCTAACTGCGCTTGGGCCAAATGTTCCTTCACGATGGGCATTACCTGTGCAATTCGGTCTTGCATCAGGGCGACATGCTCAATCACACTCCTGTGGGGAGAACTCTCACTTTCCCAAGTTTCCTTGGCAATATCCAACAGCCCTCTTGGGTGTCTCCCATACAGTAACTCAAAGGGGGAGAATCCCGTAGAGGATTGGGGCACCTCCCTAATAGCAAACATCAAATAAGGAAGTAGACAGTCCCAATCCTTTCCATCTCTATCCACCACTTTCTTCAACATTTGTTTTAGGGTTTTGTTGAATCTTTCAACCAGCCCATCGGTTTGGGGGTGATACACAGATGTACGCAATTGCGTCACTTTGAACAATTTACACAGCTCTTTCATAACCCGGGACATAAAGGGTGTACCTTGGTCCGTAAGCAGTTCTTTACAAATACCCACCCGGCTAAAAACAAGAGATAGCTCTTTGGCTATGGTTTTGGCCGAGGTATTTCTGAGAGGGATCGCTTCTGGATAACGGGTGGCATAGTCCATTATAACCAATATGTACTGGTGCCCCCTAGCGGACTTGATTATAGGACCTACCAAATCCATTGCGATTCTCTCAAACGGGACCTCAATGATAGGTAGAGGGACCAGCGGGCTACGGAAATGTGGCATCGGGGCCGACCTCTGACACACAGGGCAGGAGGAACAATAATTTTCTATGTCCTTCATCACCCCAGGCCAATAGAATCTCTGTAATACCACAACATTTCTACCATTAACACACATTTTGCATAAATGTTTCTCAGTTCCTCGAATGGCAGTGCATGCGACTGTCGCACACAGCGACTGACGTCTGCCTGTCAGAAAGTCACACTGCATGGGTTCCTCCACAACCGGGCAATTGGCTGCAATATGTCCCGCTTGCCGGCAGCGGTAGCAAACGATCCTTCTTGCCGCCTCTTGAGCCGCTGATTTCCCAGGCTGTTCTCGCCAAACTTGGGGTAGAGCTCCCACCCTCTCACTCTCTCCACCCTCACCCCTTGGAATCCTCTTATCCGCCCCTGGGGATGGTCTGGTCTTAGGGTGGAAAGTCCGAGTGTCTCTGGAAGAGGCCGTCAGGTTCTCTGTAGCCAAGTATTTCTCCACACGATCCACAAGACCATCGGCCGTCTCTGGGTCTCCATGGCTTACCCACTTTTGGATGGCAGTAGGAAGAGCTCTCAAAAACCGATCCATTACAACACGTTCCACAATCTTTGGTGCGGACAAAGTCTCTGGCTGTAGCCACTTTCTGCTCAGGTGAATGAGATCATACATTTGAGACCTGGGGGGTTTTCCAAGCTGGAAAGTCCAGTTATGCACACGCTGAGCCCGGACAGCCTGGGTGACACCCAGCCTTGCCAATATTTCAGCTTTTAGCATCACATAGTCTTTTGCTTGGTTAGGCTCTAGGTCATAGTAAGCTTTCTGCGATTCACCAGTTAACAGAGGAGCCACCAGTCCAGCCCACTGCTCCTCAGGCCACTTTTCTCTTTCAGCGGTCCTTTCAAATGTGGTCAAAAATACCTCTGGATCATCCTCTCCAGTCATTTTTGTCAATAAACGACTCACCCCAAAGGACGCGGTATTAGTGGGACGGCTTTCCTCACTGGTCTGCGGACGTTGCTGCATTACTGCTTCCATTTGTTGTAGTCTCTGCTCTAGCTTCTGTAACAGGTCTATGAAGCGGGCCTCAGATTGCTGCTGGGCTTGTTGCTGAGCTTCCAGACTCTGTTGGTGAGCTTGCTGCTGGGCTGCAAGGCTCCTTTGCAAACCTGCATTTGTCTGCTGTTGATTGGCATTTGCTAGAGCCAGCTGTTTCAGTATCTCCTCCATGCTGGCTTAAAAAAAAACTGCCACTGGTTCTCCACCAACTGTGAGGGGGTTAGCTCGGCAGCGGGTGTGTGTGACCCCCGGGATGGGCTCCCCACACAAAAACAGGCCCAGCAAACGGAGGTTGTGGTTTTCAAAATCAAAAAGGTGCGGTTTATTTTCTATTTACAGTGACAAAACACAGCAAAGCAAAAGAAACATAAATAAAATAAATCCTGGTCAACTTGACCTCTGAGTAAACATACAGGTTTCCTAACTAACAACTGGGATCAGCCTAGTGCTGTCCTAGTCCCTAAGTCCCTGGTTTTAAATGTCCAAGCAAATAGCCACACAGGCTTTTTCTCACCGCACAGGGGTTCACTCTCCCTAGACAGTCCACACAGGTCTGGTTCCAGGCATGAGCTAACATCTAATGAAGCTGGGAGTTCTTATAGAGGCCTAAATGAGCTGACAAGGTTCAGCTGGTCTCCTCATCTCTGTCTGCACGACGCCCCACACTCTCCCTAGAGGTATGAGTCATCCATGAGCCCACTAGCCTTATACAACTCTCCACCTAGTTGTATAAGTCGGCGTAAAGCCTGAATCTGGGCGAAATATATCTACCCCCCTGGATGCAACCAGGTGACTTTACCTTCCTGCTGTCACAGTTGGAATAGGTACATTTTTTAGGGTTTAACTCCAGCCCAAATAATAATTTTGAGTTTTTGGACAGCATAGGGAAGGGTTAACACTCCTGTAACATTTGTTTTGCTGTCTGTGCCCCTGTTCAGAAGATTTCATCACACTTTCTGTCCCTGTGACAATTGGATTTTGAAAATTTTGGGTTCTTGTGGAAACAAGGATTGGTGATAAAGCTGTCTCCAACACCTTTTTCCCATAACTCTTACAGGAGTGAATTCCCTTTCCTAGTGTAGCGATACCTCCACTTAAGAAGGCCGCAAATTTAGTTTGGGCCCTGAAAACAGCTCCGCCAACCCCCGGCAATGTACTCGACCCCCTACTGGCACAGTTAGTATTGGCAGCAATATATCTATTCTTATACTGTATGAGTAAACCCAGACACCAAGACAATAATAGTAAAAAGGTATAAGATTTACTTAAGCTTTTGATAAGAAAGGGTTAACAGTGGAAACAGTTCACAGATAATAAATTGCAGAGCCCTGCAGCAATAACACACTATGCATATAGAATGAACAGTAAAAGTGCGCCACGTGGGCGACCGTTAACTAGGCATCCTGTGACGCAGTAACCAAATGAACTAACTAGCTGACCAGGCCTGGCTCAGATATCTACAACTTAGTCTATAGGGGATGATGGTTTTTTCTTCACCGGCAGGTCTTTAACGGTGGTGCACATTAACAGAATACCATTTGTAATCCAATGGGAAGGTAGAGATGAAATAAACACTTTGCTATGTAAACTCTGAGTTCAGCTCCGATGAGGTTCTCTAATGGGAGTATCAGAAACAACTTGTGGGCCACGGCAGTCTATAGGCCCATTAGCAACAACAGTATATGGTCTGGGCATATGCCCTCTCACCCATCCGGACGCGGTCCCAGTCCGGGGAACTTCCACCGACTGTGTCACACACACACACAGTGTCTCCAGCGATCGGGTCCCCGATCCGGTCAAGGCTGTAGACAAGCGAAGTCAGATGCCACCCAGGCTCGCAGTGGGGTGGAAGGCTCTTTGGTGCTGCGCAAGGTCTTAGGCTTCAGGCCTTGCACTCCAACACATCCGCACAGGAGGATCAGTCCCTGAAGTCTTGTGTCCCAAAGAGGCCGAGCGCAGCCGCGCCTCCTCCTTATATAACCCCTCCCATGAGTCTCTGCGGTGAACACTGCGAATGGGGTTCTGGGTAATGTAGTCTTTCTGCATTAAAGGGGAACACCCCGCTACACTAGGGATAGATATCTTCTCACCTCCTGTTGTCTCCCTCCGTTTGTATGTCAGATGTTTGTAACTCGGGGACTGCCTGTATTTTACATTAAAATAAATGTATAAATAAACACCTTAAAAAAGTATGACTGGAGCAGAAAGGAATCTTGAAATTAGAACTTGACTTGATGGGTGTATTTTGTTATTTAATATGTGATACTTGATGATCTTGGAATTTGAATGTACTCACGTTCTTGTCTAAGACTGTTCTCATAAAACCAATATAAATATTGAAACATGAACATGCATATGCTGGTTTATTAGAGTTCTTTTTTATATCCTGCTCTGGACCATTTCACAAGTAATACAAAAGGGTTTATCAATGTAGAATATTCTTGGTCTCCACAGGATTCCGTTTGAATCCAGATTTCCTTTACAAGAATTTTTTGTTTTTTTTATTTGAGAAAGGTCACAAAGTACATTAAACCAAATTATGACAAAATAGATTTTTTCAGCATGCATGGTGGATATGTGCATATAATAGAACAGAAACACACAGAGACATCCCGAGTTGCATGCCCAATATAATTGCAGAGACATAAGGAGTAGCAAGTGGAGGGGCTAGAACATTCTCAACATGTTAGGGTTGTAGGTATTCCATGTATAGAGAAATTAGGATAAGAGCAAGAGATAATGATTTGGTATACTGTGACAGTATAACTTAGATACAGAAGTATGATACTGTAAGTGATCATTCAAAAAGGGGGATGGGAAGAGGACCCTGAGTATTCAGTTTAAATCCAGATTCCAGCTTCTTTGGTGCATGCTGGTGAATCCTGTTATTACATTCTGGACATTTTTAAAGCAAACTACTGTCCAAAAAAGTGCATTGGACGCTGGGTATACAGTACCATACCAATACAAAAATTGTCAGAGGATCTTTTCATGCAGCTTCAAGGGCAACATTAAAAAAAAAAAAAATTAAATAACATGCTTGCGAGATGCCTTTAAAATTGTATGTGATGTTATGGAACAGTTTCGGTAAAAGTACAGTGTCAGCACATAATTGGCTTTATTTTACAATTAGCTTGGCTTACACATAACTGCAGCACCCCTAATTGATTTATTTCAGTTTGAGAAAAATACTTTTGTTCATGTAGTTTTAGTAGCAAAACATTCTTTTTTTCTCAAGTAGTTATAAATCCGATAGTACCAGCAAATATATATTAGCCAGTTCTCACTGGTTTTACCCAGGTTTGGTGGATAGGGATAGGTGTAACCATTGCATGCCTAACTTTTATTGTTTTTTGCCTCCAAACAATGCAATGGTTCTCTCCTCGGAGTTAATACAAAAGGAAATTCCAAAAACAGATGGTCTCTAACAAACGAATGCTGCATTTTGAGCACCCCAAACTAAAATAAAAAATAAAAAAGTAAGAACAAAGAAGAAAAAAATTAAATGCCCAAAATACCACCCCTTAGTCAAAAGTCTATTTTTTTTCAAAAGGAAGCCTTGCAGCAAAAAAGGTTAACCTAAAAAAGGTCCTATCAACATAAAATAAAAAGCAATAAACCACAAAAATAAAAGAAACCCACAAAATAATATCCCCTAAATAAAAGTCTACCTTTTTTAAGGACAGCCTTGCTGCAAAACAAATCAGTTTACCTAAAATAAAATCCCTATCATCATAAAATAATAAACAACACACACCTGAAATAAATTACCCCCCTTAAGACAAAACAAGCCCACAATAATCAGAAAAAGATCTTCTTCTTTTCTCCAAAAAGGTAGCAATCAGAAAAGTACAGTTTCCTTTACATGGCCTTTTTTTCTCCTTATGCTGTTTGTTGACTTTCCCTTTCCTTTCCCTAAGACAGCTTCCAAATTCAATACACTTACAATATGGCTGCTCTTTTATAGTGAGGGGGCTGGCTTAACCAAAAATGTAATTCATGTGGTGGAGGATCTCACTGGGTGGTTTTTGAAATATACACTTGAAATATCACAGTGAAGAAAGTTTTGCTAACACACAATGTTTTGGGACTTCTCATTTAAGAACATATGTGGAATTATTATTTGTTTGCACAGATGGGCACTTAAGTTTACTGACTGGTGAACTTTGTTACTTGCACTGAGCACTTTAAGGGTAGATTTTATATATTTGTTTGCAGTGATGTATATGATGAATTATGTATATTTTTTAATATTGCACGGTGCATAATTCTTACAGGTGTATGTATATATTACATTTATGGCACTATTGGTTTAAGTAGATATTCCACACTCAGTTTGTGGTATTAATTGAAGAGTATAGAAAGGGTTAGCGCTATAACCTTTTCAAAAGACAGCCATACATAGCTATAGCTCAAAGGCCATACAGTACATTATGATTTAAACAAAGTCTCTTGGGCAAATCAGCACATGAATTTACTTGGACTGCGAATATCAAACCAGCAGGATTTTTCTTGCACCCATGGTAGTAGTAAACGTGAACCTCCTCCCTACTCATTTATAACATTGTGAATGTGTACATTCGCAGGACACATTTATTTTTATGTGAAAACCAGGCTGAAGTGATGCCTCTTTGTTTTAAAAGGCATTTCAGAACATTTGCACAGGGAAATCTTGGATAATCTGCCCTTTTTTAGTGATGCCACCTTGCTATTCCATAGTTACTTATTGGTGTTGACAGCTATTTGATATCTCAGACATGGTCGTAGTTGATGCTCTGCTGTTTTTCCATGTTACATGGGCAGCAGTGATTATTTATCATTACCACCTGTAAGTCTCAAGCAGCCTCTTGTCTCTTTAAATCTTGTGTTTTTCCTCTACTTCTCACCTCTTCGCCTGAAGGTTCCCTGTAAAAACACTAAAAATTACTGTACTGTATGTAACACAGTTGTTGACAGTACATTGGCACTTGCTTTTATATGTGTTTAATGCTTTTACAAACCTTTTAATCAGAACAGTTTTTATTAAATAAAATGTGTTGATGCTTAAATGAGTAAAACACATCATGGATGGGTAAACCATTTGCCAAATTGGTCTATTTACAGTAAGTAACACGCAGTGCATCTAATCGTTTTTGCAGAGTGGAATCCATTTGTACATGTGATTTTGCACATTCTTTTTTCAATCATATTTTTGTTTTGCCTCAGCCGAATGGGCAACTCAGTGTCAAGTTCTTTTGGTGCCTTCAGTTTCAGTTTTACTCGGCTTGTTTTTCTGATCTTGAATTTTTCACCTCTTTGTCTTGTTTCTAAAATACAAAGGATAACAGGCTTAGTTTTGGGATTTGCTCCAATGTCATCACAGCCCACATACCAAAGTAGCAGCGATTAAGCAGGGGTACACATCTATGACTTCACGGTTTTATGGGAAAAAAGCACCACCAGTGATGACAAAAGTGCCTGAAAGCAGATTTAATACATTGGCTTCATTGTGTTTTCCAAAAATAATCATAATGATGTCATAATCATCGCTGTGGTCTAAGTATAGTTCTATTCAATTAGCATTAAAGATGGGTCAAAGTCTTAAAAAGGCAGATTTCAAACACAAAATAGAATACTATAGTATACATAAATAGCTGCAAACATGAATAATAAATGTAGCTTAATTGAAACATTTTGGGTTAAATAAAATTGTAATATAAATTCCACATGTGTATATAACTCCTTCTTTTTTTACCAGTTATTTGTATTAATTTTTAAATTGCTCTCTAGCTTTCATGGTGTTTTCTTTAACTGACATTAAAACAACTCACTATAGAAAGGGAATCAAATCAAAAACATCTTTCTTCTTTTCATTTATATGGTAGGCTGACAATAGTATTACCATAGAATAAAAAAACAATACACTAAGAGCCCATTCACACAGGAGCAACACGACTTCCAGAGCGACTTTGGGAGGCAACTTGGACACGACTTGAGCATGAATCACAGCGCGACTCCAGGCAACTTACAAGGCAACTTCAAGTTGCCTCCAGGACAGGCTACTTTCCAGTGGCCAATCAAACAATATCAGCTCTGTGGGAGGGAGGGGGGGAGGGGTTTGCCTGGAAAACTATTTTTACTTCCTGGAAAGTTGCTTCAGTTAAGACAGGGGATCCGACTTGGAGGCAACTTCCATTGAAATCTATGGGTACAAGTTGCCTACAAGTCGCCTAGAAGTCGGATTGAAGTAGTACAGGAACCTTATTTGAAGTCGGAGCGATTTCAGTAGTGTGCATTAAGACGGCTCTCATTCACTTACATTGATTTTCACATGCCGCGTGTCTTGAGGCGACTTGGGGCGATTTGGGGGGACTTCAAGTCGGATCCAAAGTCGCCCCTGTGTGAATGGGCTCTAACCAGTTTCCATTTACAAATAAAGAATAGGATATGAGGCTGGTGCAAAGAAAACTGGAGCAAACAGAGCAGTTGTTCTAAGATAATAGATTTTTGGTTTCATTTTAAATATGAGAATTGATTGGTTGCACAAGGCACCTCCTCTGCATTTGCTTCTCGTATTGCTTCTTAGTGGCAGCCTTAGTGACTTTGAGTAATGGAAGATGGCAGCAATAGCTTTTACATAGTTAAGACAAGATGAAAAAGGCACGTGTTCATCAAGTTTAAACCCAAAAAACCCACGTTGCATCCCTATTACCCTAAACATGCAATTGGCCCAAGAGCAGGCAGATACCGTATATACTCGAGTAAAAAGCTTTTTCCATTGGTGATTAAAAATAGAACATGTTTTAAATTTATCTGATGGAAAAAAAAACAATAGCAAATTCCGATCGTCTGTGTGGAACTCCATCTGAGAAAAAACCCACGCATGTTCAGACTGAATTAGGAGACGGGAGCGCTCGTTCTGGTAAAACTAGCGTTCGTAATGGAGAGAGCACATTCGTCATTCTGCAAATTATTCTCGTTTAATGCAGCACATTGTTTTCTTCTTTCTAATGCTAGAATAAAGACGTTTTTTTGCTGCTAATATTTATACAGAGTTCTGACAAACGTATTTCTTTATTGTTTCTTGTGATCTCATGAATATAATTGTTTTTTTTAAAGCCAGATCTCCATAAGAATGTTTTTTTTTTTTTAATCAAGATCTACTTTTTAAATTTTTTTCTAGTCAAGTTATCACAACAACCTTTTTTTTTTTAAACCTCAAGGAGGTTGGTGTCCCGAGTTAATTACACATTGTATTTATGAAATGTTACGGCTACTCACAATAAAAACACATAGGCAAGTATTTAAGATCCATTTGAAGCGCTGTCCTCTTTGTACCGCTTTTTGTAGGAATTCCTCATGTTGTTAATTTTATTGTTCATCATCGTATAGTCTGCCTCTGGGATCCAGGTCTTCATATATGCAACTAATTTTTCAATTGTTGCCCTTCGTACCACACTGTTGTGGTATAAACTATTTTTGACCTCCCACAAGTTTTTCATTTTGCAGTATTTATCAATGAAAGCCATCATAATATCAGGCTCCCTTAATTTATGCATAATTTCTGCAAGATAAAACACAATACAAAAACACTAGGTCAGCTTAAATTGTCCTAATTTTATCCCAATATAGGCCTTTAGAATCATGAATCAGTATAGACCACTGATGCCCCAAGTTGAATTTTTACCTTCATTGGAGTCGTTCGGCACTTCCGGTCGTCCTTACTCCGCACACATAACGTAGTTACGTCGTTAGCATTTATATACCCTGCGCATGCGTGAAACTCTGCCCGCGTCGCCCGCCCATGGCGGTCTTTTTCGTATTTTCCACGCCCCTTCTCGTTTGGCGCACAGTGGGAGACGACGACATGGCAGTGACACAGGTGCGTGTTATACTAAGTACCGACGAGGAAAGCCCGGAGGCGGGAACGTCCTGATCCAGGAGTAAAAGATACAAGGCGACTAATATGTCATTTGGGAAGGGAAGGTTACCGCTTAGGTGTAACTGATGATTCTTTCACAGGATCCAGAGCCGTGGGTGCAGGCAATGCATATGACAATGCACATTTTTTTGAAAAGACGCTTGGACAGCCGCACTCCAAAAAATGGTTGTTTTATTTAAGCTAGCTAGCTATGATTAAGCACTGAATCGCAGTGTGAAACGCGTCAGCTCATACTTGCTGTTTTTCCTGCTGTGATATGTGCTTTGTGTTTTTATTTTAAATAAAACAACCATTTTTTGGAGTGCGGCTGTCCAAGCGTCTTTTCAAAAATAATATGTAATTTGCTGAGATGGCGGAGATGGTGGACATCCTGCGGAGGAAAGATTACGATGGGAAGCATGGGCCATACGACACCCCTAATCTCAGGAAGTCAAAAATAATGGACAAAGTGGCGAGGAATCTCTATAATAAATTTGGGGGAATAAGAACTGGAATGCCCCTGGGATAATATGGATTGGTGCAATAATATGGACTGACCAATGAAGTATATAAAAGTAAGAAGGTTTTATTACAAAAAATTATTATAGATCACAGAAAAAACACAGAAATAGCAACATGAAAAAATTGTATGGAGAATTTCATAAAAAGTTAATAAACTGACATGTGTGCCAAAAAACATATTTTCACATCCATAATGTTTGACAAGGTGAAGCCAGTACAAAGGGAAGCGAATGGATACCATAATGTTTCGGATACAAATGACAATTCAAGGCTCATATGTATATGTTCCTTCTTCAGGGTTTATGTATCGGCAAGGCAATATGTTAGATTTATTCTGTAGTGTGGAAAGGCAAGAAACAGTATATAAGAATAAAGTAAATACATTGGTATGTTCCACTACATTTCTATCTGGTATCATATTTAAATTTAAAAACACTGCAAAAAAATAACACATTCAATAAATGTTTAGCTATGTATGTATGTTGATTAAGCAAAAAGAAAAGGGAAAGAGAAAACTTTTGCATATTACTTACATTTCACGAATGATCTAAAAACATAAGGATATGAGAGGAAGCACGTCAGTTGGGTGAACTCCCAGGAGCTACAAAATCCAATCCCAATTGGGATTGTGCACTCTACCTTCTGGATTGGATTTTGTAGCTCCTGGAAGTTCACCCAACTGACATACAATTTTTTCATGTTGTTATTTCTGTGTTTTTTCTGTGATCTATAATAATTTATATATAATCTATAATAATTTTTTGTAATAAAACCTTCTTACTTTTATATACTTCATTGGTCAGTCCATATTATTGCACCAATCCATATTATCCCAGGGGCATTCCAGTTCTTATTCTCTAGTATATTTTATGGGATGTGATTGGATGCTTTGGATTGACCCCATTACACTGGTTAGCCTCATCTTATTTTTCTATAATAAATTTGGGGTCAGGAGATCCAAGGAGTAGCTCCGTAAAAGGTGGTCTGACCTGAAGCTGAGGGAGCCGGAGCAGTATAGGAAGATTAAAAAAAAACAGGAAAAAAGTAAGTATTTTTCCTGTGTTATTACTAATTTCATTATAATTCTTGCATGTTTTGCTCCATGTGCTTGGATTGACTGGTTTCACATTGTAAAATGGCAACTTTCATGTTAGTGGCAAAAGTTTTTAATGGTTCGTAGTAAACAGCGATTGTCTAAAATACCATGTTTTGCACAGATACACGTAAACCACATGTGGACATGCCTATTTGTATTAAAACAACGTTTATAAACATTGTTGTCTAGATGATGTGTTTGTAAGTAGAATGTGAAATGCAAACTTGATTCAGTGTAAAGGAGAGAACACTCAGCAGCTGGTTATACATCTGGACTCAGAAGCACTATAGTGTGGGCCACCAGAACAACCTTTTCAGGGTGTCCCACACAGGTGCTCCAGTGGATACTTTGGGGTGTCTCCATGTGTGCTACATTGGACAAAAAATTGAAGTATTCCTGCTTTGTTGAAATCCAAAAATCTCATGTGTTCATCTTGGAACAAAACAAACAATTGTACCTCAGTTCCAAGCAATGTTTCCAATTTATGCCCTCAAATATCTGTGTGCTAATGATACCTTTTGTTTCATTCTCATAGGGGAGAGAAGACTGGGAGGACACCAATCTGAGGAGCCTAGGAAGCACAGACCACAGAAATAACCCCAAGCTCAGATAGAACCCCAACCTCAGCTTGTGGAGGAAGGAGATGTGGGGGAAGCAGAGGTGGAGGAAGGAGAGGTGGAGGAAGGAGAGGTGGAGGAAGGAGAGGTGGAGCTTATTACCACAACAGCTCAGTGTCTGTCACCACAGCTTCAGGTAAAGAGATGTAGGCCTGCATATTTCTAATACTTTTTTATTTTTTTAGGGGATGAACATGGTGGTGTGGCAGAAACTCCTACTACTCCTTTTTCAACTACTAGTGCACAAATCATAATTCAAGAAATAATGTGGTTGAGCAAAAATATAAAAACATCATTGATATTTTGGGGCGAATAGACTGACCCCCCCCCCCACCTTAATTTTTGTGTTTTGTTTTTGTCCAAAATGTTGCACTTGATTTACCACAAGCCAAAATTTGCAGATGCACACAGTGTGTCAACATGTGCTATCTGCCATCACAGGATATCTATGTCCCTGTTTTGTGGGTGTAACCCCTTCCTTGCTACTCAAGTAGGTGAGAGGAAGGGTTTGCACCCCCAAAACATGTCCATTGATCCCCCATGATGGCAGATAGCACATGTTGACTTTAGGCATAGGATCAGGATGAAAATACCCATTTTGCCACACAAACTGTGTGCATCTTCAAATTTTGGCTAGTTCAGGGGTGACATCACCCCATCTCATGTTTTTCTAAGGTTGAACTTTGTAAGTTCCATTGTTTTTATATGTTTTCTTGTTTGAACCATGGCTGTTTATGCAAACCAAAAAAAAATAAAAAATTTGGACACAAAAAATTTGAATTTTTTTTTACCTAAAAAATCTAACGCACATGTTGTACACAGAGTAAACATTTGTTTTATACTCAATGTGTGGTTTCTTCTTTCTATGCTCAATACCAGTTAGAAAATTTCTATGTTCTTATTTACTGTGACAATTGTGGTTATTTACTAAAGACAACTCCACTTGGCACTACAAGTGTACTATGAGAACCTGGGAGACAGATAATAAAAGTGAGGCCTCGTACACACGACCGATTTTCTCATCCAAAACCGTCAAGAAAAGTGCCGCGAGAGCTTTTTTGTCGAGAAAAACGTTCGTGTGTATGGTTTTACGACGAGAAAATTGCAGAGAATCTCGACGAGAAAATAGAGAACCTGCTCTCTATTTTCTCGTCAGGATTCCAGATTTCCTCGTCGTGTTTCTCGTCGGGCTGTTTTGTGACGAGAAAATGGTTTGTGTGTATGCTTTTACGACTCTTCCAAAAGCGCGCATGCTCACAAGCAACTATGAGACGGGAGCACATCTTCTGGTAAAACAAGCCTTCGTAATGGAGAGAGCACATTCGTCACGCTCAAAAATATTGCATTGTTTAAATGTTCTGCATTGAAATCTTCGTTAGAATGTTACATTAATCAAAACGAGTGACCTTCTTTTGCTGCTGATATTCACACAGAGTTATGCCTTTTTTTTTAACCTTTTTCATGCTGCTCTTAAGAAGATTTATGTGTATTATATCGTGCAAGTTTTTAGGAATAATTTAAATGGTTATATTTTTCAAAATGATGTTAATTATAATTTCGCAATGTTTTGATAGTGATCTCCCATTTAATTTTGGAATCTATATTAGTTAAATTTCCCACCATGTTTTTTTGCTAATCAGATTTAGTTATTCTTTTGGGGGGGTGATATCTGTCCCTTTTATTGTCAGTCAAATGTATCTGCTTACTCCAAAGCTAGATTTTTAATTTTTACAAATACACATAGTCAAGTATGAACTTAAACAAAAATCACATTTATTCATGTTTAGAAATAAAATAAAGAGAAGGCAGCGCTGGAGAACCTGCTGCCATTTGTGCATCCCAGGGACCCCAGAGCACACAGCAACCCTGTGTGGACACTAAAATTGGGAGCTTGAGAAGGCCAACATTTCTGAACACAATCTGATGCTGGCCTCCCAGAGGTCAGGAACAGCAGCAGGTGATATATATGTCCCAAGTGTGTGGTACTACAACAGGCTGCCTTCTGTCCGACCACAATGAAGCAAGGCCATCACTTCCTCTTCTTCCTGGCAACCTTCCCTGCAACCTTCCCTGAAGCCTTCCCTGCAGCCTTCCTTCTTCGTTTGGCTGGAGGCTGGGCCACTGGAGGGGTACTCCTGTCAGGAGGAGGAGGAGGAGATGTAGCAGAAGGGGGTGGGGCAGAAGAAGAAGGTGGAGGTGTAGCAGAAGGGGGTGGGGCAGAAGAAGAAGGTGGAGGTGTAGCAGAAGGGGGTGGGGCAGAAGAAGAAGGTGGAGGTGTAGCAGAAGGGGGTGGGGCAGAAGAAGAAGGTGGAGGTGTAGCAGAAGGGGGTGGGGCAGAAGAAGAAGGTGGAGGTGTAGCAGAAGGGGGTGGGGCAGAAGAAGAAGGTGGAGGTGTAGCAAAAGGGGGTGGGGCAGAAGAAGAAGGTGGAGGTGTAGCAGAAGGGGGTGGGGCAGAAGAAGAAGGTGGAGGTGGAGGTTGAGGTTGGGTCAGTTGTGCCACCTCACATATGGCGGTATTGGGGGTAATTTTCTCCATCACCCCCTTGTTGAGCAAGGTGATGAGCAGGGGCTCGCATAGGAGGCGTTGCTCCATGCTCATCACCTTAAACTTAGCCTCCACTAGGCCGGCAATGGCCTCTTCAGGGGATGTGGGCTCCTGGAGGGTGGCATGGGCCTCACGAATAAGGGCCATTGCTGCCTCACTCGTGCTCCTGTCCCTCCTGCCTCTTTTGTGAAGCCGGATGGGAGGCACCTGGGATCTGGTGCTTCTCCTTTGTCCTGCCACCTCCTGTCTGCCACTGGGCCCTGCCACCTCCTGTCTGCCACTGGGCCCTGCCACCTCCTGGCTGGCACTGGGCCCTGCCACCTCCTGGCTGCCACTGGGCCCTTCCTCCTCTTGCCTGACAGTTTCCAGACCCTCCTCCTGGCTGATTTTATCCTGTGTATGAAAAAGGGACATAGTTTAATATGTTGGTTTAATCTTTGCATCAAACTTTGTAATCCTGATTGAAGCAATTAGAATGTAAATCCATAAATCCTTGCTTTAAATTTACCACTACATCAGATTGACTATTTAGCACCCAATTAAGTGCAGAATAATGTCTACAGATCTTGATTTCACTTGTGGAATACAAAATATTTTATGTTTGTCATCTTGACATATTTGTCAAACATTAAGTTTATCCCAATACATTTTCATTTAATACTATACCTGGCTCCAGATGGCCAAATCAGGATCATCCAGGATGGCTGCCTCCTCTTGCTCCAGAGAAGGCTCAGGTTGGCTGCAGGGAAGTCTGGGGGGAAGAGTGGAGAGTGATGGCCTTGTCTCAATGTGGTCATCCAGGAAGGACATCCTGTTGTAGTACCACAAAATCGGGACATACACATCACCTGCTGCTGCTCCTGACCTCTGAGAAGCCAGGACCTTAGAGCGTTCAGTCCTGTAGGTACCTCTCAAGCTCCCAATTTTAGTGTCCACTTGTTTTGCTGTGGCTGTGGGCACCTTGGTATGCACAAATGGGAGCAGCTTCTCCAGCGCTGCTTTTCTCACCCCTCTTTTTTTGTGGATGGAGTTTTTCGTCTCCCACAGAGCCGGCAGCTCCCTTACCCGGTCAATAAATTCCGCCAGGAACTCTTTGTCGCTTATAAAGACATTCATATTGTATCTGCAAGTTAAATAAATTATATATAACTAATGTGAGGCAAACAGTCTAACCTCCTTAACATCCTAGTCACCATATATATCCTCCAACATTCTCAAGACAGTATAGGCCAACAATTTGTACAAGTCACAAAATCACATACCTTCGTTCGCACGTCCGTCACTTGAACTCCTCTCTCCGCACACCGAACGTACTATAGTCACATGTGTGTTTGCTATATACACACCACGCATGCGTCAAAATACGAACACGTCGCTCCGCACACGTCGCCCGCCCATGACGTTCTAACTAACATCTTTTCCCCGCCCCTTCTCTTTCGGCGCGCAGACAGATATGGCAGAGTTACAGCAGGTGTCTGATAATTCCGCAACTAACGAGGAGGAGACAAGCCCGGAGACCGAGGAAACGTCACGATCAAGGAGGCGATTCAAGGCATCGAATATGTCTTTGGCGGAGATGGCGAAGATGGTGGACATCTTGCTCAAGGCTGATTATGATGCCAAGCATGGGCCGTATAGCAAACCAAATAGAAGGAAGGCCAAAATCCTCACTAAAGTCGTGAAGAGTCTGAAGGCGAATTTCGGGGTGAAACGCTCAAATGAGCAGCTCAGAAAGAGGTGGTCAGACCTCAAACTGAGGGAGCCAGACCAGTTGAGGAGCATAAAGAGAATTCTCGCTAAAAGTAAGTAAAAAGTAGACTTTTCTGCTATTAATCTTTTTCTAAACTGACATGTTGCTCTTTATTTTGGTTTCTCATATTGGACTCCCTTCCAAAATGTAATATTTTGAACTTGGTTGGGCACAGTAATCGTTCGTTACGTTACCGACACTTCGTTCGGCCACTATCCTCGGTTTTGGCTAATTATAGAGCCACAAAAGTAATTAGACATCTGCCATTTTTGCTCAAATATTGTGGCAAATTTTTTAGTCTAGATGATGTGTTTGTAAAGAGAATGAAATGCAAACTTTTATCAGTGTAAAGGAGAGGACACTCAGCAGCTGCTTCCACATCTGTACTTTGGAGCACTATAGTGTGGGCCACCAGACCCGCCTTTTTTGGGTGTCCCACACAGGTGCATCAGTGAATTTTTGTGGTGCCTCCATGTCAAATAAATTACATCCAAAGGTGAATACTAAACATATTCTTGGTCATAAATAATGCATTCTTCTTTAAATTCCGCCCAAACACACACTTGTACCACACTTCCAATTTAGCCTGTTTTTATTTTAACATTGAGATTTACAGTGTGATAAATAGACCTTTTGTTTGATTCTCATAGGGGAGAGAAGACTGGGAGGAGGACACTCCAGGGAGCACATGCACCCCACAACTTCCAAGCAACCCCAAACTCCCAAAGACCCACAACCGAAAGATGTGCAGGAAGTTGAGGTGGAGGAAGGAGAAGTGCAGGAAGGAGAGGTGGATGACGTTGTGGATCTGGTCACCACAACAGGTCAGTATCTGTCACCACAGCTTCAGGTAAGAGATGTAGGCCTGCAGAGTTATAATACCTTTTGTTTTTTGTTTTTAGGGGATATAAATGTTGTGAAGGATAGTACACGGTTCTCTGCTGACAGTGCCCTCCACCTCATCCAGCAAGTGATGGAATGTAGCACGGAACTGGACCTTATTAAACAAAGAATCCATGTGATGGAACAAACATTTAAAGACATTCTCGATGTTTTGGGGAGAATTCAATAAGCCATCCAAACACATTTGTTTTTACATGTTTGTTTTTGCAACTTTTCGATTTTTTTTGACAATCAAACCAGCCAAAAATTGAATCTGCACACAGTGTGTCAACATGTGCTATCTGCCATCAGGGGATATCCATGTACGTCTTTTGTGGGTGCAACCCCTTCCTCGTATCTAAAGTCGGTGAACTGAGGAAGGGGTTGCACCCCCAAAACACGTCCATTGATCACCCCTGATGGCAGATAGCACATGTTGACAATAGGGATCAGGATTGTAAACTTCCTAGATGGAAAAAATCCCAAATGTGTGCATATTCAATTTTTGGCTGGGCAAGGGGTGGCAGGACCCCATATTAGGACGGGCACATAGAGACATAGTTTGTGTAAGTGAATGTCTCAGATAGCTCAGAGGTATCCAATGTTGTAATTTTTGGAATGCAACTGTTATTTTTGTATTTTCATAAGCAAAAAATTGCCGGGTTGGGGCCAGGCCAACCCAAAAAACCAGAAAAAACTAAAAATGGTGAGAATGTGCACAGAGTAAAATATTTGACCACAAACAACGTGTAGCTTCTTTTTATAATACCCTCTAAGCTTATTTGGTTATTTTGTAAGGTTACATAGTGAAATGGTTGTTATTTACTAAAGTAAAATACACTTGGCACTACAAATGCACAAAGACAAACTAGGAGACAGGAAAGAACAAATAATTAAAGGTTTAAACAAGCTTTTTATTGGGATCCTTAGACATAGGCTGGCATAGGAATTGCCCCCCTACCCGTGAAATACTCCATGTATTTGTCCCGAACCTCACGGGCATTTTGGGAGGGCAAGCCAGGACGGGCAGATTCCAGGCCCGGCAGGGGATTTGCAGGGGACAGTCCAGCCTCTGGCAAAACTGAGGCCATATAGGAATTAGATTTTTGGCTCAGAAAGTTGTGTAGCACACAGCAGCATAATACGACATAGTTTATTTTGTAGTCCGCCAAGTGTATTGAAGTCATAAAAAGGCGGAACCGGCTGGCCATTATGCCAAAGGCATTTTCGACAACTCTTCGGCCCCTGGCCAGCCGGTAATTGAACACCCTCTTCTCTGGGGTCAGGGTCCTCTGTGGACATGGCCTCATAAGATGCCGTCCGAGTCCGAAGGCTTCATCAGCCAAGAAAACAAAGGGGAGTCCTTCAATATTCCCTGCATCCGGTGGCAATGCAAGGTCGTCACTCTGGAGACGGAGGGCAAACTCCGTCTGGATGAAGGATCCCCCATCGGACATCCGGCCATTCTTCCCTACATCAACATAGAGGAATTCATACCGTGCTGACACCACCGCCATCAGCACAATGCTATGAAACCCCTTGTAATTGTAGTAGTAGGACTCAGAACGGGGTGGCGGCACGATGCGGACGTGCTTCCCGTCTATGGCACCACCGCAGTTGGGGAAGTCCCACCGCGTGGCAAACTCCGATGCCACAGTCTGCCATTCCTGTGGCGTGGAAGGAAGCTGTGGAGTGAAACAAGATGAAATAATATTAGAATACCAAAGTCATACATTACAAGGAAATTCTATTAAAAAACATTAGAGGCCAACATCAATCAAATTCGACGTTTTTTAAGGTGTTTAAAATAAGTATAATGGAAGGCTCATTTATCATATTCATCACCCCCTCTGATGGGCCATTACTAAATTATTTTGGGGGGGGAGATGTGTTTGGCCACAGGATAGCATTGCAGTGGCGGTGCGTCCAGAGTGGGCGCTGGAGCACTGCCCCCTCTCTCCTGTGCCCATCACTCAGAACAATACATAGGTTCATGCGTTGCATTAACCTATGTATTGTCTATGCCGCCCACTATTCAGGTGGATGGCCTCTTGTAAAGCGACCGACATATGAATAATTGTGGCATTTAGGGGGTTCAAATTGCATAGCAGAAACAGGTAGTAAAATAGTCTTGCACATTACAACCTTAGGGATGTAATTGGCTTCCTAAAAGTAAAATAGGGGACGCAGGGGGGGGGGGGGGGCATTCCTTGGGGAAACACTGGCAGGCTGCTCTGCCAATCATGTTCACCAAGTCTGTTTAATGGTAACATGATTGGCTGATGCAACATCAAGGGAAGGAGAAGACATCAAGGACAGAAGAAGGATGGCGCTGACCACAAGAATGTAATTGCAGGGCTGGGGGGAAACTGGCTGCATTAGAGGGGACTAAATGGCTGCATTGGAGTGAACAAAATGGCTGCATTAGAGGGGACAACTGGGGGCGTAAAATAGGCACCAGAGCAAAAAAGGAGGAAGTTTATTTCCTAAATTGGTGTTTGAACCCCCAAACATTTGGAGCAACAGTCGCCCCTGCTGGAAAAGTTAGTGAAGGGAAATATTTATGGAGGAGAAAAAAGGGGCAATCTAAAGCTTCCAGCATGCATGGGGACAAAGGGGATCATTCTCAGCATATTACAATCATGGTAATTAGGGAAGGATGAAAGAAATACAATACATTAGCATACATGTAATACATAAAATGTGATGTTAAGGGAGAAAACTTACCCTAATATAGTCCTCCTGCAGGACTTGTATAATGGCAGAACAGGTGTCTGGGATTATGAGGCCCAGAGCCTGGGGGGAGATGCCTGTGGTGAACTTCAAGTCCTGAAGACTTCTCCCTGTCGCCAGGTACCGTAAGGTGGCGATGAGCCTCTGCTCAGCACTGATGGCTTCCCGCATAACGGTGTCCTTCCTGGTAATATAGGGGGACACCAAAGCCAACAGTTCCTGAAAAACGGGGTCAGACATCCGCAGAAAATTCCTGTAGTCCTCAGGATTATTCTCGACGATCTCCCGCAGCAGAGGCATATGGCAGAATTGGTCCCGCTGGAGCAACCAATTCTTGGTCCATGAACTCCTCCTCACACCATTCATGGACTGGTCTTGGTCCAAAACAAGCAGACCAACACCAAGCGCACGCACAGCATGAACTCGACGACGAGAACGTCCAGGCGACATGGCTAAGAAACGGTCGTCTTATCAGAACGTACAGAACAGAACGCACTTTAGAACAGCAAGGCCTATGAATAACGAACTGAAAATCAGAAACGAACAGGCAAGAACGCACTGTAAAACAGATACGACCTGCCTAGACGCCCTGAAAGTCAAGATACGAACCCACAAGCACAAACTGAACCGCAGAAAATGATCTGAAAAGTACGAAGACTGAAAAGCGCGAATCGTCTCTTCCCAAACTTTTACTTCACACGCGGTAACACGAGATCAGCAAAAGCAGCCCAAGGGGTGGCGCCAAGAAAAAAGATCTTCCCCTTTATAGTGCCGTCGTACGTGCTGGACGTGAGCGCGGAGAACAACGAGGAAATTGGGAAATGTCAGTGTGTACGCATAGAAAGCTTGACGAGAAAATCGACAAGCTTAACAAAAATCTCGTCGAAAAAAACGACGTGTTTTTTACGACGAGAAAATCGGTCGTGTGTACGAGGCTAAACACAAGCAATAATGACAAAACATTAACAAAAAAAATCATATATTGTCTGGCATAGCGATGGCCCCCCTACCCGTGAAGTATGCAACGTATTTATCACGTACTTCACGGGCGCTTTGAAGGGCCAAGCCAGTACGGCCAGTGTCCAGGCCTGTCATCAATGGAGTGTCTGAAAGACCGGCCTCAGGCCCAACATTTGAGAGATAATTTGTAGAATGTTTGCGCAGAAAATTGTGCAGTATGCAGCAGCTGAAGATTAGGTGATTCAGTTTGTATTCCGCCATGTGGATGGCTGTCAGAAACAGGCGGAACAGGCTGGCAATTATCCCGAAGGCATTCTCAACAACCCTCCGGGCTCCGACCAGCCGGTAATTAAAAACCCTCCTCTCCGGGGTGAGGGTCCTCTGGGGAAACGGCCGCATCAGGTGTGGTCCCAGTCCGAAAGCCTTGTCAGCAAGAAACACAAATGGAAGTCCCTCCACATTATCTGCATCAGGTGGCAGTGCCAGGCCACCAGTCTGCAGACGGTGGGCAAACTCCGTCTGTGCGAAGACTCCACCATCGGACATCTGGCCATTCTTCCCCACGTCCACATACAAAAACTCATAGTGTGCCGACACCACCGCCATTAACACAATACTATTAAACCCCTTGTAGTTATAATAGTAAGACCCCGAACGGGATGTGGACGTGCTTCCCATCAATTGCCCCTCCGCAGTTGGAGAAGCCCCACCGCTTGGCAAAACGGGAGGCCACAGTCTGCCATTCTTGTGGCGATGAAGAAAACTGTGGAGTCAAAAAAAAAAATTAGTACTTTTGCACATGACATTGAAAGCAGATTACAAAAAAAACATTCTTGGCCAACGTCAGTATAACATTTATTTGAAGGAGTATTTAAAGACAAAAATAGAAGGCCCACTTATCAGATTACTCAACCCCTCTGATGGGCCATTGGAAAAAATTAAGGGGGGGAGGGGGTTCTAGCTGAGTTTGGGCCCCCCAAAAAAAGTCTTTACCACTACAATGGAGCTGACAAAAAACATTGTTAACAGACTAGGCTAGGTGTGTTTGGGCCCAGGATAGCATGCTGGAGAGGTTAGTGAAGGGAAATATGCATGTAGGCCAAAAATGGAGCATTAAAAACTTACAGCATGCATGGGGACAAAGGGGACATTCAAAGCATATTACAATCATGGTAATTAGTAGGGAAGGATGAAAGAAATACAATACATTAGCAAACATTAAATACATAGAATGTGATGTTAAAGGAGAAAACTTACCTTAATATAGTCCTTCTGCATGACTTGTATGATGGCAGAACACGTTTCAGGGATAATGATCCCCAGAGTCTGGGGGGAGATGCCTGTCGTGAACTTGAGGTCCTGCAAGCTTCTCCCAGTCGCCAGGTACCTCAACGTGGCAAAGCCTCTGCTCAGCAGTGATGGCTTGGCGCATCACAGTGTCCTGCCTTGTGAGATAGGGGGACAGCAAATCCAACAGACGGTGAAAAACAGGGTCCGTCACCCGGAAATAATTCCTGTAGTCATCAGGATTATTCTCCTGGATTTCCCGCAGCAGAGGCATATGAGAGAATTGGTCCCGCTGGAGCAACCAATTCTTGGTCCATGAACTCCTTCTCGCCCTGTTCATGGACTGAGCTCGGGTTACAGTATTAACTGCAACACCAAGCCCATACGCAGCACGAACTCGAGAATGAGAACATACTTCCAACATGGCTTTAAACCGGTCGACTGGTCAGAACGAACTTAGACAGAACGCACCAAGGAACAGCAAGGCCTGTGAAGAACGACCTAAAAAACAGTAACGAGAGGACAAGAATGCACTGCAAAACAAATACGACCTGACTGCACGCACTGAAAGACAAATACAAACCCACAAACACAAACTGAAATGCAGAAAACGATCTGAAAAGCACGGAGACTGAAAAGCGCTAATCGGCTCTCACCAAACTTTTACTAACACGCGGTAACACAAAATCAGCAAAAGCAGCCCAAAGGGTGTCGGCCATTGGATTTGAACTTCCCCTTTATAGTGCCGTCGTACGTCACAGCGTTTGGGGCGGTCGGATTTTTGACTGATGGTGTGTAGGCAAGACTGATGGAAGTCAGCTTCATCGGAAATCTGATGGAAAAATCCATCGGATTTTATTTCATCGGAAATCTGATGGAAAAATCCATCGGATTTTATTCCATCGGAAATCCGACTGTGTGTACAGGGCTTAAGCCGACCCGAGTATAAGCCGAGGACCTAATTTTACCACAAAAAACTGGGAAAAAGTATTTACTCGAGTATAAGCGTAAAAGAGGGTCAACAATGCCCATTTGCACGCCTCACTGTGCCCATTTGCAACCTCACTGTGCCCATTGCAACCTCACTGTGTCATACCTCACTGTGCCCATTGCAGTCTCACTGTGCCCATTGCAACCTCACTGTGCCATACCTCACTGTGCCCATTGCAGTCTCACTGTGTCATACCTCACTGTGCCCATTGCAGTCTCACTGTGCCCATTGCAACCTCACTGTGCCATACCTCACTCTGTGCCATACCTCACTGTGCCCATTGCAACCTCACTGTGCCCATTGCAGTCTCACTGTGCCATACCTCACTGTGCCCATTGCAGTCTCACTGTGCCCATTGCAAACTCACTGTGCCATACCTCACTCTGTGCCATACCTCACTGTGCCCATTGCAGTCTCACTGTGCCATACCTCACTGTGCCCATTGCAGTCTCACTGTGCCCGAGTACCTGATTTCTTGACAGGCGTCCATTTTTTTAAACGTTGCGGCTTTCTCCTGGTGTTCCGTTCCGTGATAGGCATTTGACACTGTGTTCCGCCTATCACGGAGGTCCTGTCATCCTCGGACTCAGTTTACCAGCAGACACTGTGTGTTCCGCCAATCACGGACATTCTTTCATCCTCGGACAAGAGGACGTCCGTGATTGGTGGAACACTGAACACAGTGTCTGCTGGAAAACTGTCCGAGGATGAGAGGACCTCCGTGATAGGCAGAACACAGTGTCAAATGCCAATCACGGAACGAAATGCCAGGAGGAAGCCGCAACTTTAAAAAAAATGGACGCCTGTCAAGAATTCAGGTACAAAAAAACACTGACTCGAGTATAAGCCGAGGGGGGTATTTTCAGCCCTAAAAAAAGGGCTGAAAAACTTGGCTTATACTAGAGTATATACGGTAACTTCCTGTATCAACCCCCAGTATAGACCATTTATGTATCTCTAAAAGGTGATCATCATATCCACCTTAATTGCTTCTTGTCAAGGGTGAATAAAATGATTTAGTTGCCCTTAACATAATTTTCAATTCCACAACATCCTTTTTGAATATTATAAAAATGAAGTGCTTATTTTAATGTTAATGAAAACTGAACTACAGGCACATATAAAGGCACGCATCAATACAGCTCTGTAATTATTATTACCTCATTAAATACATTTTTTAAAATACAAGTAGCGTAAGTACCTGAATATTAGCCTCTTGAAGTCCCTGTACATCAGAGCCTAGGGAGATGGGTAGAAGCAGAGCAATAAGCCAATCAGGAGGTTGTAGTGCCAAGAAGTAAAGTGATTGAGAGATTAGCTTATCATTGTGCTACTTTTCATTTTGTTGTCTACCACAGGGAGGAGACTTGTAAAAGAAGAGGAAACTGCAGCAGATAAATATTAGGTCTCCTCCTCTTCCAGCAGGACTATCCTATATGGTAGATCTATGTAAATCTCAGGACCTGTAGATAGAAAAACAAATCATTTGCCTCTATAAATACTATAAATAAGTTGTGTCGGTGGACTCAAATAACGAAGAGTTAAATACCGCATGAGCATTATAGTTAAAATAACTCATGCAATATTTATCTCAAAATCACAAAAAAAAAAGCATGTTAAATACGGCATGAGTTAAATTTTTTATTTTGCGGTATTTAATGTGTTTTTCCACCCTATTTTAACAAAGACTGGACCCGGGAAAGCAGACAGTGAGAAATGAAACATTTAGCAGTGGTATTCCTACCACCGCTAAATGTGATAGGTCAGCTCAGGCATAATGGTTGTTAAGGAGTCGGCATCCTTCTCTATCTCCTTTTAAGCCAAATCCTATCTACAGTAAGTGCATTAACTTCAGCATCAGCAATGGTTCTGGATTGGCTACCTGATAGTGACTTCAATAGACTATGCCTGAACATTCTTTGTCACTATAACTAGTTGAATTCTCCATTGGGGATGCATGTAACAGTGTGATTGTGGTGACAATTGTCACCTCATAATATGAAGTGCCTGGGCTAGGATATTTAAAGCAGCTTTAGCAGATGTTTTTGAAAAACTTTACAGTAACTACTGAAATGTAATTAACATATTTAAAGTGTTTGTAAAGATGCACATTGTTTTTTAACCACTTAAGCCCCAGAAGATTTTCCCCCTTAACCACTACATTACCAAGCCTATTTCTGAGATTTGGTGTTTACATGTTAAAAACATTTGTTTTTGCTAGAAAATTACTTAGAACCCCCAAACATTATATATATATTTTTTATAACACCCTAGAGAATAAAATGGCGGTTGTTGCAATACTTTCTGTCACACCGTAATTTGCGCAGCACACTTTTTTGGGAAAAAATACACTTTTTTTAATTAAAAAAAAAGACAACAGTAAAGTTAGCCCAATTTTTTTTTTTATATTGTGAAAGATAATATTACACCAAGTAAATTAATACCCAACATGTCACGCTTCAAAATTGCGCCCGCTCGTGGAATGGCGACAAACTATTACCCTTTAAAATCTCCATAGGCGACGTTTAGAAAATTCTACAGGTTGCATGTTTTGAGTTACAGAGGAGGTCTGGGGCTAGAATTATTGCTCTCGCTCTACCGAACGCGGAAATACCTCACATGTGTGGTTTGCACATCGTTTTCATATGCGGGCGCTTCTCACGTATGCGTTCGCTTCTGCACACGAGCCCGGCAGGACGGGGCGTGTTTAAAAATATTTTTTTTCTTATTTATTTTACCTTTTATTTTAATTTTTTTCACTGTTCTTTAAAAAAAAAAAGAAGCATGCCAGGTCCTCTTAAATATGAGATCTGGGGTCCAAAAGACCTGAGATCTCATATTTACACTAAAATTCAATAAAAAAAATAAATTGTCATTTGAAAAAAAAAAAAAAAAAGTCCCTTTAAGAGCTATGGGCGGAAGTGACGTTTTGACGTCACTTCCGCCCTGCAATGACTTGGAGACAGGCGGGGGCCATCTTCCCCTCACTTGTCTCCATGTCAGGCTAGGGAGAGGTCCGGATCGCCTCCGCCTTTACCGACAGCCACGGTAAGCAGCGGAGGGCACCGGAGCGTGGCGGGAGCCGCCGATAAAAGTGATTTTGAGGCAAATCCGCCGCAAAGACCTCTTTTATCTGAAAGAGAACCGCCGGCTCTTGAAGGGGATACTGGGGTTATGGTAGCTAGCTGCTACCATAACAACGGTATTTCTCTTCAAAGACAGGACGTTTAAAGTCATCCTGCGGGAAGCAAGCGGTTAATGACCAAGCCATTTTTGGGATACGGCACTGCATCGCTTTAACTGACAATTGCGTGGTCATGCGATGCTGTACCCAAACAAAATTGACGTCCTTTTTTCTCCACAAATAGAGCTTTCTTTTGGTGGTATTTGATCACCTCTGCGGTTTTTATTTTTTGCGCTATAAACAAAAAAAAACGTAAATTTTGAAGAAAAAAAAAACTTATATTTTTGACTTTTTGCTATAATAAATATCCAAAAAAACGAATTTATTCCTCAGTTTAGGCCAATATGTATTCTTCTACATATTTTTGGTAAAAAAAAAAAAAAAAACGCAAAAAGTGTATATTTATTGGTTACAAAATAGGGGATATATTCATGGCATTTTTATTATTCTTTTTTTGTTACTAGTAATTGCAGTGATCTGCGATTTTTATTGGGACTGCAACATTTTGGCAGACAGATCAGACACTTTTGAGACTTTTTTGGGACCATCGACAGTTATACAGCAGTCAGAGCTAAAAATAGCCACTGATTACTGTATAAATGTCGCTGGCAGGGAAGGGGTTAACACTAGGGGGCGATCAAGGGGTAAGTATGTTACCTAGGGAGTGTTTCTAACTGTGGGGGGATGGGACTGCCTGGGGCAGGAGACCGATTTTTGTTCCTAAGCATTACTAAGTAGCATTCCTACTTAGTAGGAACAAACGATATGTCTCCTCTCCCCTGACAGAACAGGGATTTGTGTGTTTACACACACAAATCCCCATGCTGGCGCTCGTGCCCGTGATTGCACGTGGCCAGCGGCGATTGCACCCGCCGGCCAAGGCGCATCGGGTACCCCGCCATGCAGCGTGCGTATGTGCGTGCCTCTGGCGGCTCTTAAAGGGTACAACGTACCCATACGGGGTTTTGCCCAGGAGAGCCATTCTGCCAACATATATCGGCATGAGACGGTCGGCAAGTGGTTCAAATAAACAGTGTCTGAAATGATACTACCAGTTTAATCTAGCCATACACTAGAATAATTTACTTTGAAAACTTTTGTTTCAGGAATGGTCGTCTTAAATTATTGGTGGGATCAAATTGACAATTGTTTTCAACTACAGTTACAAGAAATTTAAAAGAAGGAAGGATTTTTTTTAAAACAAAATAATTTCTAACCGCATATGGGGTTTTCATTTGGGAAATTACAATAATTCCAAATTAGAATGTTAAAAGCAAATAAAATGTTGAAGTACTTTTGAATGACTGTTCTGTCTCAACTACAAAGCGATAAAGTTCATCTCCAGGTTGATGTAGGCCTTACACAAGCTGGTTTGATATTCATCCCTTGCATCGATACAGGCAGCTTAACTCAATGAATAAACTCACAGTTAGGACGACAGACGATTAATCCTTTCGAATGTTCCGTTTAATCATGGATATTCATAGATAGAAAAACGCTGCAGTTGTAAGCCACATGTAAGATGTTTAGCATGGAAGATATACAGGACTAATGAGAGAGAGTCAGGAAGTGGAGGAGAAATATAAAGAACTACGGTGAGAGAGAGAGTTCAGCTGGAAAGAAGGGGACAGATCTTAAAGACACAGAGCAAGAATAATCACATAGTGTAACACAACACTCCCCGTCTGAAATCTTTAGATTTCATAACCTTAAACTAATATATATATTTTCAATAAGTGCAATACTGATAAATGTCCTGGAACCTGTAATGAAAAACATGCAACAAGCAAATAATAAAACGTAAGTTCAACAGGATGAAGAACATAAAGTCACAGTATGATGTCTTCAAAGAATTCCAAAGTTCTGAGTAGAACCTGTAGATGGCAGCAATGTACTCCCCGCCGTGCCAACAGCATGGCTAGTCCTTGCACAAGTCACTCACCTGGCAAAAGGAGTACTAACTCTGTAATTGGTCGACTAAAGGTTCGTGTCGATCCTCCCTTGGTTACCTTGACTTCTACCTTCCGGACTTTGTTATCATCACTGGGCATAACTTTAGTAATAAGACCCATAGGCCACTCATTCCGACAAACTTACTTGTCTTTTAGAAGGATGAGGTCTCCAACCTTAAGATTCGGCTTAGGTGCTTGCCATTTGTTACGACCTTGAAGGTGGTGAAGATACTTTTTCTTCCAGCGATGCCAGAACACATTGGCTAGATGCTGCACCTGCTTCCATTAATGTTTTGTACTTACAGAAGTGTGTAGTGAGATGTTCACAGTTCTTATTTCCTTATCATCTTCAGGGTTTACTAGCCCATAGGTGGTGTCAATAAGGAGTAAGTAAGAGTCCTCACACAGAAACCTTGGAGGTGACAGCCATAAGCTGTCCTGAAGAGCGGCAGGTGACACGGCTCTGGTCCCACAGTCAGCTGGGTTGAGTTCAGTGGGAACGTGATGCCATTGACTTAGTAGAGAGAATCTCTTGATACGTTCAACCCTGTTGCTGACGTACACATAAAATTGTTTTGTTTGGTTGTTTATGTAACCAAGTACTACCTTACTGTCTGTATAGAAGGTGAAAGAATCAATTCTAGTGTCCATTTCACTTCGTATGACCTCGGCAATTTCTACTGCTAGCACGGCTGCACAAAGTTCAAGTCTTGGTATGGTATGTGCAGGCTTGGGAGTGAGTTTTGCCTTGCCTAGGACAAAACTACAGTGTGATTCTCCATTCAGTTCAGAGGTCTTCAAATAGGCTACTGCAGCAATAGCTTCAACTGATGCATCAGAGAAAATATGAATCTCTCTCCGGTTAGCAGTTGAAGTGGAACCTGGAACATAGCAACGGGGAATCTGAAGTTTTTCTAGTGACTTCAAAGAATATCTCCACCTTTCCCACTTGTGTTGATTCTCACTAGGCAAGGGAGTATCCCAGTCTATGTTCTCAGTAGACAACTGTCTTAGTAAAATCTTACCTTGAATGGTAACTGGAGCAAGGAAACCCAGTGGGTCATAGATGCTATTCACCACGGACAGGACTCCTCTCTTAGTGAAGGGTTTGTCACAAGTTGACACTTGGAAGGTGAATTTGTCTTGTTTGATGTTCCACAACAAACCCAGACTTCGCTGTACAGGAGGCACATCTGTACCTAAATCAAGGTTTTGTAGACTAGTGGCATAGTCCTCAGAGTGAAAGGCATTCATAAGTTCCTGGCTGTTGGATATAATCTTGTGCAGTCTAAGGTTTGCTACAGACAGCATCTCCTTTGTTCTGGTGAGAAGATCAATTGCTTCTTTAGCAGTTGGAAAGGACTTAAGTGCGTCGTCAATGTAGAAGTTTCTTTCAACAAATTGATGGGCATCGGATCCATATTCAACTTCTCCAGTCTGAGCTGTTCTCCTTAGCCCATAAGTTGCCACTGCTGGGGAAGGACTGTTACCGAAGACATGTACCTTCATGCGATAATCTATAACTTCCTTGTTGAGGTCATTGTCCTTGTGCCATAGAAACCTGAGGTAGTTTCTGTTGTCTTCTCTGACGATGAAGCAGTGAAACATCTGTTGAATGTCAGCCATTACTGCTACAGGCTCTTGTCTGAAACGAATCAAGACTCCTATTAGACTGTTGTTCAAGTTGGGTCCCGTAAGGAGCATGTTGTTAAGAGAAACACCTTCGTGTTGAGCACTGGAATCAAAGACAACTCTGATTTGGTCTGGTTTGCGTGGGTGATACACGCCAAAGGATGGAAGGTACCAGCATTCTTCTCCCTCCTTTAGTGGGGGAGCAGGCTCTGCATGATCTCTGTCAAATACATTTTGCATAAAGTCAACAAAGTGCTTTTGCATCTCTGGTTTCCTGCTTAAGTTTCGTTTTAAGGAGGAGAATCTGATGGCCTGCTGTAAGTTGTTGGGCAATCTCTCTCTTGGGAGATGAAAGGGTAGGGGTGCTACCCAGTTATTGGAGTCATCTTGAAAGAACTCATTGTCCATTACCTTGATGAATTCTTTGTCTTCCATTGAAGGAGCCAGTATGTCATCTTCACTGGTTGCATTAAACACTGTAGAGCCGAAGTCGCCATCATGGCAGGAGAAAGGGCTTGTGTCACCTGAGATACCATGTTGACATTCGTGGCTGGCTATCTTCTCTTTCACCCAGTAGTGATGTGGGCATGGCTCAAAGTAAGTGTTTCAGCCATTTGGCAGAACATTTGTCTTGAATGACGAAATGTTGGTAGGTCTTTTTCATTTTGCCTATACAGACATTGCCTATGATGACTCACCCTAGATCCGTGCGCTGGGCAAATGGGGAATCTGGGAGTCCACTGACTTGTCTGTGTACCCTGTGAACTCTTAGAATGTCTCTTCCTAACAGAAGAAGGATCTGAGCATTTTTGTCAAGCGGCGGTATCTCATTTGCTATTACCTTGAGGTGAGGGTGATGGAAAGCAGCAGCTGGAGTAGGGATTTCTTCCCTGTTAGTAGGTATCTGATTGCACTCAACAAGTGTAGGTAAGGGTAATTGCAAGTTACCTTTGAGAGAAGATACCATGAGTCCATGAGCCCTTCTTCCAGAAACCTCTATAGTTCCACTACAGGTACCCAAGGTGTAAGGATGAGCTTTGCCTTTTATTTCAAATAGATTGAACAATTCTGATTTTGCAAGTGATCGATTTCTCTGATCGTCTAAGATAGCATATGCCTTTAGAGACTTTTCTGGTTGATCCTTGTGGTATATATTCACCAAGCATATCTTAGCACAGGACTTACCACAGCGGTCTTCTCCACAAACTTCAGTGCAGGATGAAGAAATCATGGTAGAATTAGGCACTTGGTCTGTATTCTCCCCGCCATGCGTTAACCTGGGAGGAGCGTTGGTAGGTTGTGCAGAGCTGGGCTCATGAGGATGGAGGGCTTGCACATGTTCTTCAGAGCCACACTCTATGCACTTGATGGACACATTACAGTCCCTTGCAAAATGTTCTGTAGAAGCACAGCATCTGAAACATACCCTAAATGTCTTTAAAAGCTCCTTGCGCTCTTCCAGAGGCTTTTTCCTAAAGCCGATACATTTATTGGGGGGTGTGGCTTCTTGTGTATGGGACACTCTCTGTTAGGGTTTTCAATCTTCCTACTCTGTTTGTTCGTGGCCAGAACTGTGGTAGGAGTGGGAAGGATGTCAGTCTTTTTCACGGACACTGGGCCTCTATGGTTTCTATAGTTGCCCTGAAGACTGGTACTCTTAGGAAAGGGTGAGAAGAGACTGTACTCACCGTAGGAAAAACTTGGATCGTTCTTGGTCTCTGCAATTTTCCTGATGAATTCACAGAAGAAAGAGAATGGAGGGAAGGAAACCTTGTTCTCTCTTTTGTATGATGAACCTAGTGCAGTCCATTTCTCTTGCAAACCATACGGGAGCTTGGAGACAATTGGGTTTACCCCTCTTGGAGTGTCAAGGTAACTGAGTCCAGGTAGTTTTGGGTCTGTCTTGGCTAGCTGAAGCTCAAGGAGAAGGTCACTCAGTCTCTGGAACTCCTTGTTGTCCTTACCGTATATCTTTGGGAAAGTTTCCGGACGCATGAACAAAGCATTTTCTATAGCTTCTGGACTGCCATAACTTTGCTCTAGTCGCTCCCATGCAGCTGTGAGGCCTGCAGTAGGATTGTCCATGAAAACCGATCTTAATGGCTTAACACGTGCAGCAGATAGAGGACCAAGCCATTTCATCAGCAGATTCAATTCTTGAGCAGCTGTAATGCCAAGATCGCTGATTGTAGTTCTGAAGGCACATTTTCAACTTCTGTAGTTCTCAGGTTGGTCATCAAAACTTGTAAGACCAGTCTTTGTGAGCTCTCTGCGAAGTATGTACCTCACAAACTCTGCTGTCTCAGTTGTCTCTGCCTTTATGTGAGATGCTGTTGGCTGAATGGTGCTGATTGCGTTATCTTTGACATTGTTGTTAAAGGACACAGGGAAATATGGTGCAGCAGATGCATCCAGGTGAGTTGCTTGCTTGAAGTCAGTTGTTCCAATGGTACGTTGATTCAAGGCTCTACCGATGACTGGAGATTGATGACTTGCTTGAAGCTTGCGCTGATGCTCTGTGACGTATGAAGGCAGGTAAGGTAGGCAGGTAGGAAATGCAGTGGAGTGATTTTGTGTGCAGGAAGTTGCTGGAACCTCTTTAACTTGAAGCTGTGAAGGAGTCTCTATGTAGTCGGGAGCATTGAAGACGATGGAGTGTGCATTGCAGTGGCTTAGGACATAGTCTTTAGTGCGTTTGAGGGGTCTTCCATATCTGCTTTGTTTAGGTTAATGCTGTCTTTCTCACTTGCACCTTCGTCTGCACTGATAGCTTGCTGTAGGACCCTTAGCTTTGCCATAGCTGCGTCATGTTTACACTGTTCATTTAAGGTTTCCATTGTTGCTCTTTGATGTGCTGACTGAGCTTCCAACTCTGCTCTTTGACTTGCTTACTGCGCTTCCGACTCTGCTCTCTGAGCTTCCAACTCTGCTCTTTTTTCTGCATATGCCACATGCACCTTGCTGGCTTCGACTTCAGCACGGGCATTAATAAGTCGCTCACTGAGTGTTGAGTATTGTGAACTATGGGATCTTGATGAGTTTTTAGAACGTCTGGTGGAAACAGATCTGTGAGATGCAGTGTCCTGTAACAGCTTTATCTTTGCTTCTGCCTTTAATCTGGTTTGCTGGATAAAACTGTCTCTTTCAATATTGAGAGCATTGACGCGCTTTAATTGCGTCATCGCATTTTCTGAATTCATGTTTTGTAAGACATTAGTGAATTTGCTGCTGGTGAGCTGATAAAGCTCATATGAGGCAGAAAGTTGTTTAATGGCACCCTCTAGTGTCAGTAGTTCACATTCAACAGACACTGTATTAGCTTCAGCAAGGATTTTCTCCCAGACTAATTCCAAGCTATTTGACAATTCAGTCTTTGAAGCTTCATAATTCTCCATTACTTTCCAAGTGGGTTTAACTGAGCGTTTGGGTAACTCAGTTTCTTCAGGAACTTGTGGGGAGGTAGATGCGAGTTCACATATAGAAGCTTGGTCACTCATGATAGCAGACTGGCTGTGATAGCAGGCAGGATTTGTGTGCTGAAATATGACACCAACTCAAGCTATAAGGCTGCCATGTGCTGCTCTCTTCTTCTTTCTTGCTATGAGGGCAGTAAATCTTGTCTGTATCAGTACTGACATGCAGAAATCTTGTAATTAGGCTGTGAAACTCAGTTTTTCTACTGTTCTGTCTCAACTACAAAGCGATTAAAGTTCATCTCCAGGTTGAAGTAGGCCTTACACAAGCTGGTTTGATATTCATCCCTTGCATCGATACAGGCAGCTTAACTCAATGAATAAACTCACTGTTAGGACGACAGACGATGAATCCTTTTGAATGTTCCGTTTAATGATGGATATTCATAGATAGAAAAACGTTGCAGTTGTAAGCCACATGTAAGATGTTTAGCATGGAAGATATACAAGACTAATGAGAGAGAGTCAGGAAGTGGAGGAGAAATATAAAGAACTACGGTGAGAGAGAGAGTTCAGCTGGAGAGAAGGGGACAGATCTTAAAGACACAGAGCAAGAATAATCACATAGTGTAACACAACAATGACCTTTGTCAAGTCATCAAATGTACTGCTGTTTTTTTAATTTTTTATTCTGACATTGTATTATTGACCTGCTTCAAGATGTCAGCAAGGAAAAAAGAGTGGTGCTATGGGCACAGGACAAGCAAATACAGGGTCCTGTCCAACTATTGTACAAAAGCACTGGGATTGTGGCTAACAGGTGCTGTTCCTTCTGACAAATCTGAATGGAACTCAAAGATTTGGTGTCACTATAACTCTTCCACCAATGCCAGCACTCTTCCTATTGTATGTCTGTATTCATTTTCCAGTTGTAGTTTTCAAGTGGACAAGACTTTACCAAACTGTCTTCCTATTTTGACCCAAAAAAGGATGGGCAAATGGGCTTAGCACCCCTCACATTTTTGTAAATATTTTATTATATTTTTTCATGTGACAACACTGAAGAAATTACACTTTGCTACAATGTAAATTAGTGAGTGTACAGCTTGTATAACAGTGTAAATTTCCTGTCATATTAAAAGAACTCAACACGCACCCATTAATGTCTAAACCACTGGCAACAAAAGTAAGTACACCCCTAAGTGAAAATTTCCAAATTGGGCCCAATTAGCCATTTTCCCTCCCCGCTGTCATGTGACTCGTCAGGTGTGTTAAATTTGGTATTATTGCTCTCACTCTCTCATACTAGTTATTGGAATATCAACATGGCACCTCATGGCACTGTATCTCCTCTCAAGTGTAATTTCTCCAGCGAGAATAGATTTAGTGTTTGAGTCGTTCCTCATAATCTAGGTCCTCCAGTCCCCTTATTAGTTTTGTTTCCCTTCTTTGGACTCTCTCCAGTTCCAGCAAATCCTTTTCTAAGAACTGGTGACCAGAACTGGACAGAATACTCTAGATGTGGTCTAACAATAGTTTTATAAAGTGGCATGATTATTGTTCTATCTCTGGAGTATATCCCCTTTTTTATGCATGCTAATATTCTGCCGGCTTTGGTAGCTGCAGCTTGATATTGCATGCTATTGCTCAATCTTTCATCTATTAGGACCCCCAGATCCTTCTCCATCCTTGATTCCCCCAGCAGTTCTCCCCCAAGTGAGTAGTTTGCATTTATGTTTTTTGCCCCCAAGTGCATTACTTTAAATTTTTCCACATTAAACCTCATTTGCCATATATTTGCCCACTCCATTATTTTGTTCGGGTCTTTCTATAAAATTACTATATCCTTATGTGAAGTTATTGCCCTGCTTATTTTTGTGTCGTCCGCAAAAACTGAGATTGAGCTATTTATCCCATTCTCTATATAATTTATGAATACATTTATTAGAATTGGTCCCAAGACAGAACCTTGGTGTACCCCACTTACCACTCCAGACCAGTTAGAGTATACGTTATATATCACTACCCTTTGGACACACCCATGTAAGCATTTTTATTTACCCAAGAAGAATCCTTATGGTCCATGCCTGCGGACCTCAGCTTGTAGATTAAAGGAGCACTAAAGCTTTTTTTTTTTTTGCTTGAAAATAACAAACATGTTATACTTACCTCCACTGTGCAGCTCGTTTTGCACACAGTGGCCCCGATCCTGGTCTTCTGGGGTCCCTCGGCGGCTGTCTTGGCTCCT
Source organism: Rana muscosa (assembly GCA_029206835.1). Lineage (NCBI taxonomy): Eukaryota > Metazoa > Chordata > Amphibia > Anura > Ranidae > Rana > Rana muscosa. The sequence goes on along the minus strand of CM055124.1, from coordinate 164,222,673 downwards.
CCCCGCAAGGACTCCACACCTTAATGCGAGTGAGCTCGCATGGTGTGGAGTGATTGCGGGCGCGCTCCCGTGATACAGCGGCGCCCATAGCCGCCGACTGTATCACTCGGCCCCGCCCCCCGGCGTGCCGCGTCATTGGATGTGATTGACAGCAGCGCCAGCCAATGGCTGCGCTGCTTTCAATCCATCCAGTGTAGCCAATCGGCGGCCAGGCTGAAAAACGAAGAGGATGACGGGGACGAGCATGGGACTTTCGAGGGGCCAGGTAAGAAAAACGGGGGCTCGGGGGGGGGGCGGTATTGTCGAATGTTTTTTCACCTTAATGCATAGGATGCATTAAGGTGAAAAAACATGTAACTTTACTACTCCTTTAAGTGCTTATGGGGGAATGTATCGAATGGCTTTGCAAGATCTATGTACACTAAATCCACAGGCCTTCCCCTGTCTAGATGGCAGCTCACTTCCCTGTAGAATGTTAACAGATTGGTCTGAACGAGAACAACCTTTCGTAAACCCATGCTGATAATTAGGGATGAGCCCAATGTTCGAGTCGAACATAAGATGGACTCGAACATCGGGTGTTCACCCATTCGGTGAATCCAGAATGTTATGGGGCATTTGCAGCAAATTCAAGTGCTGCAGAACGCCCCATAATGCACTGAGAGATCGCAGTGCATTGATATCTGATGATTTGTCAAAGCATGCACCTGACCTGCATGCTTTGGCCAATCACAGCGCGCTTTGCTGTGAGAGCCATGATTGCCCAAAGGCAGGGTACCTTTAGCCAATCGTGGCTCAGGGGGCTAAGTCTACGCCCCACACTATATAAGGCTGCTTACACGGCAGCCAAATATAGTATTTATGAATGAGAGAAGTTAGCTTAGCAGGCAGTTTAGTATATATATATATATATAGTGTAGTCATGGTACAGTACATAATATGTATTGAAGTGGTTAAGGGGAACCCTATGACAGGATTAAGAAAAAAAATGACATGGGTTCCCCTCCCCCAGTCTACACCAGGCCCTTTGGGTCTGGAAAAGATTTTAAGGGGAACTCCATGCCAAATGTAAAATAAAATTGGCGTGGTGTCCCCCCAAAATCCATACCAGATCCTTATCTGAGCAAGCAACCTGGCAGGCCAGGATAGGGGGGGATGAGCGAGCAACATGGGGAGGGTGCTTTAGGGCCCCCTTTAACAATAGGACCCCCAGATCCCGGCCTCCCCTTTGTGAATGGGTATGTCAAAAAGTAAAAGCCACAATAAACAGTTTTTGACAATTCCTTTATTAAGAAAAAAAAAAGTGTCCCGCGATGTCCATCCATCTTCAATCAGGGCTTGACGGACCCGGAAAATTGAAAAAAATAAGAAAATACTCAGCCTCCATGGTAGGCGTCCCGCCTACTGCTGCCCTTTTACTGTGACAGCTGTTATATATAGGGCCGTTCGAAGAAATTTGGGGGCCCCAAGCAAAATGGACATGGAGGCCTCCCAACCCCCCCCCCCCCGCACTCACGCAAAGCCTACAGGAACCACAGCATAGCGATACAGTTTAAGCTCACCCACACTTTATATAAATAAAAAAGGTTTACAGTGCAATGCTGCTGTTGCATATAATCCAACGTACTTAAAACAGATACACACTCACATTAACATTAAGATGCTGTTTAGGACTGTTTATGGACAGTGGGATGGACAGGGGGACCATTGGGATGAGGACAGGGGGACCGTGGGATGGACAGGGGGACCGTGGGATGGACAGGGGGACAATGGGATGGACAGGGGGACCGTGGGATGGACAGGGGGACTCCGCACGGTAATATCCACATCATCGCCCCCACTGTAATATCCACATCATCTCCCCCACTGTAATATCCACATCATCTCCCCTGTAATGTCCACATCATCTCCCCTGTAATGTCCACATCATCTCCCCTGTAATGTCCACATCTCCCCCACTGTAATGTCCATATCTCCCCCACTGTAATGTCCACATCTCCCCCACTGTAATGTCCACATCTCCCCCACTGTAATATCCACATCTCCCCCCTGTAATGTCCACATCTCCCCCCTGTAATGTCCACATCTCCCCCACTGTAATGTCCATATCTCCCCCATTGTAATGTCCACATCTCCCCCACTGTAATGTCCACATCTCCCCCCTGTAATATCCACATCTCCCGCCCTGTAATGTCCACATCTCCCCACTCACCTCGGCCACTGCCGCCGGGTGTACCAAGATGGCCGCCACTCCGGAGCTAGGCCGAACCCGCGGCCTTTCCTATGGCCGCAATCCGTGAATCGGCTCAGCGCAGAAATCCAGGACAGGCAGCAGGCAGGCACCCTAAGCTGGGGCCCCAGGACAGCTCGGGGCCCCAAGCAATTGACGTAACTGAGTGACCCCACCCCTTCTGACATCATGTGCCATCAGATGGGGCAGGGTCATCCGGGTACATCAGCGGGTGGCACTGCCCTTGCCTATATAACAGCTGTCACAGCGAAAAGACAGCAGTCGGCAAGACGCCTCCCATGGAGGCAGAGTATTTTCGTTTTTTTTCCCCAGGCACGAGGCCCTTGTCCCCATCAACATGGGGACAAGGTGCTTTGGGGGGCCCCAAAGCACCCACCCCATGTTGAGGACAAACGGCCTGGTATGGTTCAGGAGGAGGGTGCTCGCTCGTCCCCCCCCCTTTCCTGGCCTGCCAGTCTGCTTGCTCAGATAAGGGTCTGGTATGGATTTTGGGGGTAACATTTTTTTTTACGTTGAGTTCCCCTTAAAATACATACCAGGCCCTTGGAGGGGACCCCATGCTGTTGGTTTTTAAAATTTTGGCGTGGAGTTCCCCTTAATATCTATACCAGACTCGAAGGGCCTGGTATAGATTTTGGGGGGGACCCCACTCTGTTTTTTTTTAAACGTAAGGGCCTGGTATTGACTGGGGGGGAAACTCACGTTGATTTTTTCCTCGATTTTGTATCTATATTTCTGGGATCTGGCAATACATTACAGCCACAAGCAATTTTAACCACTTCAATACAGGGCACTTTCACCCCCTTCCTGCCCAAGCCATTTTTTAGCTTTCAGCGATGTCACAATTTGAATGACAATTGCGCAGTCATGCAACACTGTACCCAAATGAAATTTTTATAATTTTTTTCCCACAAATAGAGCTTTCTTTTGGTGGTATTTGATCACCTCTGCGGTTTTTATTTCTTGCCCTATAAACAAAAGAAGAGGGACAAGTTTGAAAAAAACACAATATTTTTTACTTTTTGCTATAATAAATATCCATTTTTTTTTTAAACAAATTTTTTCCTCAGTTTAGGCCGATATGTATTCTTCTACATACTTTTGGCAAAAAAAAAATCGCAATAAGCGTATATTGATTGGATTACGCAAAAGTTATAGCGGCTACAAAATAGGGGATAGATTTATAGCATTTTTATTATTATTATTTTTTTTACTAGTAATGGCGGCGATCAATGATTTTTATCGTGACTGCAATATTGCGGCGGACACATCGGACACTTTTGACACATTTTTGGGACCATTCACATTTATACAGCGATCCCTGCTATAAAAATGCATTGATTACTGTATAAATATGACTGGCAGGGAAGGGGTTAACACTAGGGGGCGATCAAGGGGTTAAATGTGTTCCCTAGGGAGTGATTCTTACTGTGGGGGGATGGGACTGACTGTGGGAGGTTAACAATCGGTGTCCCTATGTACAAGGGACACACCATTGGTCTCCTGTCCCTGACAGGACGTGGATCTGTGTGTTTACACACACAGATCCATGGTCCTGCTCAGTTACTGGGCAATCGCGGGTGCCCGGCGGCCATCGTGGCCGCCGGGCAGGTGCATTGGGTCCCCAGTGACGCGGCGGGCGCGGGAACGCGCCACCGGCGGTGCACGCGCGCCCCCTAGTGGCTCAGGAAGGCGCGACGTCATATGACGTCCACCCAGAACGAGAGGCTCTTCATCCCGCGGTCATTTGACGGCGGGCGGTAGAGTAGTGGTTAAATTAAATTTTTTCCTGTAAAACACAACAGACAGATGCGCCACTTTACAGGCAGACTAAGGGGACCCCCAGGAACGATATATAAAGGAATATTTCATTTTTATTGTTTCACTTTAAGCATTATTAGCGGTTTAGACATTATTGGCTGTGTGTTGAGTTATTTTGAGGGGACAAGACAGCAAATTTACACTGTTATACAAGCTGTACACTCCCTACTTACATTGTAGCAAAGTGTCATTTCTTCAATGTTGTCACATGAAAAGATATAATAAAATATTTACAAAAATGTGAATGATCTACTCACTTTTGTGAGATACTGTATATATACACACAGTGGGTATAGAAAAAATCACCCTGGTTTAAAATAATCAAATGTTTTTGCTTTGTAGCCTGAAATTAAGTTAGACAAAGTTTTTGTTTTATCCAGCTGAATTTACTGTGCAACTTATAACATCCAGGTGACAGATATAATACCAACATATCAGAAAAAAAATATTAAAAAAACAAAAAACAGAATTACTGATTTGGAAAAAGGATCACCCTCTTCTAAAAATTACTTGTAAACTAAATCAGGTGTAGCTAATCACCATCTAAATGGCACATAAAGCCATTTGGCTTTCAACTGTGATCAGCTGTGGTCATTTTGATTAGCTCAGCATGAAAATAACTTTCCTGGAGCATTTCAGTCCCTGGCAGTGAAACTGAAGCAAACAAACAATCAACTATGGGTGGCAAGGCACTGTCAAAAGATCTCTGGGATAAAGTTGTGGACAGGAACAGGTCAGGACAGCAGATCATCACATTTCCACATTTTTATCAATGCTTTATCAATGCCTAGAAGCACAGTGAAGTCTTCTAGAATTAAGAATTAAGAATTAAGAAGTGGAAGGTATTTGGTACAACACAGACCCTCCCTGGTTTAGGATGTTATTCCAAATTGTATGAAAGAGCCAGGAGGAAACTAATCAGAGAGGCTACCAAGAGGCCTACAGCAACTCTGAAGCAATTGCAGGAATTTTTAACAAAGAGTGGTCATTGTGTGCATGTGACAACAATATGACAAATTCTCCACAAATATGGCTTATATGGGAAGGTTGCAGGAAAAAAGCCACTCCTCAAGAAAGGCCACATGCAGTCATGACTGAGCTTTGTCAAAAAGAACCTTGAAGATTCTGAGGCCACATGAAAAAAGGTGTTATGATCAGATGAGCCTAAAATGTTATTACTGTATTTGGCCTCAACACCAAATGACATGTCTGGCGGAAATCCAATACAGCTCACCATCCAAATAACACTACAGTAAAGCATGGAGGTGGTAATATCCTGTTATGGGGATGTTTCTCTGCAGCAGGGACTGGAGCACTTGTCAGGATAGAGGGAAAAATGGATGGGGCAAAATACCGTCAAATTCTTGAGGAAAATCTGCTTCCCTCTGCCAGAAAGTTGAAAATGGGAAGAAGATTTACCTTCCAACATGACAATGACCCAAAGCACACAGCAAAAATGATCACACAGTGGTTGAAGGAGAAAAAAAGATGTCCTTGCATGACTTAGTCAGAGCCCAGACTAAAGCCCATTGAAAAACTGTGGAATTACTTGATGACTGCAGTCCACAAACAGACACCATCAAATTTAACTGAACTTGAGCAGTTCTGCAAAGAAGAGTGGGCAAATATTGCAAAGTCTATATGTGCAAAGTTAATAGAGACATATCCCAACAGACTAAAGGCTGTAATTAAAACCAAAGGTGGTTCAACAAAATACTGACACAACGATGGAGTTTTATTCAGTAAAACCAATCAAATATTTACTCCCATTTAAAATTACGTATATGTGCAAATCAAAATACAAGCGCCCAAGCTCGTCCGCATCACCTCCGGTGCCTGTAACGTCTGTGTCGTGCCTATACGTGTCGTCACTGATGAAGTCACGTGATCAGTGACGACACGCGTAGGGACAACACAGACGTTACAGGCACCGGAGGTGATGCGGACGAGCTCGGCGCTCGTATTTTGATTTGCACATACAGTGGGGCAAAAAAGTATTTAGTCAGCCACCAATTGTGCAAGTTCTCCCACTTAAAAAGATGAGAGAGGCCTGTAATTGTCATCATAGGTATACCTCAACTATGAGAGACAAAATGTGGAAGCAAATCCAGACAATCACATTGTCTGATTTGGAAAGAATTTATTTGCAAATTATGGTGGAAAATAAGTATTTGGTCAATATCAAAAGTTCATCTCAATACTTTGTTATATATCCTTTGTTGGCAATGACAGAGGTCAAACGTTTTCTGTAAGTCTTCACAAGGTTGTCACACACTGTTGCTGGTATGTTGGCCCATTCCTCCATGCAGATCTCCTCTAGAGCAGTGATGTTTTGGAGCTGTCGCTGGGCAACACAGACTTTCAACTCCCTCCAAAGGTTTTCTATGGGGTTGAGATCTGGAGACTGGCTAGGCCACTCCAGGACCTTGAAATGCTTCTTACGAAGCCACTCCTTTGTTTCCCGGACGGTGTGTTTGGGATCATTGTCATGCTGAAAGACCCAGCCACGTTTCATCTTCAATGCCCTTGCTGATGGGAGGAGGTTTGCACTCAAAATCTCACGATACATGGCCCCATTCATTCTTTCATGTACACGGATCAGTCGTCCTGTTCCCTTTGCAGAGAAAAAGCCCCAAAGCATGATGTTGCCACCCCCATGCTTCAAAGTAGGTATGGTGTTCTTTGGTTGCACCTCAGCATTCTCTCTCCTCCAAACAGGATGAGTTGTGTTTCTACTAAACAGTTCTACTTTGGTTTCATCTGACCATATGACATTCTCCCAATCCTCTTCTGGATCATCCAAATGCTCTCCAGCAAACCTCAGATGGGCCCGGACATGTACTGGCTTAAGCAGGGGGACACGTCTGGCACTGCAGGATCTGAGTCCCTGACGGCGTAGTGTGTTACTGATGGTAGCCTTTGTTACGTTGGTCCCAGCTCTCTGCAGGTCATTCACTAGGTCTCCCTGTGTGGTTCTGGGATTTTTGCTCACCGTTCTTGTGATCATTTTGACCCCACGGGGTGAGATCTTGCGTGGAGCCCCAGATCGAGGGAGATTATCAGTGGTCTTGTATGTCTTCCATTTTCTAATTTTTGCTCCCACAGTTGATTTCTTCACACCAAGCTGCTTGCCTATTGCAGATTCAGTCTTCCCAGCCTGGTGCAGGTCTACAATTTTGTTTCTGGTGTCCTTCGACAGCTCTTTGGTCTTCACCATAGTGGAGTTTGGAGTGTGACTGTTTGAGGTTGTGGACAGGTGTCTTTTATACTGATAACAAGTTCAAACAGGTGCCATTAACACAGGTAATGAGTGGAGGACAGAGGAGCCTCTTAAAGAAGAAGATACAGGTCTTTGAGAGCCAGAAATCTTGCTTGTTTGTAGGTGACCAAATACTTATTTCCCACCATAATTTGCAAATAAATTCTTTCCAAATCAGACAATGTGATTGTCTGGATTTGTTTCCATATTTTGTCTCTCATAGTTGAGGTATACCTATGATGACAATTACAGGCCTCTCTCATCTTTTTAAGTGGGAGAACTTGTACAATTGGTGGCTGACTAAATACTTTTTTGCCCCACTGTATACGTAATTTTAAATGTGAGTACATATTTGATTGTTTTTACCGAATAAAACTCCATCATAGTTGAAAATTACTACACTATATTGGAATTCTTTTACCTTCCCCCTTTGTTGCTACAATACATGCACGGCATTTTGGAGACTCCATACCGCAAGGACAAGTGAGCGGTTCCCCACATCCAGGCATCATACCCACATCTCCCAAGGAGCCACCCAGATAGCTCCAGGCTGGACCCCCTTCGGATTTTTACACATGCTGTAACCTCACAGCAGTGAAGTAAGGGGCCACCCTTTTTTTTCACCTAAGGAGAGTGTTCACTCACAACAGTGGAATTCACTGAAGAATCACCATTCAGCACTTTTATCCAGCACGTATCACTTTATGTGTGATTGCAAATTTTTGGACTCTATCCCAATCATACCACACTGTGTGTGTTTATTTGCACGTTCACAGCTTTGGATTGTCTCATTTATATTTAATACTATTTTGCGCTAATGAACTTTTACTTAGCACTGCCAGTCCATGCTCAATATCGGATTGCTGGCAAACTTTTATTTTGATTGTCACATATTTTGAATGTCACACGATTGCACATCCTCTCTCATTCTTTTCAATATTTTAATATTTTATGTCAGTACACTCAGTACACTAAGATCCGGATTGGTAGGCACAACCCAGTAGATTTTGCACTTTGCAATTGACCATTGTTCCTGCACTTTACCATTGCTTCAGCACTTACTGTTTGCATTTGACTATTATTTGTTTTCACTTTACCATTATCCATGCAATATTAACCTTGTTAGTACTGTTAGTATACTAAGGCATAGGTGTGCGCAGCCTTTGTCATTAGGGTTTGCACCCCAAAGCTCAAACACACTCTACCGTTCACTCACGATCTTCATTTAGAAAGGAAAGGGGCCGGTAAATGGCATATTTACTGTCCCCTTCCCCCACTCATCCTAAAACATCCACAGCAACAACCGGTGGGAGAGGAGGGAAGCCGCCAGTGCTGTGGGGGGAAGGAGGGGGTTCCAGGTCAGTAGGGGGAATCTGTTCTGCACAGGGTGATTAGGGCGTGCCTGGGCACACCTGGCACACCCTGTGTGCACGCTTATGCACTAAGGGTTTGGTTTTTGGCAACTTTGCCATCACGCAGCACAATCATGCAAGGCACCTTATGTTTTTTGACCACTTGAGTGATACACAACAGCTCAACACTATTTTTATACTCATTTCATATAGGTTGCGGTTCCAACTTTCAGTGTTTCGTAGCAGTTGATTCATCGTTAGTACAGTAGCGTGGAAATATTTTTTGTACACGTTATTATTTATGGTTTAATCAAACTACACAGACACAGAGTTAGCCTTTATATAATGTCTTTACATCTTTTGTTACAAAAATATTGCTTTTTTGAGTCACACGCCTTCATTCCTTGCTATAAATGTGTAGCACACGGACCCTTTTCTCCTGCCTACCTTCCTTTGCAAGGATAAAGGCACACCGCGCCACATACCCGGATCCTCCTGATATAAGAGGTTGAGCGGTGTTCTTACAATTTTGGGTCCTGCAGCGAGTTACCTCCCTCCATTGGTTCTCATCCCTAGAGTATAGGGAAAAGTCTGTGTTCTTCCTCCAAAGAAAGCCAATGTCCAAACAGTGTTTAAACTCCAAACAGACAAGTTTATTTTATCTTGCTTGAAACAGATTTGGGAATAGGTTGAAGATAGAAACAAAGTAGGTAGAGGGACAGGTTCAGGCACACGACACCCAACTGCCCTATTCTTCACTCAAGCCTGGGTATGAATTGCTCACCCGGATAGATCCCTCTCACAGTTTTAGCAGCCGGAGTGAAACACGAACAGTTCCTTTAAGTTAGTCCCCTTCACAAGTCCAAGAAATTCTCTGCCACAGAATCCTTTAGTTACTGAATTTGAACCTTGAAACTCCCATAGATTAATGAAGACCATAGGTGTCAATGGGACACGCTACAGGAGCTATACTGCAACTCACGAGTCCTTCCCTCTGATAGGTAACCAGGCCTCTCCTTCACCATGAATTCCTTCACTGATCCATCGGACAGGTCCTCCCCCAGTTTCCTCTCCTTCAGAGTGGGCCACCCTCACACGGGTTCCCTGTGGACTCCAGTGTGTTGATTGTAGACCCAGTTGAAGGTACTGGGCCTACCTGGAACGTTATAGCCTCGAGCTAAAGGTAACCGAGACTCCTCGACCAGTTCACGCACCCCCCCGGCCAGCAAGGCCATAGGGCGCGACTTCGCCACCAGGGGTCCTTGGAATCCCCCTGGCACACCCTCCCCCACTTCTGCCGTCTGCCCCTTATGTACCCTCTCCCGGCATGCACAGCAGGCAGAACCTGCCCACCACACTGTAGCCGAGAGAGGACACCAATCGTACCACAACGCCACCTGCGGTTCAACCCGAGACCTGGGCAACAGCGCCACCTCAGGTCCAGGGGAACTATACACCAGGCAACAACATGGCAGAGCAGAGTCTGTATTGAACAGAATTGTAGAATCTGGGCCATACTATTGCCCAGACTGCCCCTAAATTTACAGCATAGCGACCCCAGTTTTGGGGGTCCCGCTACAAATGCATGCTACTTTTCTGTTGTTGAGAAAAAGTAGCCCAAAGTCCACCCAGGCACCCAAAAGTAACCCAAAGTCCACCCAGGCACAGTCAATTAAATCACTGTGGACAAATTCTTGCACAAGTGGGGAATACCAAAGAAGAAGACCCTAAGCGTTATAACAGACAATAGGAGTAATATGGTGGCAGCATTTAAACAAACAGCAGCAGCATAAGAACCACCCAGCTCTAGGGAAGAAGACTCCCCCATGACAGAAAGTGACTGTGAGTCCAAAATAAAGAATCTGCGGTGAGACATTTTTATCATTATTTTACATAATGACACTACAGTCAATTATCAAATGGATATGAAATACTGTATATACTCGAGTATAAGCCGACCCGAATATAAGCAGAGGCACCTAATTTTACCACAAAAAACTGGGAAAACGTATTGACTCAAGTATAAGCCTAGGGTGTCCATGTGCATGCCTCACTGTGTCCATGTGCATGCCTCACTGTGCCCATGCCTCACTGTGCCCATGCCTCACTGTGCCCATGACTAGACTGACGTTTAACATGGGAGTCTATGGAAGGAGTGCCCAGCTTTGAAAAAAATCGGTGCTCCCTGGCCGTAGGTCCCCCCGACAACAAACTTTGCACACTTGTAGAGGAAAAATGGGGCTACATGTGTGCCAAGTTTCGGGTCCAGGAGATCTACAACCGGCCGGTACCGGGTCCCCAAATTCCGGGAGATCAAGCGCAAAAAGGTGACTCGAGTATAAGCATTTTCAGCACAAAAAAATGTGCTGAAAAACTCGGCTTGTACTCGAGTATATACGGTAAATGATCTTGGGGCTGTCTGCTCTACTGGTGTAGCTTTGTTATTTTTCCACTTTATTTGTATCTTGTGTAAAACTATTCTCATAAGATGTTGGACCAGACACCATGTGTTGTCTCGTCTGGTGCATGGAGGCAAGTGTTAAAAGAATCTTTAATAAAGCAAGATCATTAGTGAACATCTTCAAGTCTTCCATTCCATTGCAACACAGGAGATATTGGAGCATTGTGGCCTTACTCTTTTAAATGACTGCCCCACACGCTGGTCAAGTAATACTACCAGTACATTCAACATGATCGAAAGACTCCTCAAACTAAAAAAGTCAGTCTGCCAAATCGCAAATAACATGGGATGGGACAGCTTGCTCCCTAGTAAAATGGAAAAAGCTCACATCATTGCATGACCTACTGCTGCCTTTTGTGGAGCGGAACATGCTAAAACCCTCCAGAGTGACACCATGTCCATGTCCCTGCCCTCTACTCAGCCACCTTCAGGACTTTAAACAGAACACTAGCTACCAAAACCGTGCCACAATTGCACAGAAGATGAAAAAGAATGTGAACCAGCGTTTTGCTTCATTCATTCTTATGCCCCATACACATGATCATTTTTAATGTCATTTTTAAAACTGACGTTTTTCTCGTCATTTTTTTTCTTGTTTCCTCTCAAGCCTGTCTTGCGTACACACCATCATTTTAAAAAATGTTCAAGAAAAGCGCAGTGACGTACACCACGTACGACGGCACTATAAAGGGGAAGTTCCGTTCGAATGGCGCCACCGTTCATGTTAGTAAAGTTTGTTGAGAGACGATTCGCTCTTTTCAGTCTAGTGCTTTTCAGTCCGTTACAGCATGACGAATGTGCTATCTCCATTACGAACGCTAGTTTTACCAGAACGAGCGCTCCCGTCTCATACTTGATTCTGAGCATGCGCATTTTTTCTCACGTCGTTAAAGCATACACACTATCGTTTTTCACGCCGTTAAAAAAAACGACATGAAAAACGACGTGAAAAAAGAGAGCATGTTCGAAATTTTTAATGCCCGTTTTTCACGTAGTTAAAAATGCTCTGGAGCATACACACGATCATTTTTAATGGCCATTTTTTTTAATGGCATTTTTAACGGCATGAAAAATGATCGTGTGTATGGGGCATAAGATCCAAGTAACTGATGAAATGTTCTTCCCAGTGCATGCAGCAGCTGCTTGTTTTTTTGTCAATTCTGCTGTCTGGGAAAACCCTTGTTGTGGCAGATCAGATGAGAATTTTGACGAGGAACTGCTTAAGAAGGCAGAGGAGTATGCCTGTGCCATAAAAAAAAATCCACACTGCCCAACTTACAAGATGAAGATCTGACTGAAGACTGTAGATGATGTGCAAGAAGAGGAGAATATTGAAAAATCACAGAAAGTGGAAAATCCACATCAAAGCAGCCTGTCTTTCGGTTTATTAAATTTTTTTGTAGAAGACCCAGGCAGAGCATCTCCCCAAGCAGGCAGCATAGAGCAGTAGATCAGACTAACTGGTAATCCGGTGCACACAACCCATTTTTTTATGGCCTTCTTCCTGGCCTCACTCACCTGTTATTCCTTAGGGTCAATTTTGTATTTTAAAACACTTAAAAGAGCAATGCAAATACTGTATATACTCGAGTATAAGCCGACCCGAATATAAGCCGAGGCACCTAATTTTGCCACAAAAAAATTGAAAAACATATTGACTAGAGTATAAGCCTAGGGTGGAAAATGCAGCAGCTACTGTAAGTGGAAAACAGGGTCAACAATGCACATCTGCAGCCTCACTGTGCCCATCTGCAGCCTCACTGTGCCCATTTGCAGCCTCACTGTGCCCATTTGCAGCCTCACTGTGCCCATCTGCAGCCTCACTGTGCCCATCTGCAGCCTCACTGTGCCCATCTGCAGCCTCACTGTGCCAATCTTCAGCCTCACTGTGCCAATCTTCAGCCTCATGTACCTTTGATCTCCCGCTGTGTCATCCAACTGCAGTCGGTGGCCGTCCACTGTAACAAAGCCCCGCCTCCTCGTCGTCCGTGATAGATGGAACACTGATTCAGTTTCCCAGCATTGTTATCAGTGTTCCGTCTATCACGGATGAGGAGGAGGTGGGCTTTGTTACAGTGGACGGCCACCGAACAGTTAAGACTGACACAGCGGGAGACCCTCACTCAAGTATAAGCCGAGGGGGGCTTTTTCAGCATAAAGAAATGTGCTGAAAAAGTCAGCTTATACTCGAGTATATACGGTAATTTACTGTGGTGGTGCACTGACTTGACTTGGCCTGTCATTGGAGGTTTTATGTGTAGCGGCCTCCTCACTCCCCTCTTTCTCTCGTCTTGTCTTTCTTTTGTCTAGGGGTATCTTAGAGGGGAGGTAGCGGGGACACCACGCCTGGCTTCCACCACATGTGTCAGTGCGGTATAAGCAACGTTCTTGTATTACCTTCGGGTCAGTGCTGTGCACCTGGATCCTCCCTCCAAGAGTCACCTTGAACAATGTCTGTCAGGAAATGAGCCCCACACCATTAAAGTTCAACACTCCTTTATTCTTCTGCGAATGAACACAATCAGTTGAACTTCTTTGATAGAAAAAGAACAGGAAAGGAGGTGTGGATGCGAATAGGCCCAGACACAATGTAGTTCTCCACTTTCCTTCCTGAAAGTGGGTTACGGTCTCCGCCCGAGGGGGAATTTCCTTCCAGGTGGTCTCCGACGAGAGGCTCACCTGTCACCGGCAATATGCTGCACCGGGTCTTCAAGTGAGGAGCTCCCCCCGGTCCATTGCGCCTTCCGGATTCGGGTACCCACTCCCGGGGTTCCCTAGGATCTCCTTCCCTCGCGGAACTCAGTGTTGGGCACTAAGCTCCGGACCTCCATCCGAGTACCTCACCCCAGGCTAAAGGTGCCTGGGATGGAACACGACCTCCAGTTGTCCTCTAGGCCTAGGCCACCCAGAGGACCGACACAAACCACTGTCCACAAGCTGAAGGTGCCTGGGACTTCGACCCCGTGACAAAGATGGCCGGCCCCTTTATACCCTCTCACAGCAAGCACGGCGGGTTCCCCGCCCCACCATACCGCTGCCGAGGGAGGACAAAAAGGAGGCACAGCACACAGCAACGATTCAACCCCAGCCCAGGGCAACAGCGCCACCCACCGGGCTGCAGGGAATTACACATCACTGATGTCTCTGCCAAGTTCAAATTTACACCCGGGAAAGTACATACCCGCTACATATGTACCAGTGGGATTGAATTAGGGGGAAAAAGTTATTCTGATTTTATTTTCTCTCTCACCCCAGACAGTCAGCTCTAAGTTGTCTCTCTATAATATACTAAATGTATGGCCCTTCCCAGGGCCGACCTTAGGCCTTTAGGCGCCCTGCAAAAATTATTGAAAGTGCCCCTCCCAGTGACCACATCCCTCTATATATATTTTAGTAAGATGCTTCAATTCTGGGAAACAGAAGCTGAGAGATATTCTGAAATCACTCCCATTAACCACCTCGCGCCCGCCGTACGAGAATATACGGCCGCAAGGTGGTTGTCAAATGCCGGGAGGCCTCCGCTATTTGGCCACTGGGGGGCGCGTGAGCGCCGCCGGCGGCACGCGCACGTGCCCGGCGCTTCACTGCAATGCCGATGCGCGTGCCTGGCGGCCGCGATGTCCGCCAGGCACCCGCGATCGGCGGTTACAGAGACAAGGACATGGATCTGTGTGTGTAAACACAGAGATCCATGTCCTGTCAGGGAGAGGAGACCGATGCTGTGTCCCTTGTACATAGGGACACAGATCGGTCACCTCCCCCAGTCAGTCCCCTCCCCCCACAGTAACAATCACTCCCAGGGAACACATTTAACCCCTTCCTCGCCCCCTAGTGTTAACCCCTTCCCTGCCAGTCACATTTATACAGTAATCAGTGCATATTTATAGCACTGTTCGCTGTATAAATGTGAATGGTCCCAAATTAGTGTCAAAAGTGTCCGATGTGTCCGCCATAATGTCGCAGTCACAAAAAAAATCACTGATCGCCGCCATTACTAATAAAAAAAAAATATATATAAAAATGCCATAAAACTATCCCCCTATTTTGTAAACGCTATAACTTTTGCGCAAACCAATCAATAAACGCTGATTGCGATTTTTTTTTACCAAAAATATGTAGAAGAATACGTATCGGCCTAAACTGAGGAAAAAAAATATAAAAAAATAAAAAAAATTGGGAAATTTATTATAGCAAAAATCAAAAAATATTGCTTTTTTTTCAAAATTGTCGCTCTATTTTTGTTTATAGCGCAAATAATAAAAACCGCCGAGGTGATCAAATACCACCAAAAGAAAGCTCTATTTGTGCGAAAAAAAGGACGTCAATTTTGTTTGGGAGCCACGTCGCACGACCGCGCAATTGTCATTCAAAGCGTGACAGTGCTGAAAGCTGAAATTTCGCCTGGGCAGGAAGGGGGTATATGTGCCCAGTAAGGAAGGGGTTAAGATTCAGTGACTTAATGCACAACATGGCAAACAAACGAACAAACAGTTATTACTTCAGAATAACAAAATTTATGCAACCTGACCTGCAAGAAAGTTTGTTAAAATAATATCCTTGCAATGATAAGACTATTCTCAACAAAAGTGGAGTTAAGTGTACTGTGCTTACCTTTGTATGAATTTTGGGATGACTTATCCGGAATGGAAGCCTGTAATGCTGCAGAGTGCTCTAGATGGTGGTCTGAGGGTGCCTGTAATGCTGCATAGTGCTCTATATGGTTGTCTGAGGAGGCCTGTAATGCTGCATAGTGCTCTAGACAGTGGTCTGAGGAGGCCTGTAATGCTACAGAGTGCTCTGGACGGTGGTCTGAGGAGGCCAGTAATGCTGCACGGCACAGTGCTCTGGACGGTGGTCTGAGGAGGCCTGTAATGCTGCACAGTGCTCTGGACAGTGATCTGAGGAGGCCTGTAATGCTGCAGAGTGCTGTGGACTGTTGTCTGAGTAGGCCTGTAATGCTGCAGAGTGCTCTGGATGGTGCATAGTTGCCAACAGTCCCGTTTTTCCCGGGACAATCACGGATTTGGGACCCTCGTCCCGTATTTATTTTGTCCCGCCTATTTTCCCGGATTTTTGCCTTCGTCCCGGCCGCCGGGAAAATCGTGAATGTTTGGGTAAAACGGCGGGCTATAAAAAGATGGCCGCCACTGCAGACATGAGGATTATTTCCTCTTGTGTTCAGTGGCAAGGGGAGGAGCAGCCAATCGGCTTCTCCCCTCTCTGTGTTCACACATTAGAAAGCGAGACGGGGCGGTATTAGGAGCATCGTGAGGGAGCGGCAATGTACAGGGCTGGGGAGGCGGAGTTTCGATAGGAGCCGAGAGCCAGGGGGAACAGAATCCGGCGGGGGAACCATTCTCGGCACGACACCGGGAAATGATCATGGACCGTGGAGCTGCCGCTGCCTCTGCCTCTGCCTCCAGCACACACACACGAAGACGCCGGTAGGTGAGAGCATCTGCTCCCCGGGGCCAGTAAAAGATTCTGTGTAAATATGGCACTCAGCATTATATCCCCCTGAACTGTTCTCGTGCCGCTCTCTACTCCTGCCCAGTGGCTGCCGCTGCTAGGGGACACAGTCAGACCTGTAAGGAGGGCTCCGCTGCTGGGGGACACAGTCAGGCCTGTAAGGAGGGCTCCGCTGCTGGGGGACACAGGCCTGTAAGGAGGGCTCCGCTGCTGGGGGACACAGACCTGTAAGGAGGGCTCCGCTGCTGGGAGACACCAGATGTAAAGGAGGGCTCCGCTGCTGGGGACACCAAAGGAGGGCTCCGCTGTTGGGGGACACCAGATGTAAAGGAGGGCTCCGCTGCTGGGGACACCAGATGTAAATGAGAGCTCTGCTGCCGGGGACACCGAATGTAAAGGAGGGCTCCGCTGCTGCCAGCTGCTGGGGACACTGAAGTAAGGAGGGCTCTGTTGCTGGGGGACACAGATCTGTAAAGAGGGGCTCTGCTTCTGGGGGCACCTGATGTAAGGACGGACTGCTGGGGAGGCACCTGATGCAAGGACGGACTGCTGGGGAGGCATCTGGTGACAGGCGACGTGACAGGTGACACGCTTCCACTGATTCGGCATTATGGTGAGTTGAATGATTTAATTTTATATTACAATGTAATAATAGAAATAATGCGCTTCAATCACCCTGACATCATAACAAACATGGTGTCGGGATGATTGAAGCGCCAACAGGTGTTTTGGAGTATACTTATCTGCCAATTTTGTTACACATTTCTATTGTGGTGTAGGATCTGGCTTCTTTCTTTCTATTTCTTTCTCTCTCTTTCTCTCACCTCGGACTGTAGCCACACCCCTTTGAACCACGGCCATTTAAGCCACACCCACTATCGTGCGTAAACCACGCCCATTTGTCGTGCGCCGCATTTTTCATTTCAGCATGACACGCCTACAAACGAATGCCCCGCCCCCTAATTATAGCAAGGCTCCACCTCAATACAAAAAAAGTGTCCCAGATGTTTTTTTTGCAATGTTGGCAACTATGATGGTGGTATGAGGAGGCCTGCAATGCTGCACAGCACAGTGCTCTGGACGGTGGTCTGAGGAGGCCTGTAATGCTGCATAGTGCTCTGAACGGTGGTCAGAGGAGGCCAAGGCCAAGGAGGCCAAGTACTTGGCTGTGATTCACCTAATTCTACACCTTCATTCCTCTTAGTGCAGGTTTCAGAGAGGACTGAAGATATAGTGGGGTTGGAGATCCCAGGTGATGAGGAGCAAAGATAAATAATGGTTTGATCTGATGCACTCATCTCAAAAAAGGACCACACCAAAGAACTTTTGGAATAACGCGCAGAGACAGCAGCGCCCTGCACATGCGGAGCTCTGCCGTGTGATGCAGTCGGTGTGCTGCCCTTAAGCTGGCCCCTGGAGGGCATCCTGCCTCATTAGAGATTTGCCTCCTCCTCCTCCACCTCCTCCTCCTCCTCTCTCCTATCAGGCACCCACGTAGAGTCCGTGACCTCATCCTCCCCTCCCTCCTTATCACTGTAGCAAACCTGGCAGTATTCTGCAGCTGGGGGAACATGACTGCCAGATTGCTGTCCTTCTTGGGCACCCCCTCTCTCTGGGCTCACGTTACTGCCTTCCTCTAGCTGGGTACCATCATCGGAGCCTTCAAAACGCTGCGCATCCTCCTGCAGCATGTACCCAACACTGTGGTCAAACAGTTCGGGAGACTCCTCAGGAGGACATGGTGGGGCTAGGAAAGGAGTGACTGATGCCTTTGAGCCGAGGGAAGAGGCCGCATTCGGCAGCTGCTTTGCCAGACAAAATACCCTGATCCTGGGTGAGAGAGGATGAGGAGGATGAGGACGGCTTGATCATCCACTCTACCAAGTCTTCGGCATGTTGCAGCTCAACACGGCCAGCTGCCGAACAAAAGGACAAGCATGTCCCACAGCCACGTGCTGATGAGGATGCACCGTGTTCACGACCAGCACTGTTGCCTCTAGACACAGAGACTGCTTGCCCTCTTTTATTGGCTCGTGACTGTCTGCCTCTCCTTGTTGTCCTTCTAGACATACTAATGGCCTGCAGGGAGATGTAGCTGTACAAAGCTGGGATGTATATATATATAATGATTACACTGCAGCTAGCAGAATCGACTGCCTGCCTGTAGTATTATTAGTAAGAGAACACCAGCAATTGTATTCAGGTAGCTTTAGGTGCACACTGTGCAAAGGACACAGTACACTAAATGAAAATACTGCAGCTCCCTGCCTGTATTAGTATGAGAACACCAGCAATTGTATTCAGGTAGCTTTAGGTGCACACTGTGCAAAGGACACAGTACACTAAATTAAAATACTGCAGCTCCCTGCCTGTAATAGTATGAGAACACCAGCAATTGTATTCTAGGTAGCTTTAGGTGCACACTGTGCAAAGGACACAGTACACTAAATGAAAATACTGCAGCTCTCTGCCGGTATTTGTATGAGAACACCAGCAATTGTATTCAGGTAGCTTTAGGTGCACACTGTGCAAAGGACACAGTACACTAAATGAAAATACTGCAGCTCCCTGACTGTATTTGTATGAGAACACCAGCCATTGTATTCAGGTAGCTTTAGGTGCACACTGTGCAAAGGACACAGTACACTAAATAAAAATACTGCAGCTCCCTGCCTGTATTAATATGAGAACACCAGCAATTGTATTCAGGTAGCTTTAGGTGCACACTGTGCAAAGGACACAGTTCACTAAATGAAAATACTGCAGCTAGCACAATCACCTGCCTGCCTGTCAGTATATTATGAAGAGAATAACAGGAATGGATCTAGCTAAACTGAATACAGTGTATATATATATATATATATATATATATATATATACACAACACCTAGGATGCATATATATCCTCTACACACTGTAACTGCAGCTAACTGACTCGCCTGCCTGCTCTATCTAACTCAAATGAGATGACACTATCTCTCTCTCTCTCTGTGTCTTTCTTTCACCGCCGCAACACACTACACAAGGCCGCCACGCAGGCAGCCTTATATAGTGTGGGGCGTGTACTAAACCCCCTGAGACATAATTGTCCAAAGCCACCCTGGCTTTGGCCAATTATAGCTCTCCGTTCTTACCGCGCTGTGATTGGCCAAAGCATGCGGGTCATAGTGCATGCTTGGCCAATCATCAGCCATCAATGCACTGCGATGCGGCAGTGAATTATGGGCCGATGTTCGAGTCGAACAGCCAATGTTCGAGTCGAACATGAGTTTGACTCAAACTCGAAGCTCATCTCTAGTACCCAGTTATATTATGTACATTTAGGAAAGTATCCAGACCATTCTTAAAGCAATCTACTGAGTTGGCCAGAACCACCTCCGGAGGGAGTCTATTCCACATTTTCACAGCTCTTACTGTGAAAAAACCTTTCCGTATTTGGAGATGAAATCTCTTTTCCTCTAGACGTAAAGAGTGCCCCCTTGTCCTTTGTGTTGACCGTAAAGTGAATAACAACACCAAGTTCACTATATGGACCCCTTATATATTTGTACATGTTGATCATATCCCCCCTTATTCTCCTCTTCTCAAGAGTGAATAAATTCAGTTCCTCTAATCATTCCTCATAGCTGAGTTCCTCCATGCCTCTTATCAGTTTGGTTGCCCTTCTCTGCACTTTCTCCAGTTCCCCAATATCCTTTTTGAGAACTGGTGCCCAAAACTGAACTGCATATTCCAGATGAGGTCTTACTAAGGATTTGAACAGGGGCAAAATTATATCCCTCTCTCTGGAGTCAATACCTCTCCTAATACAAGAAAGGACTTTGCTCCCTTTGGAAACCACAGCTTGGCATTGCATGCTATTATTGAGCTTATGATCTACCAAAACCCCCAGATTCTTCTCCACTACGGATTCTCCCAGTTGTACTCCCCTTAGCATGTATGATGCATGCATATTCTTAGTGCATAACTTTACATTTATCAACATTAAACCTCATCTGCCACAGATGTTATTCCACTGCATAGCTTGGTGTCATCTGCAAAGACAGAAATGTTACTTTTGATCCCAGACCCAATATAATTTATAAAGATATTAAAAAGTAAGGGTCCCAACACTGAACCTTGGGGTACACTACTGATAACCTTAGACCATTCAGAGTAAGAATCATTAACCACTACTCTCTGAAATCTGTCTTTTAGACAGTTTTCTATCCATTTACAAACTGATATTTCCAAGCCTGTAGACTTTACCTTACACATGAGCCGTGTGTGCGGAACTGTATCGAACGCTTTTGCAAAATCCAAGTATACCACGTCCACCGCCACCCCTTTGTCCAAGGTTTTACTTACTTCTTCATAAAAAGAAATCAGGTTTGTCTGACAACTTCTGTCTTTCATGAATCCATGCTGTCTGTTGCTTAAATGTTTTTTTTCCAGCAAGAACTCGTCTATGTGGTATTTTATTAATCTCTCCAGTATCTTCCCAACTATAGAAGTTAAACTAACAGGTCTATAGTTACTTGGTAAATACTTTGTTCCCTTTTTAAATATAGGCACCACGTTCGCCCTGCGCCAATCCAGTGGTACTATTCCCGTCATTAATGAGTCCTTAAAAATGAGATACAAGGCTTTGAAATTACAGAGCTCAATTATTTTAGGATCCATGGGTGGATGCCATCAGGTCCAGGTGCTTTATCCACCTTTATTCTGTCTAAATATTTCTGGACCATATCACTTTTGAGCCATTGTGGATCATTTGGGGCTGTGTCAATACCACCCCCATTATGGACCTGAACTCCCCCATGCTCCTTTGTATACACAGAGCTGAATAAACTATTTAATAAATTAGCCTTCTCTTTGTCCCCAGTCACCCACTCTAGATTATTTTGTAAAGGGCCTACATGCTCAGACCTGACCTTTTTACTATTAATATATTTGAAGATTTTTTTGGGGTTTGTCCTATTATCTTTTGCAATCTGTCATTCGTTTAGAATTTTTGCATCCTTGATTTCCTTTTTACATATGCTGTTAAATTCTTTATAACATTTAAACGACACTAGGATTGGGATTTTTGCCCATTCCTGGATGAATGAATGAATGAATGACTTGTATAGCGCTACAAATGCAAACTGAATCGCCTCAATGCGCTTTTTTGCAGCCAGTGTCTGCATGACTGGTCCGGTCATTTACCCCGTAGGATCTCGGCGCGCTTGGGACACCCAAAAACGTACACACATATACACTGGGTCAATTTGGACAAGATCCAATTAAGCTATCAGCATGTCTTTGGAGTGTGGGTACCCGGGGGAAACCCACGCAGGTACAGGGATAACATGAAAACTCCAGGCAGATGGTGTCATGGTCGGGATTTGAACCAGCAACCCTTTTGCTGCTAGGTGAAAGTGCTAACCACTACACCACTGTGCTGCCCTTGCAAAACTGTTCCAGCTCCTTCAAGTTGGATGGTTTGCGCTTGTGAACAGCAATCTTTAAGTCTGACCACATATTTTCTATTGGATTGAGGTCTGGGCTTTGACTAGGCCATTCCAACACATTTATATGCTTCCCCTTAAACCACTCAAGTGTTGTTTTAGCAGTGTGTTTGGGGTCATTGTCTTGCTGGAAGGTGAACCTCCGTCCTAGCCTCAAATCACACACAGAGTGGAACAGGTTTTGCTCAATAATATCCCTGTATTTAGCACCATCCATCTTTCCCTCAACCCTGACCAGTTTTCCAGTCCCGACTGCTGAAAAACATCCCCACAGCGTGATGCTGCCACCATCATGTTTCAATGTGGTTATGGTGTTCTTTGGGTGATGTGATGTGTTGGGTTTGCGCCAGACATAGAGTTTTCTTTGATGGCCAAAAAGTTTAATTTTAGTCTCATCAGACCAGAGCACCTTCCTCGATACATTTTGGGAGTCTCCCACATGCCTTTTCGCAAACTCAAAACGTTTTTTTGCTGAAAGTAATGGCTTTCTTCTGGCCACTCTGCCATACAGCCCAACTCTATGGAGCGTAGGGATTATTGTCGTCCTATGTACAGGTACTCCAGTCTCTGCTGTGGAACTCTGCAGCTCCTCCAGGGTTACCTTAGGTCTCTGTTCTGCCTCTCTGATTAATGCCCTCCTTGCCCCCTCCGTGAGTTTTGGTGTGCGGCCGTTTCTTGGCAGGTTTGTTGTTGTGCCATGTTCTTTCCATTTGGTTATGATAGACTTGATGGTGCTCCTAGGGATCATCAATTTTTTTTATATTTTTTTATAACCTAACCCTGACTTGTACTTCTCAACAACATTATCCCTTACTTGTGTAGCGGGTATTTAAATTTGGGGGGAAGCATCTGGGTCATTTAACCCAGATGTACTAATTTTTAGGGAATCTGAGAATACCTTTTGTGGTTCTTGGAGGACTCTAGTGGTGCAAGGTTCCCTGTGGCCTGCAGGTGGCATTGTCGCCCTGGGTCGGAGTTGAACCTGCACCGCAAGACTGTTCCTTTTTGTCCTTTCCTGGCGCCGGTACAGCGGGGCGGGGAACCCGCTGTGACGCAAAGGGAGAGGAGATAAAAGGGGCGGATGCCCTGACCTCGGGGTTCAGAGTTGGAGGACGCGGCCGCACCCAGGCACCTTCGGCCTGGGTGCTGGCGTTCCGGAGTTCCGGGCCCAGGTACCTTTGACCTGGCCGGAGCGAGGGATGGAGTCCATCCCAGGCACCTTAAGCCTGGGGTGAGGTACTACGGCCAAGGCCTGGAGCCCAGGACTTCGACTGGGTTCCGCGAGGGTGGAGGAGTCCGAGGGACACTAAGGTGTTGGGGCCCGTATCTGAGGCGAGGAGGTCGGGGAGTGTAACCCTTCCGAATAGCCCGGTACAGCACTAATCCGGTGACGGCGGGGCCTCTGGTAACTCTCTTGGAGGGATGTCTTCCCCCTGACAGGGGCTGCAACATAGCGAAGGTAACTCCAGTTCCTGTTCACTAGAGTCGCTGGAAGAGACTCTGCAACTAAAAAAGTCAATTTAACAGCCACTGTGCTTAGCAACCGTTGGTGAAACCTCAACGGTTTAGTTTCTTTGGGGATTGTGCCTTGACCTACTCCCCACCAATACTGGACTGTTCTATGGGTCTCAAACTGTCTGCTCGCAAAGGACTATTTGTTTGCCGTTATGGAATAAATACGTGTTGGACCTTTTTCAGTGTGTGGTACTCCAATCACTGGGAGCAAACGGGGGTTATCAGCAGAACAGACTTGGCTCTGAGCGTATACACAGCCCGAATGTAATTTTATGCTGGCCTTCACCTCTACATGCTGCAATCTAGAGGACATGGGCCGTGGCGCACCTCGCTCTCCCCTTCAAGGTACTCCTAGACCAAAGCCAAAGTAACCACTAAAGAAGAGAGAGAGGGTGAGGCCGCTACACGTGGGGGCTCGTAAGTCCGGGATGTGTGTTTCGTGTATGGAGCTGGGAACGTCTGTGTTTGGACTTTGCTGCCCGGTGGAGTTCCGAGTAGGTCGGCCAGGTTGGCAGGCGCACCACGAGGCACACCATAGCTGCGCAGTTCATAGGCGGGGAGAAGGGAAAGCCCGCAAACAAGTGAAGACTATGGGAGGAGTCTGGCCATGTGGAAGTAGTCACGTGGGGATTCTGGCGCGAGTTGGTCAGTGCGCAATGGAGCAGCAGACAGTCGGGATGACCTCAAGTACCCCGTGGATTTAGGTTCCTTACCCCATGAAGATGACTTCCTTTGCTGCTTCCATAACGGATACAGGAATAAGACTCAGGCCCGAGGACGTTTGGCTCTGTATGTATGCAGAGACATAGAGGCCCTCGGTGTGATCTGTCCCGGCTGCTCGGGACTGGTGGTCAGCTTGAAGCCATTCGGGCGATGTGAGGCCTGCAAGGAGTTTCTTTTTGAGGTGGAACCATTCACAGAAAGGCCCCCGAGCCTTCCCCCTCAACTGCCTCACAGGTACCGCCACTCCGGAAGGGGAGATCCAGGCCTTTGCGGAGATTTCTGTGCGCACTGACCAGGGCAAAGAGAGTGCCCAACCAGAGACTGAGATTGAAAAATCCGAGGATGCTGCTTCGGTCACCACAAGCTCCCTGCTCCCACCTCCGAAGAGGA
The DNA here is from genome assembly GCA_029206835.1 of Rana muscosa. Lineage (NCBI taxonomy): Eukaryota > Metazoa > Chordata > Amphibia > Anura > Ranidae > Rana > Rana muscosa. Next base: position 164,197,943 of record CM055124.1, on the reverse strand, counting down.
AAGTCGGCCTTGTACAGGCATTCCTATGGTCGTGGAAGAGCTTTGCCCCGCTGCTTGCCTGGCCTGGATGGATCCGATGGGAAGAGCCCTGGACATCCCTGTTCTACCGAAGGCCCAGGTGAGCCAGGGGTTGGGACTGTGAGTGTGGTTGGAGGTGTCGGGAGTCCATTGTCGATGGAGCCCGTAAGGGAGGGTGATTCTACATCTACTAGGAATTACCTGCCTGCGGAAATGTACGACACCTCCGACCTAGAGTCGCTGTCAGATGCCGGCGATGATGGCGAGATTGACAAGGTCTTTCACCGCAAGGGTTGGGATAAGATGCCATTACCCGCGCTCCGTGCGCCAAGGGATCTGCCCATGTCTACAGGGGATAGTACACCCCGGGTGGAGGTCCCGGAGGCCGGGGAGAAATCTGGTCTCCTGCCTACCCTTCCATCCTCTGAATCGCCTACTGTTTCATCCTTTCCCGTGACGGGAACGCGACGTTCATTACTGCGGGCTCCTAGGTCCAAGCCAATGGAGGTAGTTAAAGTACTTTGGCATCCGGAGTCCATTGTCCAGCCTGGAGAAGGAGACCGTGCCACAATGCCACCTCTGGCCGGCTACAGCGGCTCTTCTGTCAGAGAGTTGCCCGTGAATATGGGTGGGAGTACCCATACCTACCCCGGGACTTGCTTTTTGAAGTGGAGGTCCTGTGGCAGCGATGGTATGATGAGTTTGTCTGGGATAAGCTCAAAGTGCCCCATGCTTGCCGATACCTTTCGTGATCATCCCCCGTGTCCAAGAAGTTCAAGGACTGTAAGGCGGAGTGGATGTTGGGTCGGCACATCCATGCGGACATGGTGCTTATTTGTCGCAAAGACGGTGAGAACATTGAATATAATGTGCAGACTTTCGATAAGCACTTGAAGCCCCTGTTCCTGCCACACCCAAAGTTCTACCTTTAGGAGGAAAAGACTCCTGTGTGCTTATTATTGTTCATTGCTGAACTTGCCGGAACCCAAGGACTGTGCCCTAGTTTTTTTTTTATTTGGGCGTTTTACTCTTTTGGAGAAATGGGAGCTGTTGCTGTTTGTTCTCCTTCTTTCTCCCTGCACTGCAAAGAAGATAATGACTTTGGGGTGTAGTTAGTGTAGACACAGAGAAGAAAAAGGAAAGTTGTCTGGAGGATTTGGCCAAGTGTCATTACCGTGGCACTGTCACCAGGTGGCAGTGCTGCGGAACGACTGTTTTTTTTATTTTTTACACTTGCATCACCATACTCATTGGAGCGAATGGGCCTTTTCAAGGACGGGCCCGTTCATTCCAAGAAAACACACATTGTGGTAGGATGTTTGTTTTTTTTCCTTCTGCAGGAGATTCATCTGTCAAGGCTTCTGAGTATGGGTGGTCCTTAGATAGTCAGAGGGAGGATTGTGCATGTGTAAATGTCAGAAGTGTTTTATTGAAAGTTTTATAGTTCTGCTGTTCTATGTTTTCCCTTTCCCATTCTAGGTCTTGGCACAATTCAGGGCTAATTTGTATGGTTTAGTCTCTGGGTGAAGCTTATGCACCACCTTTGTGGGATGTGAGTTTGGACCAGACACTGGGGACCAGTGTCAAATCACAGGGGGTAGAGTGTAGCTGGTATTTAAATTTGGGGGGAGCATCTGGGTCATTTAACCCAGATGTACTAATTGTTAGGGAATCTGAGAATCCCTTTTGTCGTCCTTGGAGGACTCTGGTGGTGCAAGGTTCCCTGTGGCCTGCAGGTGGCGTTGTCGCCCTGGGTCGAAGTTGAACCTGCACCGCAAGACTGTTCCTTTTTGTCCTTTCCTGGCACCGGTACAGCGGGGCGGGGAACCCGCTGTGACGCAAAGGGAGACGAGATAAAAGGGGCGGACGCCCTGACCTCGGGGTTCAGAGTTGGAGGACGCGGCCGCACCCAGTTACCTTCGGCCTGGGTGCTGGCGTTCCGGAGTTCCGGGCCCAGGTGCCCTTGACCTGGCCGGAGCGAGGGATGGAGTCCATCCCAGGCACCTTAAGCCTGGGGTGAGGTACTACGGCCAAGGCCTGGAGCCCAGGACTTTGACTGTGTTCCACGAGGGTGGAGGAGTGCGAGGGGCCCTAAGGTGTTGGGACCTGTATCTGAGGCGAGGAGGCCGGGGAGTGTAACCCTTCCGAATAGCCCGGTACAGCACTAATCCGGTGACGGCGGGGCCTCTGGTAACTCCCTTGGAGGGATGTCTTCCCCCTGACAGGGGCTGCGACGTAGCGAAGGTAACTCCAGTTCCTGTTCACTAGAGTCGCTAGAAGAGACTCTGCAACTAAAAAAGTCCATTTAACAGCCACTGTGCTTAGCAACCGTTGGTGAAACCTCAACGGTTTAGTTTCTTTGAGGATTGTGCCTTGACCTACTCCCCAACAATACTGGACTGTTCTATGGGTCTCAAACTGTCTGCTCGCAAAGGACTATTTGTTTGCCGTTATGGAATAAATACGTGTTGGACCTTTTTCAGTGTGTGGTACTCCAATTACTGGGAGCAAAGGGGGGTTATCAGCAGAACAGACTTGGCTCTGAGCGTATACACAGCCCGAATGTAATTTTATGCTGGCCTTCACCTCTACATGCTGCAATCTAGAGGACATGGGCCGTGGCGCACCTCGCTCTCCCCTTCAAGGTACCCCTAGACCGAAGCCAAAGTAACCGCTAAAGAAGAGAGAGAGGGTGAGGCCGCTACACTTGTTTGGAGAGTTCCTTGATCCTTATGGCAGTGTTTGGTTAGTGGTGCCTCTTGCTTAGGTGTTGCAGCCTCTGGGGCCTTTCAAAAAGGTGTGTATATGTAATGACAGATCGTGTGACACTTATATTACACACAGGTGGACATCATTTCACTAATTATGTGACTTCTGAAGGTAATTGGTTGCACCAGAGCTTTTTATGGGCTTCATAACAAAGGCGGTGAATACATACGCACATGCCAATTATCAGTTTTTTATTTCTGAAAAATAGTTTTATGTATTTATTTTTCAAATTTTACTTCACCAACTTAGACTATTGTGTTCTGATCCATCACATATACCGTATTTATCGGCGTAGAACACGCACAGGCGTATAACACGCACCCTAACTTTAAGAGGGAAGTTTCAGGGAAAAAACTTTCCACAGCCCCCTGCGTATAACACGCAGGCACAGTTTACTCTCTATTTTCAAGGTAAAAAAGTGAATGTTATACGCCAATAAATACAGTAATTCAGATTAAAAAAACATTGAACTAAAGGCTGTAATTTAACAAAATAGGTAAAAAGCCAAGGGGGGGGGGGTGAATACTTTTGCAAGGCACTGTAGCTCTTGAAGAGAGATAACAAAACACTGCAGATATATGTGCCCAGCTCAAATTTAATGATATGTGTATAGTGATACCCTCAGCTTAAGAGGGCTGCTTGTTTGTTTTGGGCCTTGCAATGCTCCACTATCAACCCCTGGCAATCGGCCCTAACCTCTCGTGGCACAGTTAGGAAAGGGGGAAAGATAACACAACTGTAATATATCTATACTGTTATATGGTAAAACCCCCTTTACATGTCCCAGCACAGTAATTGACACTGACCACCAATTTACTTAACTATAACTTTTTACTATTGGTAAAAGTATAAAAGGTAATTTGTACACAATATCTTATGCAGATCCCTGCAATATAGGTGCACACATTAAAAGAGTATAACATTCAATAATGCAGTAACAATAAAATATCCCCGCTGCAGTTATCCTCCCTCGTGAGCCAAAATGGCGCCCAGCAATGTCCTATACTACTCAGTCAGGCCTGACTATAACTTGAGGTATAGTTTGTAGAAGAATCTTCGCTAGCAACTCTCGGTGGTGCACATAAAGAAACAAACTGTAATCCGGTAGGGGTAGCAAATAATCGCTAACTTGATAAAACTGGAGAGACTGGTAAACTCAGTTCAGCCGACAGTCTCTCCAAAGTATAACTGTGGTCAATGATGGGCCTAGGCAAAGTTAATAGGCAACAAAGTTACTTAGATGTGGTTCTGAGCTGGCGCTCTCTCACCCAGACCGGACCGACTCCTGTCCGGTACCTCCGCTACGGTGAGTTGCTTCACCGTGCCCACGTTGCACCGGGTCTTCGGTCCTCCAGAAGATGGTGGCACCTCAGGTGGATCGGATGCTCCGCAGGCTCCTCGGTGGAACGGAAGGCTCTCTGGAACAAAGTGCGAGGCCCCCGGCTTTAGGCCTTGCACGCGCAGCAGGTGATTGCAGGGATCCTCTTGCAGGGAGGGTGGCGTTCCAAGAGAAAGAGCCAGGCTCCTCCTTCCCCTTTTAAAGTCCACCCCAGAAGTCCTTGCGCGGGGAAATGCACCCTGGGTGCCTCAAAGCGTGCTGGGAACTGTAGTTTTTGTGGGTGAAAATGATACCCCGCTACATGTGTTTACATCCACTTTAAGAAAAGTAAACCCTTAAAAAACATCATAAAATCTAACTCCGACAAACTCTTTGAATCCTAGATATTCTACAGTGAAGTTGATTTTGGTTCTTTTGGAGGCAGAGCAAATTTTGATTGAGGTTCACTCATCTCCACAATTTTGGGTTTTCTATTAATAATCATCTGACATCAACCTGACAGTGTATGTTTTTCAGCTTTCTTCGTGGAATCTCAGGTAGTTTTTTTTAGAGTTAATACACCTGGCCAGATGCCTACAACACAGGAAACCATGTGGTGTTAGTGATCTCTTTGAACTAAAATGTGAAAATCTTAAGCGATTTCTCTGCTTAATCAACGAGTTTAGATTTAGCTCTCAGCTGAAGAGTGAACAGCGCAGAACACTGTTTTTTCTACTAGCCAAAATTGCAAAAGTGAGGGACAGGCCCTCTTTAACTGACTTGCAAAGCCAGTGCAGATGCACCTCTGACTTAGTCTATGCTGGTGGCAGAAATACTGTAATACCGTGATGTCATTTTGTTGGCAAACATGTGTAAAAGCTAAATCCATTCTGCGTGCCACTTTTATTATATTGAACAGGGAAAATATTATCTGAGCAATAAATAATGCAAATGTTATTTGTACTGTAAATGTTTTAAATCCCTCTCTTAAACCTTCTTACCTTCCCTACAGCTGTAACTGGCACAAAAAGTGGAAAGTCACAGAATTCTGTGTGGTTGTAAATTATTGCTCTGTGACACTCACACTGACGCCTGATGGCAATTATAAGAATTGCATACCATAGTCAGTTGATAAAATTCCTAGAGCATTTTCTAAACAGAACCGAACCATAAAAATCCAGCATAGCACAGCCTGGCTGCTACGTGAATGGCTCTAGTGTATTTCACTTGGTCATAAAGTATCTTTCCATAGTAACACCAAAATGCCAAAGTAAACACTCCATCAGAAATTCCTCTCACAGAAAAAAAAAAAAAAAGGTAGGGAAAGCAAGAAGACAAACAGAGGGAACCGGATAGACAAAATAGAGAGTGAGATGGATGATATCACAGAGAGAATATAAAAGAGCACAGCATATAAAAGACATGTAGGAACAAACTGCAAGCTGCATGGATAAAATGAGTGAGACAAGGATTTATTTGCATCACGTAATAAAAAGAGAATAAAATCTATATAACAGACGAGAACAAAAGATGGATGATGTGTGTTAAAATATAGCAAGGAAAATAGCACACATTCAAGTATTAGTAATGTGCATTATGTCTGCTTTTTTTTTTTTCTTTACAGTTGGCACAGCACCCATTCTGATGAAATGATTGTCATTTCCTTATGTGCTAAGAGATTTACTTTTTACTTAACCATCACATTTTCCGCATGGTTTTAGTCACTATCAAGACATGGTATAATAACAGGCCGCATTCCCTACCAGAGGGCATTGGGGAGACGTGGTGAACTTGTGAATGGGTACACCTGCCTAACTCTCATGGCTGTAGAATGCATTAATCTCCGTATCATCAATGTAATTATACTGGCTAGTTTACACAGCAGTGTGTGGAAATTTTGGACAAGTCTCAGAAGGTCACTTATTAAAGATCTATTGTGATATTTGCATATTAGTCATGCAAGTCGGACATGGACATTCATGCTGACTGTACTGAACTAGATGATCCTACCACTATTGTATAACCTCCCTAGACAGTATACTGTCTGCAAGGCACAGGACTACACAGACAATTGCACATACTTTATTTTTTATTTTTTTAGGTCATCTGTTTACTCTGTCTTGTCAGTGCTAACAGTACAGGAACCTATTAAACAGGACTTCTTTAGCAATTCTTTGGATGCCTGTATTAATAAAGTAGCATCCATGAACTCTTCCT